>CM073139.1:19788719-20136219 GCA_037039145.1 Fundulus diaphanus | reverse complement strand
GAAACTATGTTCACTGTTCTTTGCTCAGTTACACAGGATGAGGGCATCTGTGAACTTTGGCATTTTCATCTTTTTGCAACAAATTCTCAGTTACAAAGCTTTGAATAATATTCTTTAATATAAACCGATTCATCGTAGCTGCATGTCTTTGAAGCCTCTAACAGGATTTCCTTCAGGATTAAATTGTATTTAGTTCCACCCATCAACTCTGACCAGCTTCTCTGCCTTGATGAAGACAGGCGTCCTCACAGCACGATGCTGCCATGATATTTTACTGTAGGGTTTATTACAGTCACCATTAAACTTATCTCTAACAGACCTCCGAGGCCTTCGCAGAACAGCTCTATTCATGCAGAGATTAAATTACATCCAAGCAGACTTTTTTTTTTTAGTCATTAGGCGGTCTCTGAATTACGCAGGATTTTACTTACCAGAGTGAAGGGGTTGTTGTTAATTCTTTGTGCCAAAAGTTTAAAACGCTTTAGTGGTGTGAATACGTCTGCACTGTACAGGCTTGAAATAGTTCATAGTTGAGATTTGCATCAATCCTCATATTTGATAAATTAAAAGGAAAATGCCATTAACAACAGATTATGGCTAAATGAATTTACATAAAAAAAGATATCAAATGATTATAAACAGCAACAAAACTGGCGCGGCTATGTAAACAACAGACTGGAGATAAACATAGAGAGCTGCGGTGTGACGTCATGCCATTGTCCATCTGAAATATTACGTTTAGTTCTTCACATGATTTTTTTTTTCTTTCCAACTAAAATATTGAAATTTTGCTTATTGCTCCTTTAATGTTTTGGGTTCCTTGAGGCGCCCGCACTGTATCTGCACAGTATTCGGTATGAGCCCAGCGTTAAACAGGATACTAACCCACTGCATGCAAAACCTACTGCCAAAAGCCATGCAGTTTCTAATTACTGTATTTTTCGAACTATAAGTCACACTTTTTTCATAGTTTCGTCGATCCTGCGACTTAGTCAGGAGCGACTTATATATCAAATTTAAATGGTAAATTATACTAACCAACATGAACCAAGGAGTAAACATTACCATCTATAGCCACAAGAGGGCAATCTATGCTTGTGAAAACTATGTGCTGCTCTTGTACCACTTGAAAACTAATTTAAACATTAACATATAGACAACAAACACTGAACACGTGTTTGTTTGTTCTTTTGCTGCTTCAGTATTCATTCACGCAGCTCGAATGGAGAGCCCAGACCTCAGCAGAACCCCGTTATATTGGGCCAAGCTAACAACAGCTAGCGTTAGCTTACAGGTATGTTGTCCAGGTGGTTTACAACTTCGCGGATGCAAGTGAGCTTTATGTTGCTCTCAGACCCCTGTGTTGTGCTGTTATCTTAGCTCACAATGTAATTTCGGCATAATTTTGAGAACGGGCCGTTACGCTGAAATGTGCTGGCAAGAACCTTCTCGGTTGGAGTCGCTGGCTTGTTATGCTAATTTACTCCATTCAACCTTACAGGTATGTTCCATGTTCTTCAGCCGGTTGTGGATGCAGCTGTGTAATTGAATAAATTGCCGTACCAGATTAAATGTCAGTTTTTAGCCTTCAGTTGTATGAAATAAATTTCTAAACAAGTGCAACTTATAGTCCGGTGTGACTTATATATGTTTTCTTCCTCTTTATGACGCATTTTATGAGTTATGCGACTATTCCGGAGCAATTTATAGTCCCAAAAGCACAGTACTCAAAAATCAGAGCAGTAGAGTGCTAATATCCTACTTCATTTATCTTTGTTAATTAATATTTTTTTTATTTTTAGCTTTTTTAGCCTTGAATCTAGGAACATAGGTATTTACTTACAGTTTGACACATCTGTTTGTAATGGTAGACCTAAATCAGCAGGCCAAAACAGCAGCATTTCATCTTCGTGTTTCTCTATAGATCTGGTGATGGAGACATTTTAGGTGAGTGCAGCGTGTTCCACCTCCCTTATACATATGGCAGATTCCCATTTACAAACACAACATCTGAGCTACTTGCTACGAGACCTTCTCTGTCTAAGGTACAGCTGAGAAAAGGCTTACAATTCTGCCAGCTGCACACAAAGACTGGTGCACTACTGTGTGTCCGCTTTCGTCTTTCTGTGGCTGTTTGATTGACAGGAGGCAGGAGTGTCACTTGTCGACTGCAACTCTCCGCTAGTGGTTTTCTGATGAGCTGGTATCAAAAATTTGTAAATATCATCCTATTTCACCAGCCAGTCTGTAGAAACATTCAATGGCTTACCTCTAGTCTCCTAGTTCATCATTTATAATTTAACACAAGGATTGGTTCTCTCTATTCCTCATAGATGTGGGGCATAACTTCAAACCAAAACTACTTATGACAAAAACAACACAAAAGCCCATCTCACAGTTACCAAAAAAAAAAAAACACATCTGGATGATCCTCAAGACTTTTGGAAAAATATACTGTAAACTGACGAGACATTAGTCGAACTTTCTGGGCAATGTGTTTACTGTTAAATATGGTGTAAACTAGCAAAGCAATTCCGGAAAAGAAATCCTACCAACAGCCAGCCCTTAGTTGTAGTTACTTTTCCATAGGCCCAGATTGCTTTCAGAAGCCTTTTGACCTCTTTTTTACCCATTAAAAAACTCAATGGTAACTTAAAAAACTACTTTTTGCATTTTATTTTTGTCTCATGTTTGATTGCATGGAATATTTAGGTGTGAAAAATCAATCACTTATTCCTAAGCCATTGACAGGAAAAAAGAACTATGTTTGTTTCATCGCAGCCAAATAAAAAAATAAAGACTTCTCTTTGTGAAAAAAAAACCAACGTGATTCTCCAAAGTTCATGATTCATCCTCTGGAGATTACGTCTGAATGAATTTCCCTGTCCAGCCATCTAATAGGTCAAAGTAGTGGACTGACTGACATCACACTGCGGCGCTTACATTGCTTAAAGGACAAAAAAAAAAGGGGGGGAAAGTTGGATCCTCAACACTGCCCCATCGGGACAAAAGTCAAACCATTCACATTTAAAAACCTCCCAGGCTGAAGCCTCCTGCTTTTATTGCCATGATGGATTTCCCATTTAGCTTGACCCTATATTCATTAAAAGAGGATTTAAACCCGTTAAAAAGGGGAGAAGAGAGAGGCCCCTCGGGGACGGTGTTTGCTCTGCTGGGCCCCCTGCCTGCAGACACACACTTTCTCTCCCTCTCATATTCATACACACACAGTGGCTGCTCCCTTTGGTCTATAACTCTCCCTCAGACAGGCCTTGTTAGCTGTGGAGAGGCAGAGGGGAGGCTCCAGGTTTTATTAGTGGCAGCAGCTGCACTCCTCTCTGGCTCTATAAAAGGTAATTACTGCTGGTGGTAACAAGCTAATTGATTGCTAATTAGCTGAATCAGTTCTCTAAGTGCTGTCCCACTTATTGACAGATGGTGTAAGAGAGTGTGCCATAGCTTGACTTGCATAAAATTCGTTTTTTCGTCTTTTTTCTTATATTAGAGCACTGGGGTGATAATACGTGTAGCTAAAGATGGTGTGGATGGTTCCGGAGCAGAAATACAATGGATTCAGTAAGGTCTTGCAGTAGGAGAGGAAATGAGAGCAGAAAGGGGGGGGGGGGGGTAGATGCATGGTCTGTTGGCGCGCTCAGGGGACCAGCGGGCCCCCCGTATACACCCCCGTATGGAAATGAGGGGCCAAGCTGGCACCAAGGGGAGACGGAGCCAGAGCAGGAGAGAGTGTGTGATGGGGAGAGGAGGAGCTTCGTCTGTACGGAAAGAAAAAAGAATAATGGATTGGGAAAAATCAAAATGAGCACCCCAAAATGAAGTTATGTTCTGTATCCCAGATCAGATTCAGCTGTCAGTCACAAAGTGTGCAGCTAAAACAGCTAAATCTCCTCTGTGGGCACTTGTGCCAGCTCCTCCACCTCTGCCTCGTCAGGAAGCAACGACACAGCCGGCGCGCCTCTAGAGTTTCCTCTCTGATGGCATTTGACATGCCCGTTTTACGCCCGCCTGCTGGCGTGTCACAGTGGGTGGCAGGGCCAGCCTCACCAGTTGTTTTTGATTTACAACCCTCGAGGTGAAAGGTTTATTGGTCCGGACTAGTTAGGCCAGGGCTAAAATAAGGATTCGGTGAAGGCTGGGAGGTCTCGCCGTCCCTGCCGCAACTGCTGCCACCTGCCACGAGCATCCCCACACACACACCAGTGCTCTACATGCACGGACCTATCTATTGGTGCAAACTCAGGAACGCATGCCGATCTGTTTATGTCTGCGCCAGCCTTTTTGTTTCGTACAGTCGGTCTGACTTTCTCAACATCAATCATATAAACTTTCAAAATGTTGGCTTTGTTGTCAATAACAATTTAAAACTATATGTTGAATTAGACTGATAAGTATTAGATTGTGGTCGTCCACAAATTGATATTTAGCCACAAACATGCTTAGTTTCAGCTAATATTCACTTTTTAAAGAAATTCGGTGAAACCTTTGACAATAACAACAGCAAAGCATAGGTATAGACTGGAAAACCATATTAGCTTAGCATAATTAGAACCTGTCCAGGGTGTACCCCGCCTCCCGCCCAGTGAACGCTGGATATAGGCACCAGCAACCCCGCAACCCCATGAGGGATAAAGCGGTTTGGAAAATGGATGGATGGATAGCATAATTAGCTTAGCATAAACAATGATGGGATTTTTTTTTTTACCTGTATCTGTCAAGACGTTTCATCTATTTTCTCGTATGGCGTGCAGAATGCCATCTGCGGTAAGGAACTAATTAAAACCTGTACTTTAGTCAAGCTAAAGTTTCTGTCCTGTCCAAATTAAATGTGAATAAAAACATTGAAACCCTTATTAGTCAGCCTATACCAAAACATTTCAACTACATTCACATGTTGTTTTGACGGGAAATACAATATCTCAATATTATCAATGATATAAATACAATTCGGGGTGTTTTATATTGAACATAACACTCCCTTGAAATATACAATTAGCTGAATTCTCAATGAAAAATAAATGTTTTATTACTTCCTGTTATTTGTTAACACATACTTTTCTTATTGTATTGAATTCCTCAGACAGAGTAAGTAAAAAAAAAAAAAACAGCAACAATAAAGCTCAGAAAGATGCTCAATATCGTCCTTTGAATTTCTCAGCCTCCCTGAACCCACAGCTTGCTCCTCACAAATGCCACGGATGTTATCAGCCTGACTAAGTATGAAGGGGTGCACCTTCGAAGACCAACTGTTCTGGTTTTGTCTTGGAGGTTTTACTCTCAGCCGTCCCTTACTGTCCCATCAGTAAGGGACGGCTGAACCAGAAAAGACTGAACACTTCCGACACCTCCTCTACCACATCCTGTCTTCCTTTCGCCTCTGCTTCCATCCTGTTCTTTTTTATCCAAGTCCCTCCGTCTAGACACGGCGGGTGAAAAGAGACGAACCAGGAGCGCTCGCACTTCTCTTTTGTCCGGTGACCCCCTCCCCTCCGACCTCTGGCTCCCTCCGTCTGCCCTCCATTGTGGGTGGACAATGCAGTGTCACTACCTCTTCCTAAACATGTTGGGGTATTATATTTACCCCCAATATGAGCCACAGGGGTGGGGTAAGAGCAAGAGCTGTCATACCAACACACACAGAGACATACATGCACACTCTGACCTATAGGGGGGCTGTCCCGAATCCATTTGTGTCAGTCAGGAGAAGTTCAAAAGCCAGGAAATATTCCTTCATACACACACACACACACACACACAGAGCGAGCTAAACTTGGCTGCACACACAGGCTCAAAGATATGTCAGTCAAAACACATGGCAACCAGGGCCCATTCATGGTGTGCAAGTGTAAATGTGTGTGAGAGAGAGTCTCTGGGGGTCAAGTTCCTGTGAAAACACAAGTCCCTCCCAGAGATCCTCGAGCTTCCCCCCTCTCCACCACACCAACTCGTCCACAGACAGACCCGGCCTCCTTCACCGTCTCATCCTCTGATCTAAACACATCGTTGCCGTGGGGACCCCCGTGTCATACTGCGATCCCGGGTAATCATCAGACTCGTCCGGCCTCGTTTCCTGGTCCAGCGGGACCTTTGGGAGGCAGCATGGGTTGTGCTTCTCATTTCACTGAGTCGCCAAAACCCTTGAAGAAAGTCATTTACCTCAGAATGCGGCACCTGGCATTCATATGCACTGAAATCGTGACTGGAACGTGACGAAATGTGATAATGTGACCCCACCAAATGAAAGAAATGCAACTTTCAGAAGTCACCGGATTAGTAAAAGGAGGCGCCGCTGTGTGTAAATTAATCTCAGTATAGATCCAGCTGTTCTGTGAAGGCCTCTGAGGCTTGTTGGAGAAGATCAGAGAACAACCAGCATAATGGAGACCAAAGAAAAACAACAGACAGGTCAGATATAAAGCTGTGGAGAGGCTTTAAGCAGGGTTAGGTTATAAAACAGCATCCCAAACCTGGAAGATCTTACACAGATCAGTTTAATTCATTGTTTGGAAAAGGAAAGAGTGACACAACTGTAAACCTGCCAAGACATCACTAACAAACTAAACTGATAGGGCTAGGAGAACATAGATGAGCCAAACGGTAACTCTGGAGGATCTGCAGAGATTTAGAGCTCACATGGGAGAATCTGTAAACTCAACAACTATTAGTCATGAGCTCAACCAATCGGACCTATGTGGAAGAGGGACAAGAAGAGACATGAAGTCAAAATAAAGCCATAAGTCCACTTTAAGATCTGTCACAAGGCATGTCATCCCTGAACACATGATCCCTGAAATAAAAAGTGGGGTCATGCTGTGGGGAAGCTTTTCTTTAGCGGGGATGGAAACATTGGTCAGAGTCGATGGCAGGATGGGTGAAGCAACTACAGGTCAATCCTGGTAGACGGTCTGTTAAAGGCTGGAGTACATGTCAAACTGAGAGGAGGTTCCCCTCCCAGCATGGCAATACAAAAATACACGGCCAAAGCGTACATGCAGTGGTTCAGATCAAAACGTATTCATTGATCAGACCCAAGTCCTGTCCAGAATCTTTGGCAAGACTTGAAATTTAATGTTTACAAATGACCCGACTGACTGAGCTTAAATTATTTTGAGAAGAAGAATTGCCCCAAATATCCATGTCTAGAATATCAAGGCTGGTAGAGACATACCCCAAAATTCTTGCATCTATAAATGCAGAAAAAGACCTACTTCGTTCTGTTCCATCATAAAATACACTGAGGTCTGTAGTTGTGAAGTGACAAAATGATACGATGATGAAATATATTCCGGTTGTCAAGGTCTCCACTTGCAGTGTGGGGTTCTAAACAGAAATGCCTTCGCGCAGAGACAGGCTCACTCCCTCATACAGTACATTTCTCTACTTGTCTGTTTATCATCACCCAAAGACCGCAACACGCACTCTCCCGCATAAAAGATAATTTATTCTGGCCCTCTCGAAGCTGCCTCTGCAATGACCCTCGCAGACAATAAAGCATCTCTACAATGAAAATGTTAATTTCCTCATTATCAGCCCTCTTAATTATTATTTGTTGTGACAGATAATTGCATGCAGGGCGTTTGATATCAGCAATAACCTTCTGCGAGTGTTGTCAAGGGGGCCTTGTTGCCTCTCCCACCCCTGAGCGTCGCTTTTCACTGAAACAAAAAGCGCGGAAGCGTGCGCACGTAACCTTTTCTAAGCACCGTGCCTTCTTTCCCCTCGCCACAATAGGAATAAATATTATAAATTAATTAATCTGTGCTGATTATAATTTAATCACTTTGCCTCCTGGGGTCACAGTAATAATATCGCACTTAGCGCGTGGCTTGTACACATGCACACACATACACGGCAAGGAATGGCATTATTCCAAACCTGGAGTGATGTGTTTTCTGCCACTTCCTGACTTATTAATTACCAGTAACATTGTCTTTCGCTGCTTGGGGTGGGTTTTCTGAATATACACACTCAGCTGCAGGCACATATTTCAGATGATAAAAGTGAACTGTTGGGGGAGCAAAGTCTTAAACAAAAGGCAAGACATTCAAAAAGAAATCCAAGAAAATGTTGTAAAACGTTTGATATCAGCCTTGAAGATCAAAGTATAACCAACAAGACAAATGTTTATATGTCGTTTTTTCCTGTCATACTTATGATTTAATCGCCATTAAGTCAGATAATGATGATAAAAACGGTCATAACTTGGTTTGGAGCCCCACATTTAGCTGTGGATGTTTCAAATCTGCCTTGAGCAACTGTTAAAATAAAAACCAGCATGGATAATAATCTGAAATAGATATGGGTTGATTAATCAAGATGTACAAAGGTATTAAAATTTTGTTTTAAAACTACCTTTTTTTTTCTTTACACAGGGCTACATTGGTTTGAGTAGGGGTTTTTTCACTAAATATGTGAAGTTTTTTTTAAAATCAAAATTAGTTTGATGACCTGAAACACTGTGACCAAATAGCAACAAAAGAGGTCTTTACGGCACCGTAAGAACATAAACGCGGTTGTTTTTACTTGTTATTCATCGGGTCTTATAAACATACAGACACCAGTGTCCTGGTCGTCATTCTAACTCGTCTAACTGAGAAAGACGGAGAAGGCTGGCCTTTTTGCCTACAACAACTCTGTCGCTCATCAAAGCAAAATCTAAATGCAACACACCCCGATCTTGCTCTACTTTCTGAAATGGATTCAGCAAAGCAAGGCTCCTCTGATTCCAATTCATTTTGGATGTCAGGAGGTGAAAAAACAAGCCTCTCCTTCCCTCAGTAAACAAATCTGCAGAGCAGAAAACAGAAGTTGTTAGCGACTGAAGAGGAGCTTGCAGCCGAGAGCGGGGGACAAACACATAGCCGGCTGACATGAGGAACTCCCCAGTCAAAACACCAATTTCATGTCTTGTCGAGTCTAATTTGCTGTTTACCGAACTGTGGGGAGGAGATGTTTGGAAACGCGATCTGGGAATGAAAGAAGCTATTTATTTCACATAAGTACAGCACTTAAGTTTGAAAATACAATACTGCTGTTTTCTGCATTTTTATCTTTGATGTACGCCTGTATCCATCATGATAATCTGACGTTGTTTGGTGCACACATGCTTCCCACATTTTGCCTGTATCTGGCCAGTAGTTAGAAATAAACACTATTGCACTACACACACATGTTGCAGGATATGTTTCAAAGTAAAATTATTATATAGGTTCTGTGTTAATTAAGTTAAGATGCTGTGGTGGTGACCAGAAGTGGAGAATTTTTAGTTGGAAACTCAAAAATCAATTTTTTTCCCCAATCAGTGAATGCACCATCCTAAAACCCTAACAGGTAACGTTAACAGGAACACTCTTCGGTGTAGTAGTTGTTACAGTACGAAGAAGATTAAAAGTTAGCTGTTTTCAGTATTGATGAGATGACGTTTCTTTCAGATTAATACAAGCAAAGACTTCAGCAGCTCGCTCCTTTGCTGTTTTATACTTTTTCATTTCATACCAAACGTTTCTGGGTTCAAGAACAAGCCTCTGACACAGCATGTCAAATCATACAAAACTTTGTACCGTTTTGCATCATCGGTGAGAGGGTAAATTGACCCGATGCCGACTTAAGAAGATACCATGCTGTAGTGAATACTAAATGTATGACAGTAAACTTACTGTTTTATCACTTTGAGCTTTTTAGTCAGTCTCTGTAATTGACCAAGGTGGATTTGGAAATGTCGATAGCATCTTAAAAATCTCAGATTTAAGGCAAGGGTCTGCATTCTCTCAGGAATACACATAGAGTCTTATGGTTATAGAAAGCAACGCTGACTTAGCTAAAAGCCAACATAAAGGCTGGTTCACACGGGAGGATTTTAAAATAGTCGGACGATTTTCAAAGCCTGAGAGACACCACACGTAGTGATAAAAAATCCTAGATAAAACAGGTTTGGGCGTACATGGTGTGGTGTCCGGTCAGACGGCAAGCTCAACACTCCACACACACACACAAATAGATTTCGCTTAAGATCATTCAGATGTCAGACGGGATATCTTGCGAATCCTTTCAAGATCAAATGTCAATTCAAAGTAAATAATCATGGATGACTAGGAAGAATAATGCCGATAGTTTGTGGGGGAATCCCTCACCTCGCTTTCTGATTGGCTACACGTCACGTTAAACAGGCTGACTGCTTGTTTGTCTTCGGGGGACACCACACACGCTATGATATCAGGACAAGACTATCCAGCATTTTGAATGTCCCCGATTTGAGGTCGGAGTGGTCCCGACGTTCTACCGAGCGGACCAGATCGCTCGTAACACACCCTACATGGCAAGATAGTCTCTTAAGATTATTCTAAGGGACACGCTGATAATCGGTGCCTCTCAGATGGGGGAGATGGGGGTGAAAATCGGGCAAAAATCCTGCCGAGTAAACCAGCCTTAAGATGCTAAGATAGAATAAAATGTCAACTCCAAATCACTAAGTCACAGTTGTCGAATAGTAAAGTAAATCATCTCATTTCCTTATATTAGTAATGACTTGAAGGGGAGACATAAAAAATATTAAAATTTTTACTTAAGTCTTAGGGAAGTTCAGAGGGAAAAAGAAAAAGGAGGCAATCTTTGAGGTCTGACAGATTCTGACAGCACTGGATAAACGCTTAAGACACCATAACTTATGTCACTTCTACAGGAACAAGACTCAATCTTATAGTTCTGAAAGTAAAGTGGGAGTCTTGGCATGATCTCGATGCGATGTGGTCCAGAGGTTGTTTCTTCAGGAAGGCATCGTTTGTTTTCACCTGGCACAGGTAGTTCCTCTCTGGAATTCAAAACTGAATTTTAAACAGCACCAAAAAATGATCTTGTTGTGCCTTTACCTTAGTTGCATAAAGGACAAATGGGTGGATCAGGCTCGATAAATCTGATTGAGCGTTCTTCTTGGTTTTGTTACTGGTTAATTCTTAGCATGTCTGTTGACTTGTCTGGCTTGCTTCAAAGTCATCATTATGGAGGACGCAGACGGGTGAAACCAGGGGAATTTAGAACACAGTGCCACATGGTTTTCGATAGTTGAAAAGAAAAATATGTTCAATGTTTTTCAACCCCTATTGTTTCCATTTCCAGAAAAAAATTGCAATACAAACCTAGATATCACTGGCTGGAGGCAGTTAAAGCTCAAGGTGTATTGAGATGAAATATCAGTTAAAACAAAACACAGACAAAGAGGTATTAGCTAGTATTAGATTAGTTCACCTTATTTTAAAGTCATAATGAGGGCTTTCTGTACAAGCTGAGGCAACTTCATGAATAACATGTAAACAAGGTCTTGAAGTCTCTGTGAGTCAAAAATTCAAACCATTGAGAAAAACATGAGGAGCCTTCCAATGGTTCCTGAAGTGCAAAACAACAGGAGTTCTGCATCACACCAAATCAAATGAAGAAGCAGAACAGATCTCTGTTGATTTTAGCCTCCTGCAGTCATCTATTTATGATGACAACAGGTGGCATAGCCTACTACAAGAAACACAACTACTTAATGCATTTAAATGAATTCAATATAACATTAAAGGAGCTATAAGTAAGATATTTACTGTAAAATCAACCTAAATAATTCTCATTTGTCACCAGGGGTGGAAGTAACATTCCTTATAAACAATCGGTCCTCTCCATCAACAATGTCTTAGCCACGTTTTTCTCCTTTCAAACCTAGAGGTACGGTCCGGAAATACAACGGTCCGGATAAGAGGAGTAACATATTCTTGGATAATAAGTTACCTGGAAAATTGACAGCAGTGTGTCCAACTGGAAAATACAGTATCTAGATTTAAAACAATAACATGTGGACCACAAGGCTCTGTGATTGGTCCAAAACTCTTCATTATTTATTTATGAATAAATAAATAATGACATTTTATTTATTTTATTAATGACATTTGTAACATTTAAAATCAATGTAAGTTTATTATGTTTGCAGATGATACAACTATAGTTTTATCTGGTAAAAAATTAAATATGCTCTTGACTGTAATAGAAAAGGAAGTAAGTTACTCAAAACATGGTTTTATGTTAACAAATTGTCCCTCAGTATAGCAAAAAACAAATTTAAGGTTTATGGAATTAAAAAAGAGGTGTTTAGAGAAATATAACTTAAAATTAATGGTATTGAAATTGAGAGAGTTTTTGACACAGTTTTTAGGGGTCATCGTTGATAGCAAGCTAACATGGAGACAGCATATAAACTACATAAAGGTAAAAAAAAATCAAAAATACTCGGTATTTTGTATAAAACGAATACTTATAATTACTTATAATACTTTGTTTACAATTTATTGTACCCTGATACGTCTGTATAGGACATATTGTCCTATACAGACATATCAGACATTTAAAGGTGGGGGACCACCTTTAAATGTCCAATGTTATAGTTTTATTACAGAAAAACAAGCTATATGCCCCATAAATAAGGCAGGGTACTTGGATCACACAAATCCATTTTTTATGAAATCTAGTTATTAAATTTACAGACATAGCTCATTATAAAATAATTTTGAAAAAACAAAATACAACCTAAGAGATGACTGTAAGTTTATTGTGCCAAAAGCTAAAAAGGTGTTCAGAGATGTCCGTCTGTTCTTGGAGCTCAGTTATGGAAAGATGTTAGCATAGATATCAAAATGTGTAATTCATTATTTCTATTTAAAAAGAAAATGTTAATCTATATCTAAGCTAGTTATATGACCTAATTAATTATTTATAATTTTGGATGAAGGTCAAACATGACTTTTTCTTTTTTAACTTTCTTTTTCTCTTAGTATTTTCTTTTCTTTAATATTAAAGCCATCTTGCAAAGTGCTGTACATTTTAGAGTTGGGCACATAATCTTTTGTTTCTGCCCTTTTTTAGTTCACTTTTTTCGATACACTTTTGTGTATTTGTTATAGAAATATGTATTTTGTGACTGAAAAAATAAGAACTGAAACAAGCAATCAAACAAATGTAGGTCATTATATCCTCCCAACCAATCACAAAGGCAGAGCCAGGAATGCTCTGCCACCAAGCCCCGCCCCCTACAAAAAGTTCAGAGAGCATGTTCTTTTTAAAAATCTTGCAGTTTCTGCTAAAAAGTTGGTTGAATAAAGGGTTGAGTTTGAATTCAGTGTTTATGTAGCTGTTTCACAGAAAATAATATGGGCATATTTTCTCAAACGCATTTGGCGCCACCAGTATGGGTTGCCCTTAAAGGGTTTGACATGCTTCTTCATGTCTGCAAATTGGATCTTCCTCAGTCGCATTAACCAATAAATGTATATAATTCAGATTCATTTGGACCACAGCTACTGGTTTATTAAACATCTACTCAAGGGAGAAGAAGAAAAACCGTAAAAACAGCAAAAAACATTGTGTTTTTGATGTTCTTGTTGTCACTGAAGGATACATCCTCTCCCTGGAAATCTCCTTACAATGTGTTGCTAAGAAATAATTGTCTTAGTTGCTTTTTCTTTTTCTGTTTGCTGTTTATCTCACTTTGTTTAAACAGCACCACCTTGTGACTGGGAGTTTTATTACGGCAGTACGCCTGACAAATCTGTTACAACTGTGTGATGCTACCACATCAATATGTACTAAAAGTTTTGAGAAATGCTACTGACGATTTTTTTAAATCAATGTCACAAAGAACTAAGGAAGGTAAGAAGGGCATCCAACTGCAGTATGAGCAAGATGGACCTAATAATGCTCTTGGTATGTGTGTACGGCAGCTACTGATACCCAAGCAAGCCAGACGTCAGCATCAATACATTTAGGAGATATAAACTTGCTTTATTACTGAAATGACCGTGGCTGAGCAACTACAAGAACCCCAACCTTGTTCACCAGATACCATCCCTATATCCAACACTGTCTTCTGCTGTGTTTGGAGGATGGGTCAAAGGCTCGGTGTGTTTTTTTTTTTTCAGTGTGCCATTCCTCGGCAGTTCTTTTGTCCCTGTTGTTGTCCCACTGAACGGGGATACTACTGTTAGGCCAGGGCTGGTGTTAAAGATAAGCAGATGTTTAAGTGGCTGCCAAGAATCAGTTTAACCCTCAGAGAATATCTAACTGTTGACATGTTTGCATTTTCAAAGGGGAAAGCCTATAATATTACACCTACTTGTCTAATATTCACAACAGCAGAACACACCGATTGCTGTTTTGAGTTTCTGACATGGACGGACAGCAAAACAAACATTGCAGTCAACGTCTCGTGCGTCCATGTGGGGTAGCTTTAGGCCTGCTTACAGGTGCAGCGTACAAGGTGTCTCCATTCTCACTCTGCATACACACTTGACCCAATCCAAGACAAATTTCAACCCCTAACATTCTACACATGCCTCCCTTCATTTCTTTCTTCTCTCCCACTGCTGGTGTCCATCTTCTCTCTCAGTCTGTCTCAAACACACATACACACACACACAGGCAAAGGTTTGACAGCTTATGCTACCTCCCACATGTGTGACAGGTGTCGGGCCTTGTGGGAGCA
The DNA here is from genome assembly GCA_037039145.1 of Fundulus diaphanus. NCBI lineage: Eukaryota > Metazoa > Chordata > Actinopteri > Cyprinodontiformes > Fundulidae > Fundulus > Fundulus diaphanus. The sequence continues at coordinate 20,121,698 of CM073139.1, read as the reverse complement.
TTTGCAGCCCTTAAACCCTTGACCCTCCACCTCTGACCTCCTTCACTCCTTCAACCCCCAAGACACCTGCACCGGCCGGAGAAACTACAAGGTGAAGTGGAACATGACTCCCACAGAGCCACTGAGGGTGAGGAAAAACAAACATGTCCCCTTCAGGATGAAAATAGAAGAGGTAAAATGCTCTCAAGCCAATTGAACCAAGGAGCATCATAATGTCACACTGGCTCTTTTAGTTAAGAGAAGATCTTTACATTTCAGCATCATATAAATGTTATCATAAAGTCTTAGGTCTTAAAATAAAATACGCAATAACAAATGTTTCATTTGTTTGTAAAAACTAATTAAACGCACTGATAGCATTTATTTAGCTTTTCTTGCTTTACTAAATATTTGGATATTTCTCAACTTTTATTGTAGGAAGTAAATTCTATCCTGGATTTATTTAACTACAAACAACTATTATTCGTATTATATAATGGACCATTACTTTAATGGTTAACAAATAAAATCCTAAAAAACTAAGTAAATAAAACAAATGGTTTGTAACCTAATAAGTAAAAAAAAAAACTCAAACAAATTAACAAATGAGTAATGTCAAGAAATAAACGAATAAACAAGTAACTAGATAAATGATTAAGTAAATAAATAAAGGGTTCCTAAAGAAACAAACAAATTATGAAGCAATATTCTAAAAAAAATGAACAATTATCTGAGTAAATACTATTTAGGATGGTAAAATAAATGCATACAAAAGTAACTAAATACTTAAAAATTTAAAAATGTTAAATAGACATCTAAGGAGATAAACAAGTAAATAACTGAATATGTACCCTAGAAAACAAACAAAAAAATAACTTTGTAACACAGAAAAGTAACCAAATAAACCTACTAACTGCATTACAAGTAAATTAGTAAACAACTGAAATAAACAGGTTAATAAACAAGTTAGTCAATTGATAAACTACCAGGTAGCTAAATTTAGAAATAACTTGGATCTGAATAAAGAAATAAGAACATAATTAAATAAATACCTAAGTAAATTAACTGATAAGGTAGTAAATAAGCAAACCATAACATGGAAAAAGAAACATGAATAAGTAAACAACTAACAAAATCTACCATACATACATATAAGTGAGTAAATATTTTAGAACCTCAAGTTATTTATGGATTTTGGAATTAGCAAAAAATAAATAGAAAAAATCCTGGTGATAATTTGGGGTGTTAAAAGATTATCTGCACTCTAATAATCCCCACCATCCTCCCAAAATGTAGCTTTTTCTTTGTTCACTTTTGGCTAGTTTTTTTTTATTAATGACAATGGTTTGTTACTTGAAACTTCATAAATGGAAAATAAATAAATAAATAAACATCTCATAGGTTATCTGGATACTACAGATGATTTTCTAATTAAATGCCTGGTCTGGTCTTGAAAGTTTTACTAGTTCAAATATATTTTGCAATTCTTTCTAAGTTAAAAATCCGCCTCGTTGGAAGCACATGTTTCTGCTGACGTGTTTCTGCTTCATATTTAGTCAAATGAAAGTCTTTATCAAACAATCCAACATTAGCATGCACACGGCGTGAAAAACCACATGGAAAAAAAAAAAAAACATAGAAGTGGCACGTTTTGATGAATACATCTCAAGCAGATGTTGGCTGTATGTAAAGAGGAACAATTACTGTATGTTTTCCGTTTGATTGGGAAAGCGGCTGATGCTTAATTATAATTCACAATGATTAGCATATGCATTGTGTGTGTGTGTGTGTGAGAGAGAGAGAGAGAGAGTGAGTTGGAATAGGACAGAGCATGAACCCCCGTCCGCTCCCTGTGTTTCCTCACATCTGTGTAGCTTGTGAAGTGAGTTTAAAGAGGATAAACAGCCCCTTTAACTCTCCCCTCATTCTGACCACAGTAATCTCCACGCACACATGCCTAGACACACATGGCTGGCTGGAAACTGACCCTTGACCTGGACAGATTTCACGGATTAGCCATTTTTTTGTCTGAGCATTGCCTTTCTGATCCACTGCTTTGCCTTCATGTTATAAAGACACCCGCCCCCCTGCCTTTTTTTTCCTCCTGCCTCTTTTGCTCTAACTGGTAAAGCCTCTTAATGCTTTACCTGGATTCCCAGGGTTTGTAACCGATACTACCGTTTTACTAAGCCCTACAAACACAGTCAGGGGGCGAAAGGAAGGGGAAGCAATGAGGGGAGGGAGACAGAGGGGCTGAGCAGAAGAAAGAAAAGCGTCCATCTATTCAAAACGATGGATAAAGAGGAAATTTTAATGTTTAAAATGCATTAATATCTTGAAATAAAGACAAGTTAAGTTAAAACGACCAAGGTTTCAAGTAAAAACCTAGTTGGCCACCATATATTCATGTACCAGCCTAAACAGCAGACTTAAGCAGAAGAATAGAGATTATCTGCACTCTCAGCATCTCATTACATCCTAAAGGAAGCTATTCAGAAGAGCTTCAACTCTCTCAGCTTTAACACCCCCCACACTCGCTGAATAATACAAACGGCCATATAAAACCTTGTCTTACTGTCATAGAGCATGAAATAAAAACATTTGATGCTAAGTGATATGTTTGAGTGTCGAGTGGCAGCAGCATGACCAGAGACAAAACGACGACAGGACCCGGGAGCAACAAATGTGAGTGACAGAAGAGACGGAAGGAGCTTGTTACCTGTCAATCATTTCAAAAAAAGACGCCATATCCCCCTTCGACTCTTCCCTCATACTCTGAGTGACACTTTGATTGGACACTTTAAATGTAACATCTAATACGGGCTTGTACTCTGTCAGTCACAGCGGCAGAGCCCGTCTTTTCAGCCTTACTGACTCCACATACACAAACATCCGGGGAGCTTAAACAAAGACGACTCACTGTACAGAACAATGTCGTTGTCCAAAAAAAAAAAAAAAAAAAAGCCTAACGGTTGCCATCTGAGAGGAGGTAAAGCAGATTGTTAGTATTATCAGAATAAAAACAACACAAGCCAACATAATTTTTCGACAAAAAGTTGGCGGTAAAAGAACATTTTTAACAATTTTCAACCAAAAAAAACAATCTTAACCGGGCGGGCAGAGGAGGGCAAGAAACAACAAAGAACAACCAGGCGAGCGACCCGGAGGATGTTGTGTTTAGGCACAAAGGTGTAGCAGGTAATCAGGACGGCGACGGCGCAGGAGGTTAGTACGTTGACGGCGAAGGAGACTTAGAAGCCGGTGGCATAAGACTGGAGGCCGGCCAGGGGGCATGGAGAACAAATGGAGGGGTTTCTCTGGAAGTCAGCTGGGAGGCTTGGAGCACCCACGGATAACCTCTGAGGACTAGTCAGCCGAATGCTGAAACCCACAGAGAAGCTCTGGAGACTCCAGCACTCCTCTGAGGGTTCCAGCGGTGCAAGCGCCACGCTTAAGGGCTCCACCAGCACTGCTTGAACCCCCAGAGGAGTCCAGGAGAGTGATGCTGGGACCGCTGGAACCCTCACCAGAACTCAGGAGATGGGCGTAGGAGCCAAGGTATCCCTCAAAGAAGCTTGGAGGCAGGAATGTGAGACTGAGGCAAGCTCACCTGCACCCCCTTGTTGGAGAATTATATGGAACAGCTAACATAGGAGGTAAGCAGGGAAAAACTGAAGGAGGGAGAGCAATTAACAAAAACAGAGGTTAACAAGTACACAAATAAGCTATTAAACCAAGGGGAAACGTCTAACAGAGAGCTAACATAAACAATTATAGATGTGCAAAGAACAGAACACAAGAATAAATTAAGAAACTAAAAACAAAGGAAAGAACTAGTGTCACAGTTCTTGCCAGCGCACAGCCCGTTATGCTGAAATGTTTCAAAAATGTGCTGAAATTAGACCGTTACACTAATTAAAAATAATCAATACGGTCAGTCTGACTCGAATGTTTGAGAGCAAAAACGTCAGTAAAGCTGTTGAACGTGCATCAGCGTGCATCAGCGAAGTTGAAGAACATAAGCTATCGCTAGCTGCTATTAGCTTGATGAACTGCCCCCTTCAAGCTGCATTATGCAACGCTCTGCTGCATGAACGCATCCAGCGAAGCAGCAAAACACCCCACCCCCCTTTTTATGCTGAAAAAAGGACCCTGAATATGGCAACCCCTTGGACAACAAACAACAGAGAAATTATCAAAACAAAGACACAAAAGAAACACCTAAGGATCACAACACTTTATGGCATGGTATGTCTGAAAAGTACTGCTGCCGATGGATTATTAAAATCCAAGTCGTATGACAGACTGCGTTGAGAGTATTATCATATGTGGAAAATTAAGACTTTCAGCTGCTTCCATCCACTGTAGCTGTGTTTTAACGAACCTGGGCGTGCCATGCTTCAGTGAAGTATCCTGGAAAACAAGGACTGTTGTCACAATGAGGTTGACACGATGAGTTGTTATAATCAATACATACAAAATACATTTTTCAAAGATACTCATTCGTGTCGAAATCCATATAAACCCATTAACATTGGTCCAAATTGTCGCATTTTGTCCGCTGCAACAACAAAAACTCTGCTTCTTCGCTCCCTGCAGTTTATGACAATAATAATTATTTGATGCTGGAAGTTTTGAAGTCTGCAAACATGTCTAGCAAAGCCAGAAAAAAAATACATGCAACCCTCTTTTTCGACGAAACAAACAAAAACTCTCCTTATAAGGCAAATGGACAAGAAAAGACAAAATGCTGAACGATGCTACATGCTAAGCTAATGATACAACTCTGGTGCTTTAGAGCCACGTAAAAAGGTCAATAAAGCTCCTGGATCTGCAACAGTGAAGTGGTAAACCTCCTGCACAACATAAGCTAAGGCTAGCCGTTATTAGCTTGACAGAGACAAACGGCCCAATAACGGGGCTCTGTCAGTCTGAGCTCCCCCATCGAGCTGTGCTTCCCAGATGCGCATTTCTGCACCAGACAACGCTCTGGTCTGCAGCGGTACAAATCAACAGAGGAATATTTGAATCAGCAGACGGCTCAGTCGACTAATAAATAGTGAAGCAACAAAACAAACCAGCGCACTCCTCTCTATTACTCCTCTGTTTAGTTTTAAAGACAATGGAGGTGAATGTGGCTAATAACAACAACACAGGCTATGGTGGCGCCACACTGAAGCCGACAATTTGAGCAGAAAAACGGGGGAACTCATAGCACCCTACCCTGCTAGGGTAGTACATCACTAAAGAAAATATTATGCAAAATGACCTAGAAGACACAAACTGTACAGGGCTGCTGCTGGGTATATTTGCATGGACCAGATCCATAGCTACACTGTAAAAATGATGCTCTAAATCCATATTTGTATAGAATGATTGTATAGAAAAACAAATTATTAATTTATATCAAATGCAACTTCACAGGCAAATTGAAGCCCACAGTGACACTTTAAAGATAAGCAGTTAAACAAATTGTACGACTGAATCAAAGCTACACACTTCCATAAGGAATATTAACATTTATAGTATTTGTCACCTTTCTGGTCTGTCTGTCTGCATTTTTCCACCTCTGACTCAATAAGTTCATCCAGCGCACCTGCCTGCCGCTTCCCGCAGCACACCTCTACCTGTTTCTCCGCCTTCACATACCTGCCCCTGCCAGATTATCGAAAGCCTCAGACAGTAGATGTCCAGCGTTTCTTTCATCCCTGCCTGCCTCATTCTGATCTGGATCACGTCTTTTGGATTCCCCCTCTATGCCTTGCCCCTCTCATACTTCTACAGCACTTCTAGTCTCAGGACCACGAGTTTGATTCTGCCTACTGACCTACGAGCCCAGCCTAATCCACGGATTTGGCTGCCTGTTTCTGCCTGCGTGTTTACGACCCACGCGTGTCCCGTGGAACTGCGTCAAGCCTCTGGTGCGCTGCCCTATTCAGCTACCAAGATTAAAGCCAGCTCTCGTTTCTCTCATTCTGCTGCCTGCTGTGACGTCACCGTTCCTGCAGCTGTAGCTCCCTGGCTTCCCTGCACATTAAAGGAATCGCTGAACAGAACCACAAACCCCACCTGGATTCTGACAAGGTTAGTGGCTTTATTTCTGAGTCTGTCGACAATCTCTCAGCAGCCACAAAGATGTTCTCTCCCTCCACAGTGATTCCAATTTCACACCAGCTGCTCTCTTGAAATAAACCTTTTAAACACTTCCTTTGTCTGGCTAAAATTTGCTCTGTCCTGTCCATTACACTATTAATCTTGTCTAACTTACTGGTTTTGCCCTAATCAAGAAAACAAAAGTTAGTAACATTATAACTAATGCCCTATAATGGACTGGCGACTTGTCCAGGGTTGTACCGCGCCTCTCACCCAATGACCGCTGGAGAAAGGAACCAATTTATCTAAGACTAGACCTCTAAAACAGACCTGGGCATTTTATGGCCTGTAGGCCACATTTGGCCTTTTATGTGTCCTTAACCAACTGGAAAAAAGTGGTAAATTAAAATGCTTAATGTGTTACTTCTGTGGTTGTAAATCCACATATGCTGATTGTAATTTGAAAAAGCACCTTTTACTTTGAAAGCAACATCTTTCCTTGTCATTCTAAGCACCATGGTACAAGCCTTCAAGCCTTGGCCCACTTAAAACAGGCCCTAAAAAGACACATTCCCTAAGAAATGATATGTAACTATTAGACGTGTAACGATACACATATTTGTACACTTTACCCACTTTCATCATCTGCGTTCTTAATTACCTTGACCTCATTTTTTCTCATGTCTTTTTCACATATTGCTAAACGTTATTTTTTGGTAACTACTGGAATCTTTAGAAGCTACAAGCTCATAGACGATTCAAAAGGAAAAAAACAAAAACGTGTTTTTTTAAATATTTAAAGTTATCGTGTCAGAGCCAAGCTGGAATATAGCAGTAAAACTATTTCTCACCTTTTTGTTTATATGACATAAGATTTTTTGATTATTTTAGGAAGAACGTTCATTTAGCAAGCGAGGCACATGTCAATAAAACGCTCCAACCTTCGACTACAGGAGTTTCTGGCTTAAGCCTAACGGAAGGCAAATGTAATCAGGCACTGTGGATGTTAAAAAAGGGACGTGCGTGTTACTAGCAACAAAGGAACAGAGCAGAACACATCAAACTAGAAAAAGATGAATGTGTTCTTTGTAGCTTAATCTAAAGTGAACTCCAATCTGCGTTCGATATGAGGCCGTGTGTGTGTGTGTGTGTGTGTGTGTGTGTGTGTGTCAGTCTGCTGTTGTGAACTTCCCTGAGCTTTGACAAGAGGTTAGCAGCACTAAAATAAACCTCAAGTGAAGCGTCTGTCTGATTTTCCCATCAAAATAATGAACCGTGATCAGGTTTCGCTGCTCTATGCCAGGGAGCGTCCAGGGTCCACGACTGTCAAGGCACACTTCAAAGACTTGTGGTCCTGTTGCACTTTGCCTACCCTGGCCTCACTGACTGACTGACTGGCTGGCTGGATGACATTCCAGGGTTGTTTTAGCTGCTCCCCCCCCTCCCCCCCCCCCCACTCTCCCTTCAGTGCCTGACATCCATCGTGTAGCTCTCCCAGCAAAATTACAGACGAAATGTAAGGATAGGAAAACAAAGAGTGAGTCATGAGAAGAAAAGCTGGACTTTGAGATCATAAGGGGACTTGGAAGATATTTCGGGCCCAGTCGAGCGATTACTTTAATATTCGATACCTGTTGTGGTTGTATTTGCCAAACGGACACCAAAGAATCAAACATCCTGGATGAGAACAGAACGGGAACCGGGAGAGCTGACATAGAACTAGAGATGTCAAGAGAAAAGAAGCTTGTGAAAACAAATCACTTCCAATGAGCCTGTCCGTATCAGACGTAGGAGCAAAAGGCAGCCAGAGCAATTTGTAAAGTACTCTTTAGGATATAAAGAGGCACAGTCCAAACACTGAAAACCAGTCGCAAGGAATTTTCAGAACAGGTGATCTAACGTTGACAAAAATCCAGACTTAGCTCAGAAACAGACAGACTCTGACCAGATAATCAGAAAAGACCCATCTGCAGGTCCCCGAGCAGGCACCACTCCACCCCTGATCTGCTGAGGCAGAATGTATATTATTTAATGCAAATGTAGTACACACTCAATGTAGCACAATAATGTAATAAACACCTAGTGGAGCTTCAGGAAGGCTCACATGGCAGCACAAGAATCTCTCTGGGCAAAGCAAATTAAGATAAAAATCAAAACAACCTGTTAACTCAGTTCCCTGTTAGCTAACATTTGTAAGCAAGCGTGATGTTTAAAGCCTCCAAACCTACAACAGCAGTGTGTATTATCAACCAAATGTTAGTTTCAAACCTCAATCTATATAGTGGCTACAAATCCAAAAGGTCCTGAAAGAGTTCGATATAAAATAGCAATGAAATATGCCAAAAATACACAAATGCATACAGTGCTGGGCTGGAACTAGGGTCAGGTATAGCATCACTGTAGTCCCATGGTTGCACTATCACGAACCTTTTGGCTGACTCTAAACAAGCAGAAAATACGATTCTGTTCCCAAATGTCTGCACACAAAACTGGCAGGACAAAAGCTAGGATAAAACTGATCACTGATTTGCCATTTTAATGCAAAGTTAATGAATATTGTCACCTAACATGAATTGCATGGCTAAAGAAAAGAGCCATGTAGGAAAAACAGGAAAAAAAAAAGAAAAGAACGTTGGGTAATGGACTCCGAAAACCAAAAACATACTCACTCTCTGGTTCTGAAGTGGACAGACAGATGAGGTGCAAAGTGCTGCAGAGAGCTCATTTGCAGCGCTGGGTGGCCTGTGGCCTGTGGCATCACTACCGTTCTCTTTCATTTGCAATGGTTTGGTTGGTCGAGAACGTCTATGCGTCTCATTCGTTTGCAGCGCGCAACAGTCTGCGTGCCTTTACGTCGGTGCGTGACAGACTGAGCGGAGGGCCAAATAAAAGGAAATCACGGTAATCGGAGTTGACTACGGCGGAGACGCGTACGCGGGGAAGATACCGGATAAAGATTGGAGCCTGGACCGGACTGTCAGCTGTTTGTGCTAGAGACCCAGAGACAGACTCAGAGCAGCTGAATGACCAACAGGGATACAAATAGGAAAAGACAAGATGTTCATTGAACACAAATGTACTCTTAAAAGCTCTCCTAAAATCTGGTTGTGATCTTCGGATGGGTATCACGTTACCTTCGTCGGGTCATAAAACACAGCCGTTTGTAAACTCGGGCACAGGTTACCAGCAGAGCGCACAACACACAACCAGCAAAGATGGTCTTGTAGAAGTTGAAGAAGCCGCCAGGAGACGCAGCTTCAAGCCTCAATGGAAAGCGACTTCTAACATCAAACATCAGACTGCTGCTGAATGATTCAGGGATGTGCAACAAATTGCACTGTCTCACCAAGTTGACACCACCTCCAACAATGATACTAAACGCATCCCTTCAAGCTTAACAGAAATGTTTGGGGGGTTATTATTTCTTTGTTCATATAGCGGTCTGGCAAAGTATGAAAAACTCAGAAAGAGATTAACATGTTTTGCTTTGAACTGTCAAAATTACCTGCCTGAGTGCAATCATTTTGTACAATGGAGCTCATACAGGGAACTTTAACATGCTTGGTGAAGAGCAAGGCTTTTGCAAGTCTCAGGAGGCTGAATTTTAGACTTTCAAACCTTTTAATGACCATTATCATTTAAAGTTACAATCAGCATGAATTAGGTTAATAATTCAAAATAATTACGTTTTTTTTTAAAGCTTTGGCATGATAGTAGGTTCATTTTTGCACCAAGTTACCAAATTTTAAAAACTTTAGGACAGTTTCATCTGCACAAAAAGGATGAATGTTACATCTTTTTTTTTTTTTTTTAAGGAAAGAATGTTGATGAACGAATCAAAGAAAGTAAAATACTCAGACACATAAAAAAAAATAGAATCATGATATAAAACCTGAACATATTTGAAGCTTTTCAAAATCTAGTCTTGACATGAAGAAATTTAAGACTTTTTTAAAAAAGCAGCAGAAAGCCAAGAGGAACAGCTGTTGCCCCAATTATTACCATTTGAATCGAAGTATCGAAGACTCTGACTAAACTCAGCTTCTAAAACCTGCTTTTTATGTATGCAATCTGCTCCTTTAAAAAATTACATTAAAGGCTGCACAGATTATTTTGTCGATCTAATGAATTTGGGATTTCCCTTCATTCAGGGAAAGAAGGGAGATTGAATTGGTTTCTGCAGATTTCTGACAGCAGCTGAAACACTGATGCTGAGTTCATAAAGCAGGAACAAAATATTTGTAGTAAGTTGTGTACACGCATAAAAAACTGGAAGCGCATTAGAGAATCGATTATGTGATCCCACAAAATAGCTGTAATAATGCATTATTTGATTTTTTTTGCATCAAAAACAAATAAAATGTTAGGAAAAAAACAATTCTTAATTGTTGCTAGGAAAGCCTAATTGGTCAAGCATAGATTTTACTTTCCCCCCAAGTAAAACAGTACAATAGATAGCAAATAACCCACTGCGGGACACGAACTACAGTAAATCCCTCAAGAGAAAAATGGCCTAATTAAAGTCTAAATATGTAACACATAAAAAACATCTTTGTGCTTAAATAAATGGACGAGGAGCACCGTCAACACGACGCAAATTGACAGAAAAGTTCAGATAGTTGAAATCCGGCTAAATTTTGCTTTGACCTATTTGCAGTTTTGCTTTGCTCTATTCGCCCAATTTCTGCTGTTCGCATTGCTCTAAACTCGTTGTTCCCATCACGAATCGTCAACCTGCACCTGAACGCACCTTTACGTAGGGATAACGTGTAAATGACTCACTCGGTTCGCCTTGCCCACGTTCGGTGTGAACGTACCTTTATCTTTGAGACGTTGCAGTGTCTCTCAAAGGGCCTGTGGACTGGCTTCTGTGTAGGCGAAAACAACTTCTAAACAAATATAAACGTCTTACCAGCTTGACATGAGCTTTATACTGGAATCTAGTAACTGGCTACAAATCCAAAAGAGCCCAGTAACACTAAACAGGAAACATTTTGGACCGAGAGACAATTGCTGTGACCAATAAAAACTTTTCCACCAGTTTAATTTGTAAAGTAAAGTTCATATCTTGATCTGTCATGGATTCTGAGGTGCCTAAGTTTCTACCTTTATGTTTATTCCCAGTGTATGTGAATATCTATGTGATCGGGGCTATCCAGGCCTGTGGAGGATTTATACATGAAGATGTTTTCGGGACACTGTTGGCTCTTCTTTTCTCTTTTTCTCATGTCATGCAGACAGAAACTGTGCATCCTTTCAACCGCAGGAGCTTGGAGATAAATAAAGCAATCTAAGGCTGGTCCTCTGTTGCACTGAACGTGAAAGAATGCAGATGTCAACATCTCAAACTGGCCACAAATTGGCAGTTGTGACACCACTGAGGTTTCAGCTGCCACCCCACCCCCCTCTCCGCCCCCTCAAGTCCTCTACCTCCTACTCGCCTCCTCCTCCAGGGACCCTTCCCTCACTTTGTTCGGACTGTGAATACGTAGAAATCAAGAGACAATCACAGTGATGTCTGAGTTAAAGTCAACAGCTGGATTTGCTTAAAAGTAAATAGATTTTGGAAATCAAAAATAGTCACATTTAAAAAGACGTAAAACAAAAAACATCGACTAGATTAACGATGTTTGGGGTTATTTTAGCCATTTGTTGAAAACAAAAAACAAATTTCACTTGATTGCTAATTGTTTCAGGACTTGTTTGGCATCACTTGATTGCTATTTGTCTTTGACAAGTTTATTATGTTTTTCATCCACTTGTGGGACTCTGCAGACGTGTAATCGTTGACCGTTTTCGCGGTGCAACGTTTAATCCCCAGGTCCAGATTTCTGCTGATGAAAACGGTCCGAGTCAGCGTTCTGATGCAACTTCATCTAACAAACAACCGCGGTTCAGAAAAAGCACTGCGGTTCAAATAAGGATACAAGGGGGAGGTCTGTCAAGAAGACCAGACGCCCATATCGCAAGGGACGTTCGCGTCCGACAAATGTACAGAAAAGACAACAACAAAAAAATGGCCTCTGGTTGTGGAGGAATTTGGCACAGAATATTTGGCATGTTGAGAAAAAAGAAGATGGAAAAAGAAAGGAAAATGTCAAGGGCTGAAATAAGACAGTGTGGCCTGCTTTGACACATAATGTCAAACACACCAGCGACGAGGGCAGGGTGCTGAGGACTCTGACAAGCTGTGGCTTTGCGAGTCAGAGGAGGACGGAAGAAAAGCGCTGGTGATGAAGGGATGGAGAAGGAGACACTGAATTACAGACAACGAGGTGGAAAGCCACAGCGAGGAGGAAAGGAAAAATAAAAAATATTCAGCTTTTAGTAAATGTATTATAAATGTGGCCTCAGTTTCATATGAACATTGGTTATTGGACAGAATTTAACATTTTAGCGCTATCTTGGTTTCAAATGACTACGAGCCTTGCCTGCGAATGTAAATAATTCAAAATAATGTCACTTATCAGTAATATCAGCGTTGACTTCACCTAACAAGCATTAACAAAAAGCAATAGTGTTACATCCTCACTAAAACGGCCATAGCAGTTATGATGTCCCAGCTGATGTATAGATGCCTCCACATATTGGCAGCCTTGGTAACGATGTGCATCAAAGGTCCAAAATAAATTGTCTGAGGAGAAACTGACCCACAGTATTACAGGTCCTCCACCGTATCTTACATTTTGCATGGAAAACTCTTAGACTTATTCGACCTACGTCTCACGTTGCGGAAAAGCTCAATCTTGACCGCAAAGGTCCAGTTGAAGCCCCAAAGCCAACTCCACATGTAGAGAGCCTCTGATGGAGTTCATGGAAACCCGATGACCCAAGGATACATTTCTTGGTTTTGGCAACTTTATTATGACATTACTGTATGATGATTCTGAAACCCTCGTTTTTTTATAACTTGGTTTATCTTCAAACTGCCAATCGCCCTTTTGTTTATGTTTGTTTATTTGCTACTACAATAAAGAAGAAAATATTTGAAGGTTTTTATGCATCTTTACCAGGAGTCCCTCTAAATGTGGAGGATGCTATGTTCCGTTATTATAAGACAGACATTAGGGTTTAATTTTCTGTATGAAACATAATATTGTTGTATATTGCACAGTATTACAATCTTCATAATTATGTAGTTTTACACACATCACATAAGAGGAGTTCCACAACCGGCAGAAATATCTGTTGTACAGTTCTTAGAGTTAAATACCTTTACAGTCAGTGACTTTTCCAGCCATTTGAAGTGCTGTGCAGCGCTATCATAACCACCTGTTGCTACACAATGTCTGTCAGCTGCCAGTTTTCCTAAAATGAAATTAGAAAAAGACATTTTTGCTGAAAGTATTTTTAAAACTTTGAAGCCATGTATCGTTGAATTTGATGAACATTATATTTCAAGCGCATATGAGTTCTATATATACAACCAAAAAATAATCCTTTTCCATGTTTGTCTTAAATTTGCAACAGAAAACTCTACTGGGGGAGAAAACTAATGGCTTCGTGTTTGAAAAAAGCTCCTTCTTAAATTCACACAGTACGTAAAAGTCCCACTGTTTGAATATTTAACATCATCCTTCATGAGTACTTAGTGGAAGTGCCAAAGGAAAAGCTTGAGACAGCTTGAATGAAATATTGGTGCTGAGGGACCTGTGGGGGGATGGGAGGGTTGCAGGACTCATTAAGTATAAAATTCCACTGGTAGCAGCTTACATTAAATGACTTGTGAATGAGTGTATCTTGGCGTGCCCAAAGACAGAACCCGACTTATATACATGTTGTTGACAGATGGCATATGTGGTATTATATAGACACACACACACACTAATAGCGGCACCATAAGTGGACTGTCTAATATCACCAAACACTCCTCCACAAGGACACTCCCGCTCATCATAATACCAGTGAATAGTTTGATTTGTTGTCTGTGGAAATCCCATACAGGTAAAAATAGATATGGAGGAGCAACTTGGGGAATGGATACCCTGTAACCCTAACAGCAAAGATTTCACATTTTTATTTAAATGTTAACTAGAGAGTTAACAGTTTAAAAAAAAAGGAGGCATGCGACATTGTTACATTATTCCCACACAATGTTTTTTTACGTTTAAGCATAACTTTTTTTGCCGGTTTTACAGGCTTTAGATCCCTCGCCAAATTTAGTTGTGTTTTGTCCTTTTCTACGGCGGCGATTCCTGCCATAACAGTTTTGGTCATTTCGTCCCTGACACAGAGTCCTACTCCGCTGGGCATTTTGTACCAAACGTTTTTCAATTCCTACCTGTTCAGTGGACATTTTATGCCCACCCAGCTGCCAGATGTACATTTCATCAATATTCAGTGAAAATTAGTGAATGTTTCATACCTAGTAGAGGAGCTTTCATACCCTCCTTGCGGACTGTTCATACCTGCTTTGTGAATGCTTTGTTTCTGCTTTCAGTATATCATGTGGTCTACCTGCAAAGACCTTCATATTTGGCCTACTGTTTACATTAAAAACAGTATTTTAAATTGGAGAGTCATAAAAATGCTCAAATCTCACATGGAATAAATGTTCAAAATGTATTACTTTATGGAAATTTTTCCTTACCCCTTTTTGTCCATGTAATTTTGCTGTCATTCAACATTTGGTCCAATTGACTATCATAAATTATACCAGATTATAACCGTTCCAAATCAAACCAAAAGACTCTAAGCAACCTCTTGAGCAGATTTTCTGTAAAATTTGTAAGAGGATGAAAAAAGCCTAGTCTCTTTCTTTTCTGTTTTATAGATTCATTGTACATTATAACAAACGTTTAGGGGGTTCTTAAATTGTTTTTGCCCAACAGATGAACTGTACCTACTAAATTTTGGTCTGGCACAGTCCAAATTGAATAGTCTTTTTGACAGCATAAATTTTAGCAATGTGTTCTAGATCCTGGTGTTGAGGAAGATTTACACCAGGTATTTTATTCTAGACCAAACTAAAAAGTTTGATGGTTAGACCAAACCTACGCTGATCAGGCATGTCATTGTTACCACCTTCCAAGTCAGCCCCAATCCTTCGAGACATGTACTCTGCTAGGCCTTTGAAGGTGTGCCGCGGGGTCTGACACCTACTTAAACATTTTTGCCATCAATGAATAACATTTCCATTAAAGAGTGTACATGATCTGCAATGATCCTATGTTTGGTGGTACATCTCAAAATAACATCCGCATGCATGGCAGGATCCTAGGTTTCCCAGCAAAACCTACACCACAGCGTCACGCTGCCTCTGCTGGGTTTTTTTCTTCTCATAGTACATCCTTGTGGCATGTCATACCCACTCAAGCGACACGTCTGCTGAGTTGTACATAGGATTTTAAATAAAACAGGACTCATTAAACCAGGCAACGTTGTGCTATTGTTTCGTGGTTCAGTTCTGCTACATACCCATTGTTTGTGGACAGGAGTCTTCATAAGAACCCTGACTATGCAGCCCTATACGTAACAAACTGTGATGTACTGGGTATTCTGACAGCTTTCTATTAGAACCAGCATTAACTTCTTCAGCAATTTGAGCTACAGCAGCACCTCTGTAGGATCAGCCCACAAAGGCCAGCCCCTTGCATTAATGCATAATTTGCTGGTGTGCCGCTGTTCCTTCCTTCTGTCTAATAGATTCAGACCAGTGGAAGCCAGCTGCAGTTTTAGTGATGCTTTGATCCAGTCTTTCAGCCATCCCAATTTATTCTTTTTCAAAAAACTTCAAATCCCTATGCTTGCCCATTTTTAGGGGTTTTAATTCACTCTGAGGCAAAAATCTTAACATTTTCACCTAATTTACTATGTCCCATCCACTTAGAGGTGCCACGATGGTGTGACCTGTCGCTCATCTTTAGTGACCACTGAAATTAACGTGTAGGGGCTATAATTATGGTGTATGGTGTACTTCACTGTATCCAGGTGTACCCTGCGATGGACTGGCGACCTGTCCAGGGTGTACCCCGCCTCTCGTCTATTGACAGCTGGAGATAGGCCCCAGCACCCCTCGCGACCCCAATAGGGATAAGCGTGTTGGAAAATGGATGGGTTAACAGAAAAAGTTTGCTGTCTTGGAATTTTGATGCAACGGCTCAGACAAAAATCTCCCAGAAATGTCTCAAATTCGAGCGAACACGTGTAGCTTCAGTTCAGCACAGTTGACTGATGACTAAATCAATGTAAAAAAGAGGTGGGATGTCAAGCTCTGCCTTTAAAGAAAGATAACTTGGCACAAACACACCCAGACGGACAACCTTTCCAAATGAGGGTATAATGAGGGGAGATGGGAAGGAGAGTGAGTGAGATGATGGTTGTAATGTCAGAGACAGTCTGTCCCACATGGTAGTCATAAGCATTCGTATGTGTGTGTGTCTAGCTATTGTTGTGAGGACCAAAACTGACAGTAGACCAACGTTGTGTGGACAGATTGGCATTTGTGAGGACATTTTGCAAGGTCCACACAATGGAAATTTGGGTTAATGCTTAGGTTTATGGCTAAGGTGTGAATTGAGTTTAGGTTACGTTTAGGGTTTGGTATCTACCAGTGACCTAAGGTTTAGAGTTAGGACTTAGAAAGCTATAGAAAATGAATGGAAGTCAATGTAATGTCCTCACAACAAAGTGTGTGTGTGTGTGTCTTTGTGCATGCAGATATATGTTTGGATTTCTTACATTACAAGGTTATAATTTTAACTTCACCAGAGGTTCAACTGACAGTGGGGTGCCGTTCTTTAGAAACCAGCACAACCAAACACACACACACACACACCAGTAAAGTACATCTTGATCGTGCTGTCAGAGATCTGCACCACCACCCTCATCTTCCCTCCCAAGTCCATATTTCACTCTCACCCTGTCCAGCAGCAAGCAAAGACACATATTTATCCACAAAAACGCAGACATTGAGGAACACACCGGTTCTGCACAACAGCTCCGAACGGGTCCCGTATTCCGATGATCCGTCCCGCTGATGAGCTGTCTGAAAGCGGACAGGATCACAGCAAACACGCATCACTAACAGAAAGATAAACCGTTTCACATGGCCGCCACTCTAAGCTTTTTTGATTCCTGCGTGTTCATTTGGTATTTCACCTTCTCCACTTCTGTGTTTGCAACAATGAGACGGTTGGTGAGAAAGAGAGCAGAGAGCCTTCATGGTTGAGGCGAGACAAAACCCCTCCAACTACTCAGAGTAAACATTCTCTAAGTAAAAAATGTCGAGGTGAGTTGTCACTTTAGAGATATGATATTGTAGGTCTATGTTTTGTTACAAGATTGGCTCCTGAACTTTCTTAAGTTGATCTCCCACATGAAGACAAAACTGGCC
Source organism: Fundulus diaphanus (assembly GCA_037039145.1). NCBI lineage: Eukaryota > Metazoa > Chordata > Actinopteri > Cyprinodontiformes > Fundulidae > Fundulus > Fundulus diaphanus. Next base: position 20,104,291 of record CM073139.1, on the reverse strand, counting down.
TTGTTTAGATGTTTCCCTTTTCTGGACGGGGTCATGGACAGAACCAGTTCTGCAATCACCATTCTGTACTAAATCGACCCTTTTCCATTGATACCACATGGCTCGACTTGATTTCCCTCCATTCGACTCTACACAGTTTGGTTTGTTTCCGTTACAGTTGTGTAGCGCCTCGATCTGGGCATGGATGTCATAGCAAGGCAGCCCCAGAAGGCAAAAAGTAAAAGAAGAGAGCCAGAAAAACTTTCAGGTGGCAAGACGAAACACTTGATAGGCACAGGATAGAGTTGGATGCCGTAGAGCGGGATCAAACCGACGTGTACGAGGAAGACGACTGTGTGGGTGAGCTAATGTATTTAATGCTTGCTGGCTATAGCGGTCATACACACAATAAGCCCAGCGTACAATGATTTCATGGTTGAAGATGTTAGTTATTGTCATTTGTATGCTTTGTGTGTCTCAGATGACGTCTCGGCAGGAAGTCAATCTGGGTGTTTAACCGACCCGCCCGGGGTTGGGATATTACTGCAGTGGTTGCAGAACTTTAGGGTTGTCTGAACAAATGTTTAGCTTCCTGACCAACAAACTGCATCCAGCTCTGGAGCAACAAAATTTCCACCAGCAGCCATTGGACTGTGGAATCTAGATACCCGGGTGTTGGGCATCTTTTTGGACTCATAATCACAACTGAGTGCAGTAGGGCTGGGCGGTAAATGGATTTTATTAATTTGAATTTGCAGTTTATGAAGATTACATTTTTGTAAAATCTGGATTACATTTTTTATTGAATTTTTCTTTCTGCCAATCCATTCCTTGGGTTTCCATGAAACTTTACTCTATCAGTCCCAAAAAGGGGAAATTGTTGGTAATTGGTAACAGCATCCATTGTTGAATTATGTTTAAGAAAATATATTGTCAAAATTATCTAAAGAGGAAACTTTTTTTACCCTAAGACAAGGCACTTAAATGTATTCATTTACGTATTTCTTCAAGTTAGTTTAGTTAGAAGCTATACAAGTGTTATATTTTGTGTTATATTCTAATTGCTTTGAAAAATTATTTCTGTAATTTGTTTTTTATGAAACTGCGAGGTTAGTTTCAACTCAATATGGATTAGTCAGAATAGTTGTAATAAAATTGGACGTTTTATTTTTAAAACAAATCACCCAGCCCTACGCTGCAGATAAAAAATAATTTTAAAAAGTTGATTAAAAATAAACAGTTAGTATCCCTTTAATAAATCCCTTCAGGTTTGGTATGATTTGCCCAATATAACCATGAATCATGAAGGAGTCGGTTAAAACAAATTAAATTTCATTAAACACAGTATCGGGAAATACAGATGCTAGTATGGCACAGAATTCATTAATATTAAAAAGCTATAACTAAAGAGTGTCAGGGTTCTGTTGTGTGCCTGTTCTGATTGCCTCCGCAGGTGGTGGCTGAGGGGGCGTGCCTTCTTAAGCAGAGCGCTGACAGACGGAAGATGCCAAAGCCTTAAACCAGTCATGGTACGACGTGGCCCTGACCAAGCCTTAGAAACCTGCTAGTAAGTTTTTCGTCTCTCTGCTTTGAACTAATTTTGGATCTCCTGTTTTTGTCACAGTTTTGTGTGCATGGATGCACTCACCAGTCTCGAAGCTCCGAAGAGGTTTTGAACCTGTGGAATCATCTGCTCAGATTCTGCTCTGGCGTTCCCCCTCTTACTCCCTTGGCGTTACCAAGACGGGCTTGAGGTCCCCCCCCCCCCCCCCCCCCCCGGATTCCACAGGCTCCTCCAAGACTCCTGTACTCTGGTCAATCCGTCTGTCGCTCCCGCCAGCTGAGGTCTGCTTCGGGTCTCTCGCCAGCTCCATCTGCCGCCCTCCAGCCACTCTTCCCCGGTTAGGTCTCCCCTGCTACATGGTAAGCAGCGTACGATTCGCCACGTTCCTGGTTCTTGCCTTCAATTCATTTTTTCCCCCTCTCTCTTACAGTCAACCCCGCCCCGACGTTCAGGCCTTGTCCAGGCGATTATAATTGTGTTTTATTTACTGCACTTTCCTTAATAAACACCTTAAAACTGTGCTCTGGTCACCCGTTCTTATCTGCATGTGGGCTAAGCATCTCAAAAACATGACAAAGAGTACGCTCTCTTCTGCTCTGGTGCATCCAGGAATGGAGCCGTTTGTGTGATGGACTTTACCCATTAAGAAAACTACTAAACAGAATAGGACAGTCTCTTCTACAACGTGAAGCAAATAACTCAAGGTATATACATATTTATGTCCCTTAAATAACACATTCAGGAAGGGCCAGGTTACTGTGCTGGATACCGGCTGTTTCGGAGCTGGTTCCGGTGTTGGGGGGGGCAGAAGCAGGAGAGCTTGGGCATCTAAACTGAGAGAGGAGGAAGAATACTCCTCGAAGACAGAAAGAGATTCTGGAATGTATAAATAGAAAAAGAAACACACAGCCCAAGTCTGCAGAAGCTTTAGTAAAAGAGAGTGGTTCCTCTCCACTGTCGCCACAAGCTTGCTGAGGATGATGGGTAGCTGCAAATGTTACAACTTGATGCAATCAGCAGTGCTTCCTTAGATAGGAAGCTTTGCCACTTATCTTTACCATAAACTGAAATTTTATGCTTTATTTTATTACTTTGATTAAATGGTCATTTTGTACTGAATCTTACAATATGAACACATTCTACTCAGACTAGCTGGGCTGATTTAAAATAAATCTGGACGGTAGTGGACATTTGTTTAAACATTGAGTTAAAAGATTGAAATTGGTGTACAAGGTGAATTTACATTTCCATAGATTTTAATGTCTGTGCTGAAATACAAAACCCTCTCCAAAAATCAGATTTTCCAGAGTCAGATTTCGCTGGGGGGGATTTATGAAAGTAATATTGACTTAAAATACATTTACCATAAATGTCTAACTACACAAAGTATAATGGTTATTTTACAGGACAACCTAATCACTAGTAAAAGGAAGGAGTTGTTACATTTCTAAACTCAGGTAAATACTATGTGTAACTAATAGTCTCCAGTGGAAATAGGTGGAATGTTTAATCCAGGGTGGAGGGGAGCCTCTCCCACAAGAGGAGGAGTTTAAGTACTGTTTGTGTTTTATTTAATAGTGATGGCAGAATGGAGCAGAAGATTTATAGATGGATTGTGGTTTAATCTTCAGAAGGCTGTTTGTCCGGTGTGGCGTGGTGAAGGACGTGACGCATGGATGGATTTACTTGTTCATCTAAGCCCCAGCCCTCATGTTTGGCCATAAGATATGGATCAAGTGACAAAGGTGACTGGCATGAGATTCCACTATAGAGTAACTAGTAACTCAGAGAGTAACTAAGAGATAAGGTGAAGAACTCCACTGTCACTGGAAAGCTTGAAGAAAAGCTGCTGCCTTCTAATCTGGCAGTGCCTTAGGATACTTCACAAGGAGCTCCAGAGTGTCACTAGGTAGAGAGGCGTCTAAGCTTCCCTCCTGGACCTCGTACCTCTGCAACCCCAACTCACATTAATCAATGTAGGGAGAGACGGAACAGTGTCCCAACAAGCTTTTGCAACAACTAAAAATTAGCATTTTAATATCTTTGTGGAGCAATTTTGGCCCAAACCTCTTTAACGAATTGTTTTAATCCGTTAACATTTGAAGGTTTGTGAGCATGATTGCCCTTTTAAAGGTCATGTAGCAATACCTCATTTAATTTAAGTCCAGACATTGACTAGGTCAGTGGTCCCCAACCACCGGGCCCCAGACTGGCACAGAGTTTTGGGTCTGTTGGTACCAAGTCACAGAGGAAAGAATAAATTTACGGTCATTTCAGTGGTACTAACAAGCAGAGCATGTGAACGGTGTCATTTTGAAAAACAGGAAGGATCCGTATGTTTCTGAAGGGAGCTGGAGGACAAGCATGCGAACTGACATGTAAAGGGTTTATGGATGCCAGTCAATCATTGAATTATGATCTCTGACCATAACTAAGCAACGTTGGGTCTGCAGGACTGTAGATGTTGTTCTGGGTTCTTTTGTGACCTCCTTGATGAGTCGCAGATGCGCCCTAGGAGTAATTTTGGTTGACCGGCCTCTCCTGGGAAGGTTCGCCACTGATTTCTCTATTAATGGATATCGTCTCATACTGTTGTTCACTGTAGTAGCAAAGTGTAAGAGATGGTTTCGTAAACCCTATACCAGGCTGACAGGTGTCAGAGACTCTTGTTCCTCATCGGTTCTTGACGTTTCTTAGATCAAAACATGACGTGTTGCTTTTTGATAGAGCCTGCCCCATGTTTACAGCCAGGGTCTATCAGAGTGATTTAATAATTTATCACTTCAGGAAGTAATCTGACCTGGGTGTGGTCACTTAAATTGAGTTGAGCTGTTCATAAACATTAGTTATTTAAAGATAGATATTTAACAAGGGGAGATTACTTTTTCACATATAGCCAGGTTGGTCTGAATACATCTTTTCCCCTTTTAGTTGAAATTTGCATGATCTGAAAGATTTAAGTGACAAAAAAAGAAGAAATAACAGAAGAAATATGTAAGGAGTAAAAATACTTTCACAACACACAGCCCCATTTTAGTGACTGCGTATGTTTAAATGTAAAGTTTAAGGCACCCTAACAGTTTTAAATTTAGGGTTCAGAGACGTACCTTTTAATGAAAACATATATCAGGAGAAGCAGGGGGGGGGGGGGGGTGGACTCCGACAAAGTGCCTGATTTGTTTCAAGGATCATAAAGGTTGGGAAATACTAGTTTCAGCCAGCCCCAACAGCCCAGGTTCAAGTTCTATGTTCAATCATGCATTTAGGCAAATTTATGTCCTCGTGTGCCTGAGCAAGATAGTAAATGCCTCCTCTGGGGCTGCCGCTGTAGTCGGCTCTAACCTCTAACCTTGCAGTTCAAGTGGCGCTCCAGATAAGAGAATTTTCCTCGTCAGTTCATTAGGAAGCCAACCTTTCCTCAGATGGAAGAAATTTGTATGCTCTTGTCTCCGAAGCTGCACACAGTTGAAGCCATTTGAGCTATGAACAGAACTAAATGTCACTTTATGCTGACCTATGGCTGCTTGAGGCCCCTTCTACCCTATAATTAAGTGAATTATCTCACTGAGGACAGTGCCATACATTTCGCTTGGCGGGCAGAAGGCTGCTGTCTACAGAGGAAGCTGCCCTGACAAAATGGCCTCTCTGTAGATAGATAATGAGGCAGGGCCTGACAGGTGGGCCCTGATTAGGAAGGAAGGGCCCTGCGTCGCGCGGGCAGGCAGCGCGTACACACAGACGGAGCCCGGCCCTGTCTGTCCCATCGCGGTAAACATACTCATCAGAAAGGAGGCTGTCCCTGGAGAGGGAGAGCATGTTTGACATCATTAATTGGCTTTTTCAGCACGAGGAGTCGGAGAGATGAAAAGCTTTATCAAGCTAAAATAATTAATTTTGCCCTCGCCACAGTGAATTCGCTGACACTTCACTTCTAAGAGAAAATGAAGAAGAGGGAAAATGACTACTTTCCTTCTCTCTCTCTCTCTCTCTCTCTCTCTCTCTCTCTCTCTCTCTCTCTCTCCTCTTTCTTCATTCAGTCCTCCCATTAGCTTTTTGTAGCTCATCCACGAAAAGACATATTAATGGAGGTAATGTGAGCTTTGTGTTAAAATACAATTAAAAGGAGATTTAATTAACTTGAACCTAGAAGTAGGAGGAAAAGGTTAGCTTTATCTCAGCCACTTACAAAGGCCATATATTACCGAACTACAATATGTGCCCAGTGCACCGTACATATTACTTCCAATTTATTTTAAATTAGCAAGAAAATTACAGGGGTTTAATAATACCCCATCATAGGGACTAAAAGTCTAATCGCTCTGAATATCTGCCGGAGCTCTGGATGGATAATTAGTTGAATTAAGCCTATATGAAAGGCACCCAGATCTGAAAAAGTTTCAAATGCACCTGAACTTTGACAAAGTGGGACCTCGGGCCAGATGTATGAAACTGTTTCTACTCACAGGTCGACAATAAACTCAATGTACAGTATTTTTCAAGTGTTTATAGTTTACGTTTTTGCACAAGTATTGTGTATTTGTTTTCAGTCCTCCAGAGTTCAGAGTTTGTAGAACCATCTTCCTCTGTTGCAACTGTTTTATGGTATACCTATACCAACTTAGCACACCCTGAAACTGAAAATGTCCCCCTTTTCTTCTTTGAAATAGCTTAAGCTCAGTTGAATTGGGCGCAGAGTCTCTGTAAAGAACAATGTTTAAGTTTATTCCACGCATTTTAAATTATATTTTGGTCTGGACTTTGGCTGGGCCATTCTAACATGAAGCATTTTAACTAAGCGCTTCCCTTGTAGCTCTGACTGAATGCTGTGGGTTGCTGTCCTGCTGGAAGGTGAACCTCCACTCCCATCTTAGGTTTTTTTCCATGGCTGCCCTGTGTATACATCCATCCATCTTCCCCTGAACCTTGAGCAGCTTCCCTCTCCTTGCTGAAGACAACCATCCCCACAGCATGATGCTGCCACCACCATGTTTCACAATGGGAATGGAGCGTTCAGGGAGACATGCGGTGTTGGTCATCCTCCACATGTAGTGTTTTGCATTTAGGCTAAACATTTCAAGTTTCCTCTCATCTGACCTGAACACGTTCTTCCATATGTTTACTTTGTCCTCTACGTGGCTTATGGCAAACAGAACTCTGGCTTTCTTCTCGTCACTCTTTCATAAACACCAGATTGGTGGAGCTGTGGATATCTGCAGCTCCTCCAGAGTCACCATGGGGCACTCGGCTGCTTCTCTGGTTAATGCCCTCCCTCCAAAATCTGGGATATTGTTCTCTAATCTGCTATAAACCTCTCTACAACCTTCTCCCTAACCCGTCTGCTGTGTTCCTCGGTCTTCATGATGCTGTTTGTTCTCTAATGTTCTCTAACAAACCTCTGAGGCCAGAAACAGAACAGCAGCCACTATACCAAGATTATATCAGCCCAGAAGGCAACTGGCTGTATGCATGTATGGTTTATGAAAACCGACTCTTGCTTTGTTTGTGTGTTCCTTGTCCACATACAGAGATGGAAGTTACTAAACAAAAAGTAAAAAAAAAAAAATGAAAGTATATTATTAGAAACTCATGCAAATTTTGAGTGAACTTTTAAAATGTCGCAAAACAGAAACGTGAATCAGACATGTTTCAAGCTACTGGTATGTAGCGAGATAACCAGGCAACGCAAAGCCTAATGTCGTCATACGTTGCCGTGGCGCTCTAACAAACAGGAAGTAGAGGTTGAAAACTAGCGCGGACCACAGATCAGTAATGGAGTGAGGCTTCAATGAATGAGTTCCTATTTTCTTCCGCGGATGAGACTAAGGGGTGCTGACTTTTTCTTCCGACTTTCTAGGTTTGTGAAGATAAAAACATATTTTAGAGGTGCAGACGGCAGCTTAAAGCTAATTATCATACTGTCAGTAACCGTTACAAGAAAAGCATCTGCTCCCAACTTCTCTGCTTCAGAAAACACATAAAACTGTAAACTAAAGAGCATCAGTGAATTGGCCGGCGATCCGGAATTTCCTCTGATTGAGTTTTTTCATTCATAAAAACGTCAAAATAAGGAATGGATAATTATTGCATAATTTATCATAATCAGCAAATCTACTGGTGAAATAATTTTGATTCTGTGTTGACGACTAGCAGGAAGAGTGGGATTGTTACTTTTGCAGCTTCAACTATTTATCTTTTACACAATTAGCTCCATGAGTGCATCATCAATAAATAACATAAAATCATGACTGAATGCAACAATTGAAAGGCCCTTTTTTTTATTACGTAGGGTAATTAGTGTACTGTAGCTTAATTGATACTGAATTATTTTTTGTTTTGTTTTATTCAGGCATTATTTCTGTTTTTGAAGCTCTGACCGTAAGCATTGATAGATTTGTTACCATTAGTGTCACTTTCAGTATTACAGTCTTTAGAAAATTGGTCACACTGAAATCAACTGTTCAGACCAAAAAATTAAGATAAAAAAATAAAACAAAAATCAGCCATAAAAAGCCTGATCATTGCATTATAACTATAAAGACACAATAGTTTATCGCCTTTCTGTTCACAGCAATACAAGGTATACATATGAATAAAACACTCAGGGGACAACAGTCAGACTTTGAAATTGTTTCCACGTTGCTTCCAGCTCCTCGAACATTTTATTACTGTAATAATTATCAGCTCTCTAACTCCCTGGTCCTTTGTGATTGTTGAATATGCCTTCCTACAGATATTAATAATAATTATAGCAATAATAATAAGGGTTAACTGCAAGCCTGTGCACACTCTCAGCTACAAAATAATAAGCCACACAATGGTTTGCACAAATGGGGAGAACAAGGTGGCTTTCTGCTTCACTTGTCTTGCAGAGAAATCCCATATTAAACCAAATTTATGCCTCATCCGTGTGATTCCCCCCTCTCTGTTTTCCAGCACATCTTTAGGCTGCTTCTTCGCCTCAACAACCCTCAGACGTACACAATATTTACCTCTCTCATTCTATCCAGTTATTATCCTTCATGGCCAGTTGAAAAAACTTAAAAAAATAAAAATAAACTAAAATTCCAATGCTATAAAACATAGATTACTGACACAACCTTCCAATGGGAATGAAAACAGTTTTATAAGTTGGGCTCCGGCGACGCTACTTACATGACTAACAGCAGCTAATTGCACATGCATAAACATCATCCACTTCCCCCCAATATTATTTGATTAAAGCCTATCAATTATTCATGGCCAGACCAGCAATGCCAATTTGGATAAATATGAACAGCGTGTATGAAGTCCTCCCCGTGGTAAATGTAAAGTGACTTTTCAATAAAAATGAATGGAAATTATTTATTTAAGCTCAGTAAGTGCGCACCAGCGCTGGCTTACGGTTTATTACTCTGAAACCACACGACGGCGTGCAGCGATTTTAATTAAGACTAATTGTTTCCTTTACAGGCACGCTACGGAAAGCTAATTAAATAGAATGGCGGCGACATTTCCCAAAAGAGGACAGACACAGGTTTATTCACAGCGGGACGGTGTCTCCGAGATACGCTTCGCCATGCATCAAAGTTTCAAACAACACCTCCGCAACTTATACTCATGTTTGAGAAAGTTATTTTACGTCGGGAACCCTCACGAGGTAAATAAAAACAGAATAAAGTAAATGTTTGTTACTTTATGCAACCTTACTTGCAATTAAACTGTTTTAAACAACTTCTGAATTTCACACGTTGGCAGCAAAACAAAGCATTCACACTGCTGAGTCCCCGGGATGTTTGCAGTGAACGATTCCCAGAAATGAAACTGTTCCTTTAAGGAGCACAAGGCCACGCTCAATGATGTGCTAATAAACTGCATCCAGCATGTGCTTAAAATTTGCTGAGACGTTACTTTAATGTGCAAATGTGGATATTATTCACTCTTCTGCAAAACATTCACGAAGGGGGGGGGAGGCGGCAATGTTTTTATAATGCTTTTTCAAAAGGGCCGCAACCTCAACTTGCATCAGGAAAAAAAAAACTGTACACGGTGCCGGAAATAAAGAGAAATGTGGTTCTGCATTGCTTTTTCTGCCTTGCCACCAGCGCACGTGGTCCACATTCCCCTCATAGACCATGAAGCAGAGAGTTTGCAGGGGTTACTTTTCAAATGCAAACATGTGGTTTTCTGCTGCAAGGCCAAAACAGAGATATTATTCAAAAGTTCTAGCAGATACCTTGTAAGCTGTAAGGTAAAACAACAAGACTGCGCCGTGATTTATACTCCCTGAAACTGTTTATATTTTAGGTCTTTCAGCCATTGAATATTGCTTTTTTTCTTCTTGCGTCATTTACGTAAAGTTGTTTTTACAATCTTTGACTACTAATCTGGCCGCTAACTACCCAGTTTATTTATCAGCCAAGAAACAATAGATAAAGTCAAATATCTCGTGAATTAAATGCAAAGATCTAGCAATAAATTGGCTGGAAAGCACAATCAAACTATGTTTCACTTGATCAGCTAGTCAAAGACAGAAAATGCATGTGTTGCAATTCATTAAATGCATCAAAACTACGAACTTGAATAATTTTCAGTCTATAAACACGTCAACTAATAGCGGCTTATGTCATGCACTCATTAGAATAGGAATCAGGTTATAGACATTTGTTTTAAAGCATAATCTTGTGGTCCTGCCATCACTGCTGGATTCAAAGCTACAATGTCCATCCACGAACCTGCTGCACATTTTCTCTCTTTTAAGTGTGAATGGGGAAAAAAAGGGAAAATAAATGGGTCAAAATCAGAAGCGCCAGGACAAACGTCAAATGAAACCGGAAATCACCCTGATTTGTGCATCTCTAAATAGATGGAGGCAAATAATTTATAATGTTGATGTTTTAAGTACTAAAAGGCTTGCATATGAAGTAGTCTCTCAGCGATATACAGTTATACTTTTTAAAATGTCTTCCATGTTGCCTCAAGCTCCTCCAATGACTATAAAATCATTATCTGCAATGGACAACCTGACTGATGCACATCTATGTTAGCTAATGGCTGGTGCTCTGATTATTGTAAAGTGTGGAAACAAAGATTAAAAAAAGAAAAACAGGACTCTGACTTAATTTGATCTTCCATTTCTGGTTTATTATGTCTGTAGGTGTCGAGTATCTTAACCAGCAGACACACATTCATGCTAAAGTGACCTCCTGGATTTCCTCCTGGTGCTAAGCTAAACAGGGTGCAGAGTACCAACACATGTATATATATATATATATATATATATATATATATATATATATATATATATATATATATATATATATATATATATATATGGAAAATATCATTTACATTTCACTTCATAATTAGGCACAACATGTGTTGGTCTGTCAACTGAAATCTCTAGTGGAATACATTGAAATTTGGGGTTTTAACATTTTAATTATTTTAATTGTTGCTTTTATAAATGGATAATCAGCCTCAGTTGTAACAGGATTAATTCTGGCTTTTGCGTCTAGCTGAGATAGCCGCAGCCTCTCCGGGCTCGGCGTCCACGTCGAATGGCGGCTCGCTAATTGAAAACGAAGAAATAATTACTGTCTTAACAGTGATGGAGGAGACACTGGGGACGCTGGAAAATATGCAATTCCACTGGGACAGAAGACCCGGGAGTCGCACGGTCCACCGGGAATTCCTCTATTGTCATGCAGTCAGCACCCAACCAGGAGGGGGGCGGGGGACTTAAGAGGGACGATTTTTTTTTTTTATATCCGTGATGCACTTTGCTTCAATTTTTCAATCCAAACCTAAACATATCGACCAAAATGTACCTATTGTTCAAACGGAGCACAATCCCGATGGGACTGGGACTATAAAATCCCCAGCAGCCTGTGGTGAGAGCCGATAACAAATGGCGACGGATTGGCAGCTCCGCGGTGTTGTCTGAGGAACAGTTGGTCCTCCGACTGTCCTCATCAGCAGATTTCAATTGGCTGTGCAGCCTAGCATGGAGACCTTAATCTCTCTGCAGACTGTTATTTACATTTATTACCCTGCTAAAGAGACAGCGGACACAAAGAACACATCCAGGACATGGTTATACTCTCATAAAAATTGTTTGGTTTCAAGAATTGCTTGCAAAAAAAAAAAAAACGGCTAATTCTTTTCTTATTGTTTTCTATGTGTGAATCTTCAGTTTGCCACGTTACTGAGGACAGCTCCAACACTGATGTCCTGCATGGAATGTATCAGAATATTTCACGGTTTTCCAGAGTCCGACTCTAAGCGGTTATTTTTGCCCTGCAGGCGTAAACCCTCCAAAACGGGGCTTGCACCTTCTGCTCAGACAGCGAGGGGTGACACGTTTGTGCTTTCTGTAAGCAATGGGATTACGTGTGTGAAACAGCTGCAGAGAGAGCGAGCGAAGGAGTCACGGATAATCTGCAGAAGAGCACTTTCTAGCGGTGCGTTCAGGGCACAGCAGCGCAGGCTCGGCGGGAGCAGCCTGCTTGTCAGTCTGTTGCTGCTTCACCGGAGCAGCCGGTGCTATCTCACACACACACACACACACACACTATACCATGCATGTGAGAGCAGGCTGTCTTTTCACAGCAACAAAACAGTAAACTTGCAACATGCCACTACATGGGAGACGCCACAAACAGACGAGTCGTTTGGACAAAAACGGGTTTTGATTTTGCAACAGGAGCCGTTTATTTTCAGTCGACAAAACTGCCTCCTATTGTTTTGGTCATTAAAGACACATTTTTTATCAATCTTCTTTGGGGAAGATGTTTATTCGAGGTGGAAACACTGCAGCACACTCTAATTTTACCTCTTTAAAGAGCCATTACAACGTCATTGAACCTCATTGACCTCCTGAACAGAGGCAGGGTGAGTCTTCAATAGCCTCCCGTTAACAATGACTAACAATAGGACCAAATGGCCTGGCTGCGCGCATCCACAACAACAGACCACCAGCATCCACCATCCATCACAGTCAGGACACTCCCAGAGTCCCGCATGATTTGGACGACACAGCCCACTATTTTGAGCACCGTGTTTCGCCATCGTACATATTCTGCAGCCAGCGACGGTGTGTGTGTGTGTGTGTGTGTGTGCTGGGGGGAGGGGAGGGGGTTTAAGGCTGTCCCTGTGCTCCTTTGATTTACAGTGATTTATGTTTGCCTGCTCTGTCGTTTTCAGTTTCCAAACCATTTACTTTCTCACGTCACTCGGGTATTAAAATCAATTTGAAAAAGCATCAAACAGCACAGAGAAATGTTCCTTCTATCTTTTTTTAGAGCCCAGAAGACAATTTACTCACAATTTGCGTGCAAAAAGAGACACTGGCTGTGTTCAGCTTAATTTATAGGTGAAGGCTAAACATCAGAGGGCCTCGTTTTATTCTTTAAAGGGAACTGACTTGTTAACAGATTTCTTTCCCTGCACAGAATGTTTTTTTCTTGTAAATCTAAGACCAAAACAAAAACCTGAGAGCTTTTCCTTTTAATTACATGTTTTTTTTAAAAAAAAGCTCTTATGTGACAATTTATTTTAAAATGTTTTCTGATTTGTGACGATTTAACGTTTGTTTTTTCATCCAAACACCAAATGGCAAACATTGGCCATAAAGGAAATAAATGTGCAGCTTTAAATCTAACATAAGGAACAGGCATCTAAACTGCCAATGAAATACATAAAAACTCATTTGTTTTCATCTTCACTTATTGCTCCTTTAAAAAAAAAACTATTTTGGATAGAAAGAACTAAAAAATATTGGTGTGAAGAACTAAAGGTACTTTTTTAGATTCAATACGGTATGACGTCACACACCATCTCTGTGATGTTCTCCAGTTTCGTTTACATAGCCGGGCCGGCCACACGTGGAACGTGGACAGCTGCCACCTAGGGCAGGAACCCACTTCCTGCCCGGAAATGCCACCGTCAGAGCAGTGTCGCGTAGGAGCGCCATGGCGGAGATCACGTCCAGCATACAAGGCGACGGGTGAGAAGGGGAGGGGAAAGGAGGGGCCATGTTGTACCTGGAGCGGAGAGAGTCGTGGCTGATCACACATCTTGTTTTGGTCTACAGCCTAGCGGTGAAATTTTGTTTATTGCTCCTATAACATTACAAATACTGACAATAAAATAAAATAAATTACAGGGGATACTTGGATAGATAAAAATGTTGTATCCAACAGTGAGAGGACTATCCCCATTTAAGCAATAAAGGATGACCTACTTTTCTCTGGTCTGAGTACGTCATGCTGTTGGTTGGTAAATTAATCCCACCAAATTATTGAGAGACGTGCTGAAAAGGAAACTTTTAAAGTGTTTCTGGGCAGACCAATCGTCTGATTTAAGGTACTTTAGCTGTAAACCTATGTTATTGATTTCTACTCTGCCATACATCTCTTTTCAACAGTTAATCAGACTGAATGTGCTTTGCTTTATATCTTGCTTTCCAGTATAAATGATCATCAGTTTATTGTAAATAAACAGCAAAAAAAATTGGACTTTGGTTTAAATGTTCATAAAATAGCATGTGCATGGACCGTTGTCTTTGAAAAGACAGAATTTGGCGAATAAAGCTCATTGTGATTCTTGAGTGAACTTGAGTCATGACCCTGCTCAGGCTAGCCGTTAGCTTCAGCTTGTGTGTCTGAGTTTATACTAAATAATGTTGCCGAGAGCATTATCTACCAGATATCACCTGAATATAACCTTTTTACAGTATCTCAGCTATAAAATCTCAAAGATGATCGCTAAATGTATATAATCCATTGCTCAACTGTATTATTAGCTGTACCCCTGAAACTGGAGACAAAGCCTAATGTTTCTCAGTTGCCGATGCTTCAGCCAATCTGCAGGACAGGCAAACCCGAGGGACCCACTTGCCACCAGCTACTGACCAAGCGGCTTGCTCAAAGGCACAATTAGAGGGTCTTTGTTTCGCCCAGAGTGGCCCCTTTTGTGCTATAATGTTGCCTGGCACTGGAGAGGAACGTCACAGTCCCTTGCTGAATGGTTGGAGTGAGAAAGGACATCACACACACTTATATACTCACACTGAGGTCGGAGATTTGTGGCCCTGTCAGAGCCACTGGTGTGACGGCACCCTCTAGAGCCTCAATAGACAGCCCTGCTCTTCCGTCAGAGGGTGGATGACGGTTTATCAATATATTCATGGCTGCTACTTACACCAGAGCGCAGATTAACTCAGACTTTTAGTCTACACCTGTGTGACGGTTGTGTCTCAGAGAGAGCCTAAGCTCTGCGAAATACTAATCGCTTCTCATCCCCGGCTTCAAAAATTTGGTCCTAAAGATACTTCAGTCCTCTGATAAAAGGGCCAACACAGTCGGAGAGCTGGAGCTAATAATCACCGGCCAACTGATTCTGTTCAGCGTCACAGCCAAAGATGATGTTGTGGTTACTAAGTGCAACAGTACAAGACAGCGGCTTTAAGATCTATCAGAGGAAAACCTGGGGGAGCCGCTGATGAGAGCAAGACATCAGACATGGACAGTAGCAAGCGGGCATCATCCCGTTTTGGGAAAACAACAGCTTCAAATTAAAAGATCTCTCCAAGCTAATGGGTTTGTTTACAGGACGTTATATTTGATGCAAAGTATCACTTTTTAGAAAGATTAGTTTCCTGGTTGAAGATGATACGTAATCTGAACCTCGTTATTCAGAGTTCATTTCTGAATAATCCTGAATAAATTGACAAGACAATCATTTTGCCAGCAGAAGAATTTTCTGTCAAACTGCACAATTAAAAAGGGAGATGTGAGTGAGCACTGAAGTACTGATGGTCCTACATATAGCGGACTGACAGGGATTTCTCCGGTCAAGTGCTTCGTACGTCACAGATGTCAGATCAGAGCAGCCACGGTAGGGCTTCTGTAGCCAGGCCTCTTCGCTCTCCTAAAATAGCAATTTCAGGTCTGAAATATGACACGGATGACATCGTTTGATTACTCCTCCCAGGAGTTCAGGAAGCCATCCATTAGAGTCATTGCTGGTTGGAAGTGGTGCCAGTCCAAGCAGTCTGTTTCCACTGCCTGTAGACCTCACCTGCTGGGTGTAATCTGCCCCACTAATAAGATAAAGCCAGTTTTAAAATTTGAACTTCATAAAAAACCATAGTGGATCCATATTTTATCTTAAGGGTACGTTTATTTTAACAGGGATTTATACTTCTGTCTTTGCACCAGTATGAAAGGTAATTCCTTATTAAGAATTGTTTTCTCTTTTAAAGCCATAGTTGGTAATCCTGTTCAGAAACACTGTTTGTTACACTGGGTAAAATCGTTCTTCCATCCTGAAAGTAGTAATACATCATGTATTCACAAAAAGGAGGTTAAAACATCGTTCTCTGAGGGGAACTGCAGGCCTGTAAAAACTAAAATCAATCACTGCCGTTCAGTCCGAAGGGCATGGATTTGTCATAGTTTTGTTCCTGCACTCACCCATAGACATTATATACTCACCCCCCTCTGTCCCTCAAGTTTCAGGGGTATCACCTTATCTATTGGTCGTCCCACATGGCACTCATTCTGACACGCTCACATAAAGCCAGTACCTGTGCTCTTTCCTTCCTTGTTTCTGCTTGCTGGCTGCGCATGCATACTTCAAGGCTGTGTCTCATTCCGCCTACTTCTACACTTCGAACACTTAGTTTTAAGTAGGTAGTGTAGATAACACAAAAAGTCAGTGCACTGAAAGTACCCGGATGACCCCCTAAAAACGGGCACAAAATGCAGTGTGTAACGATGGACCCTACTCGCACTAAACGGACGCCATCTTGACCACAAAGCGGAAAGGGAGGGGCTAAGGAAGTCGGGAAGGTGTTCCCATTTTGAAAATAATGGCAGACAATTCAGCCGAGACAGCCAGAGCTGCGACACCGCAATCATATAAATGTAAGTAATGGTGGTAATACGAGGCATTGTACTCGATAGGTGTTTGTAAAATACACGAACATACCTCATGTTCAGCCAATATTTGGAGGATCCTGCGTTGACGTCGGAGGCGATGTAATTTCAACATGCTGTGAATGTAAACGATTGTTGTTTTTATTAAAAAACAACAAAAAATATATGTTTTTTTTATTAAAAAAAAACATATATTTTTTGGCGGTCTGAAAAATTCGCGGTCACGTCTGTTGCGTTCGTCACGTCATCCCGTCATTTCCGGTAAGTGTTTTAACATAAGTGTTCCTTTTGGAACACTACTAACGGTCGAAAGTGGGCACTACGGCAGTAAGTGGTCAGTGCACATCAGCAGTGCACTGACGGAAGTATTCGGAATGAGACACAGCCCTAGTGTTCATGTATCCGGTTAGCTTAGCGGCTAGGTTAGCAGTTAGCCGTTCATTGTAGCTCCGCTGCTCTCACTGTATACTTTGAACATGGCTGAGAGTGCCAAGAAGCGCACTGCATTCATGTTTATGAGAAGAAGAGGAAGGCCTCAGTAGAAAGAAATAAGACCAGAGTGGATTTGGGAGATTTTTGTCACGCGAACCCCCTGAAGAGCAAAAGAGCACAATAAGACGGTCTTGTGTTATTCAAAAAGGGACTTGGGGAAACTTCCGGAAAAATCGCAGACCCTAGCTTTAAGGTTTTTTTTACACAAAACACATTTTTATATCAAAAAAAGATAACTTAATAAAAAATAAAATAACATTTTTAAATCATGATTTCCAAAGATGCTAGTAAAAATCAACCTGGTCCTATGGGGAAAAGTAATTACCCCCGAAACCATCCCTGCTAGCTGTAGCTGCCATCAAGCGTTTGCGATACACTGGCAATAAGCTTTACATCATTGATTAATGCCTCTCATAATGCCTCTCACTATCTTTCACTGGAGTCCCATTGCCTTATAAATGTCTTTGGAACATTTTCCAGACTAATAGATGTAGACTAATAAACTTTTATTCTCATCTATTCTTGAAATGATTTAGATCGAGCATGATGTGTTACTTTAAGATCCTTTGGCCTGTTTCATGTTGTGAGACATATCAGGCCTGAGGGGGGCAAGTAAAACTGAATCAAAAAAGATATGATTATTTGAGATTATTTCATGTTTCCCTCCAGGAAGATGCAAATTTGCAAAGGAAACTATGAATCCAAATACAATCATTATTCACAGATTCTGTGCAGACTTGCAATTTTCACCATTCACCGCAACTTCGCCATAAATCTGACCAATCACCTTAGTGTCTGCCGTATTTTTCTTCCTCTCATACCAATCACTACAACTCGGCTGAATTTTAACCAATGCCCCCCGGCCCGTTCCTTATTTCACTATTTTATATCTTTGAAGCCATATCTGCAGGATGAAGACATCAACGAAAATCGCCGCTTGATAAATGCACTTTTCAACCACAAAACATGAGAGGAGATTGGCTGAAAAGCGAGGGCGAGTTACTGTGACAGAGGATTTGGCAAACGCCTTCGGTTGCAAGTGCTGAAACAAACAAGCAAACAAGCTGTGCCCGTTTGACAGGATTTCAGATGTAGAGTGGAGATGCGGACTAAAAACACTTCTAGAAAAGGAGGATTCTGGAAGACCTTCGTTTTGACAGTATTTACGACTAGTCTCAGATGAAGCGAGTCAGACACAATAGTGTCAAACGACGGCAGTAACCGTTTTTGCATGGCAGTAAACCACAGTGACATCAGGGCAAAAACGTGTATAAGCATCAGTAATTATTATTTTTATTTATTTTGTTTAGTATTTTATTTTTTGATTTTCATTTAGTATTTTTACCGACATATTTCTACATAACCTGAAAACAGAGTTGGACCTAAAATGGATCCCTGTGTTGCACACCCTGTCTACGATTTGACAGATGATACAGCTTAAACAAGTTAGCAAATATGACTACAACTTTTTGAAAAACATGCTGCAAAATCGGTCATTTTATTAAAGAAAAGTCATATTAGGCCGCACCAATCACGGAAAAGTATTGCAAACATCCTGGAGGGACAGATGGACATATAAGATCATCATTTAAATGCTAACTCCTCCCTGGAGGGGCTTATGGCAGGACTCACTGCTGCCTCAAGACAATAACTCTACAGAACGATTGATGCTTTCACCAGTCGGCAATAACACAGAAGAAAGTCGCTAGATTTGCTGCTAGTTGCTTTTTTGAAGAAAAAAAAGTTGCTGGATGGGTCTGAAAAGTCATTAAAAATGGCAAACAAAATCGCTAAGTTGGCATCAGTGCTCGGTACGGAGGCGCGTACAAAACGGAGTCGTTTTTATACCACGCAGCAGCAGAGCTACAGACGACGGTTTTTCTGGATGACGTCACAAAATCCTTGGAGCCAATAGCTATACTGATTTGAAATTCAATGCAAGAACCCCGTTACACCTTAGGAGGGCGCCACACTGATGGATCTAGACACAAAAGCAGGATTACAACAGATATGCAGTAATTTGTCAAAATAAAGACCAGGATATGTAGACAGTGCTATAACACAACCAAGTTAACAGTTAACAGCAAAAAAGTCAATTTGGGGGGGAGTTAACCCCCAGTTACACTGTTTCTTGTATTTACTCAGCTAACAATTGTCCAATATTAATTTTGTCTATGAATCTAAACATTTAAGTGACAAAAAAGCAGAAACCAATGGAGGAGAAAACACCCTTTTATAGAACTGTATCTGCGTATTAGACTGTTTTTTCACAAAGAGCAGCCATCTCAATTATGTAATTGACAGTACAGTTAGTATAGTCTAGTTTTACCATTTGTTAGTGTTTTTTATGGCTATACACAAGCCAGACCATGTTTGATGAAGTCCCACAGAACTGACAAGGTGGTGTAAACCAAAGGGCATGGATTGGCGTTTCCCAAAAAAAGATTATCAAAGCAAATCCATCCTTTTGCCAAGGTGTGCATTCAAATCTGAGCTGAGAACGTAATGGCACAGCAAATCAGCAGGGAATGCTTTTATTTTCCTTCCCTGTACTGGTCTCCGTATCTTACTGTGGCATGCCGTTTTCCTAAACATGGAGGCAGAGACTTGGAAGAAGAGAAGAAAGGATGTGTGTGCGCGAGGAGTTGGGAGGGGGTTAGATTGCAGGAAAATAAGAGGTGGAGGCCAGGCGGGCAAAGCAGGACAGTGACATTCACGCGTTACGACATGGCGACTGTGACAAGGTGTCCTCCCCGTCGCACGGCCAAGCTGTTATCACAGTCGGCCCCCGTTTCCAGGTCGCAACCCTCAGCGGCACCGGCATTATTGGGTCGCGGCTTGGTGCCACAACCCTGCCCCGGTGTGGGCCGGCGCTGCCATTGTCCAACGGTGAAGCGTGGCTTTCAGATACAGAACACACACTCACAGGCCCAGTGATCCGCCCTGGCAACCTCCCTAGCAACCATCTGTCCCGCTTTGCCATGCTCAGGCTTGGGCACAGCTAGCAATGGGCATGCCTTGACACATCTGAGTTAATGGGACAAAACGGAGGCGCGCAAGAGGACAAAGGACTCGCAAATGAAAGAGTGTAGCCAACAGAGGGAAGCAGCAGAGAAAGAAAGATGGGTTTCATAAAGACCTGGCTCACAAAGACACCCCAATATTGTTCTTTGTTCTTTTAAAGCAAAAAGTCATGGAATTCACATGTTTCTTGATAAGGTTAAGTTGAGCACAATTTATCTTGTACTGTGAGAACAAATGCCCACAGGTGACATTTATCCACAGAAATGACAAAAGCAAACCAGGAAATATGCCACCTAGTAATCACAGATCCAGCGCCTTGCAGAATTAGTCATAGCCCTTGAACAGTTCCATGCCTCGCCAAGTTACAACCACAGATTTCAAAGGATTTGGGGGGGGATTTCATATGATTGACCAACACAATGATACATGGTTTCAACATTTTTTACAAAGAAACATTGGAAAGGGAGTCATCTGGGTCATTGTCTGTTGTGGCAACTCTTTCCTGTTGTTACTTAAACAAGCTGAAGCCACCAAAAAACAACCAACACTAAAAAAATGGTGCAGCATACACTTATGATACGGGTGGGTACCTTGTATTCAACTCCTGAGTCAATATGTTGCAGAACACCCTTGCAGCTGCAAGTCATTTTGAGGTATGACTCCAGCAGTTGAACATCTAGAGACTACCCATTCTTCTTTGCATTGGATCTTTGAAAGTCAGTTGTCAAGTCTTGGCACAGATACAGAATTGAATTTAGGTCTGGACTTTGACTAGGCTATTCCAACAAATAAATATGTTTTTATCCTAATTCTTCTATTGTACCTGTAGCTGTATGTCTGGAGTTGTTGACCTAGTGCAGGTAAGCCTCCACAGTCTCAAGCCTTTTGCAGCCTCTAACAGTTTCCCCACCCCCCCAGGATTGCCGTACTTTCAGCTCCATCCAGCTTCTCATCATCTCTAAACAATTTTGCTGTCCTGTATGAAGGAAAGCATCAGCAGTGGATTTGCACAATATCAGGAAATCATGCCATATGCGATAACGTTGGTAAATGTTGAGATAATGATCTGACTTGGGATAAATAAATAAAAAAAATTAAAAGTGCTTCCACCTTTCTGCACAATTTCAGAAAAGCTGTGCTTATACTGATAGATCATGTGACACTTACTGTATATTGCCTACAGCCTTTTTTCTCATTTACCTTCACCAAATTAGACTACCTTGTGACGATCCATCATATCAAAAAAAGAATTAAAAAAAAACATTTCAATTACGAATTAGAATGTAACAAAACAGGTACAAATCCACAGGGGCGAATACTTTTGCAAGACACTGTAAATCAGAATTAGTTCAATTAACTTAAAATACAAGAACTGATCTAATCATAAAGTGATGGTTCTGGGGTTAATCTCAGACCCTGTTCACATGACAAATATCCACTAAAATAGTATTGCCCCCATTTCCGTCAACAAATTTACATGACCACGGTGTACTTCCCTCGCCACACCACTAGTTGGTGCTATGTTCTTTGGAACTCAAATTGTGCATGCATATAAAAAAATTCTGCCTAAAAGCTGCTACAACAAATTAGTTGAAAAAGTTCAAGATGGCAGAGAATAATGGCAGCTGGTGAGGTTCAACTGTTGCTTAAGGGTTACTTTGAAATATAAAACCACCAAATTTGTGTTTATTCAGAAGAGGCAGCAGCACAGACAGCACTCCACTATCCACCGCTGCTGATATTGTCTTCTTCTGTGGCTTTTTAAATTGTAGGCAGCTGTTATTGTGTGCATGTGTGCTTTGATTTCTACCGATTTCTGTCAAGCCAGTAATGATTCCCCGTAAGAAAAATACAGTTTTACCTGTTTACACGACAACAAAGACCAGGACGTTTTCTAATCACTGAACTCAGGAACCTGTTTTCAAACTGTGCCATTGTCAGAGAAAACATTCGCAATTGCTGTGTAAATGAACAGTACAAACGCAACCAAACTGTTCCATTTTCATCAGAAAACGTCGCGTAAACAGAGCCTCAGTTAGTTTTCCATATATTCCCCACTTTTATGTAATTTCTCAGTTAACTTATTCAGGTGTCTTGTCATTGTGATGCTGGGTATTAGCATGACAACCAACAACAAATCAGTGACAAAAGAACATGTAAAGTGTAGTCCAAGACTATAGGTTTGAATATGTAAGGGTTGACTTTAAAAGAATAAAGGGGTTATTGCTGAATGTGTGTCATGTTACCAGAACATTGATGAGAGATGGATGTAGCCCTTTTAGCCTAAAGAGACATTGGTACCATCCAAGCTAAAGAATGTCTAAGTGACCTGATTTTGGAGTTGAACTTACTTTTGTGGGCTTGTGTTGAGCAGATCGCTTGTATTGTGAAATTTGCTCGGATCTGTCCGGAACGTTGTTGCCCTTGAGGTCAATGTGTCCCTAAGAAAGACCTTCAAGAGTGACACTTTGCTTCCTGATGCTATAGATGTGACGATGGTAGGGGGCGGGTAAAAGTGGGTGAGGGAGGTGTCTGGGTGGGGCAGGTCTGGGAGAGATGCGATATCACAAGTAGATACATCTTCTGCTGTCGAACACTCAGACGTGTGTTGCCTTATCAGCAAGGCACCAAAGCAGAAAGGCAGTGACCTCAGCTCTTCCTCCAGGCCCAGACTGTTTTTAACATGCAAAAACACCTCTTTTGTCAGGCCATGGACTCGAATCGATTCCCCGCCCCTCACAGTGCCCAAAACACCGGACCCATCCAAGAAGCAGAGGGGGAGCCTCCGACAATACATGATGGAGCCGCTTTTGATTCCAACTGAATTCTGTGTAGGATATCATCAAGTTCCGGTTTACCTCGTTTGACCAGGTCTTCAACGGCCTTCTGAAGGCAATGTTTAAGAAGAAGGATCAACGACTTCTCATTGAGTTTGGTGTCACTCTCAAATTACATTAACGACAAAGACAAAGGATGAAGGAAAACAGAAAAGACAAACAGACATAAGTGATATCAAGAAGAAACCAATGGAACTAAGGGGTAAATTTAATGCCATGCCAACTCTGTAGTCTACTACCAACCCCCCTCGCTTCTCTTTCTCTTTCACTGTCTTGCATTTTTAAAGAGCTGAGAGGCCATAGCAAAAGTGAATGAACCATGACCACAGGCAGATGCTCCCCACATCTCTGTCCCTCACTGCGCCCTTCCCACTTTACACCCTCCATTTCCCACTACTAACTTGACACTGCTGTTCAAAAGAGTCAATACAATACCTTACACTTTCTTGTGTGGGCATCCTTAAGTCGCAGCAGATGATTATAGTTTAAAGGCGACTTGTCCTGAAGACTTTCAAAGGTAAAAGTTTGCTTCCTGTTAGTAGACATGCGCTTTACATATCAATTTTTAGGTCAATTTAGTTTTAAAATATGTGGTAGATTGTAACAAGTGTATCTTTTACGGCACCATTTTTGAGTAAATGCCATTTGTTAATTTCGTTAAACTCCCTGTGGGCACTTGATGGCGAAATGAGCACAGATGGGATCATTTCATGTGTTTGGAACGGTTCATACTAGAAGTCATGCACCAGGCTTCTTGCTTTCAGTAAAATATAAAGGGCCACTAACGAGTTTTAATAGGCAAGTGGCCTTAAAAATAATTATAACGGCACAATGGAACTGGTGAAAAGTTGTTGAAATGCCTTATTTTACATCACTGAAAATAAATCAACACTGACCAACGCATTGCGACCAAGCTTGGTCTCTGTCTGTGTTATTGTCTGCTGTAGACACTGAACAACCCTACACCGACTGGTAAACAAATAAAATGGCAATAAAAAATTATTATTATTATTAAAGAAACATAGAAACTGATTATTATATTTCTTATATGCATATTATGTAAGTGTACGATATACCATTTTTAAAATACAAATTGTGCTATCAGCTTGTTAAAGTGACACAGCAGTAAAGAATTGCCATAACAGAGAATGACATTGATGAAGACCAAATCTGGCTGCAATACATTGTCAGTAATGTTTTTTTTTATAAATTAATTTTGAATATTTTTACAAACTTGACGCATCAAAGCAGCACCTTTGTGAGATTATGACAAGGAGCCAGCAGCTCTTCCAAATCTCTCGTCTTCTGTTTATTCTGGTGATTTGGATTCAAAAGTGGTGTTTCATACTCACAATGTTTTTGTTTTTTCTCAAACTGAAATAGAGAGAAAGTTGTTTAAGAAACAGCCGTTATTCTAGTGCCAATCTTAAATAAGTCAATTAACTATGACTGCAGTATGCAAATGCAAGCAACTTTTGTATTTAATATGGTGAGTTAATTAACTCCTTGACAAGGAATTTATTAACCTGAAACTGAAGAAACTTTAATATTTTATGAAGTAACCAGACACATTTTTTATTACAATTTTATTGCTCACATTTTTAACTCGATCAGAATTAAAAGACTAAATTAAAAACAAATAAATAAAAACTTCCAATACATGGCATGCATTTTTATATGGTTCATATTTATATAGTTTCAAAAGAATTTATTAACTAATGATTAATAAACACCCATAATTACGGCACGTTTGAGATGCTGATTTACAAATTTATTTCGACATGGTTTGGTTAGGTCAGCAGAGATTTAATACTTTCTTCCGGATTTCCACAGGAAAAACCGAGAACTGCAGACTGTGTTTAGATTTTAGAGGCAGCTCAACTGCTGGAACTGATAAGATTGATGTCATTCATAATATTATGCATACATTCCTTAACAAGAAGCTCAATCCTGCGTATTCATGTGGGTTTGGGGAGGTGGTGGGGTTCTGAACACATTCCTAAAAGCTATTCACCATAATGAAGCCAGTCACTAGAAATGGTCCGGGGGAATCAAGTAAGCCAAAATTTGCTCCTCTCACTACTAGCTTCTCGTTGCAATTGAATGACACTACACTCTAATCGGCCTGCTTTTTATGTTAATGTTGTACTCTATTTATTATGAGAACCAAAGCCTGCAGTATTAAAAACTTGGAACAACGTTTTCCCGATATCTTATTTTCAACCCAGAAAATAACAGTGAAAATAATTCATGACCACAACTTGCAGGTTGAGTATTCAAACATGAGCAAAAAAATCTGTTAAACTGGTGTGTAATAACAACAAAAGCAGGATCAGCCAATTTATATCATTTATTTCTAATTAGTTTTCTATCCCTTCTAAAGTTTCTAGCAAAAAATATGCATCACCTTTTATCATTTTTATTTGTTAAGTTAAATTTCTGAGGAGGATCTCAAGAATTAGCGATCTTCTGACCCCAAGTGTGGGGAAACATAAAACATTCTTTATAAATAACCTAAAAAAGGTAGCAATTCTATCTAAGCAGTTTTTTTCACTAACTCGTTTATTATCTTATTGTACCTACATATTCTGCTGTAAAATAACAAAGCTGTATTTCTTAAGAGTTGGGGTTTACGCCATGTAAAAAAGTCTGTTTGCCACTGCAACATGTCGAGCTGTTACTATTTGATTTTCTCCTTTATACTTTTATGAAAGCCTTTATATCGCTGCATGTCTATTTTGAGGGTGTTTAAGATTTTAAGGAACAGTGATCCAAGTTAGATAAAAAAAAGTATTTGAAATATCTGCAGTGTGACGTGTTGTTGTGGCCATGTGATTGCAGGTGAATCCAGCCTGAAAGCAGACATTGGTGATAATAAGTATGTTTAAACAAAGAGTTTTATGTATTAAAATGTATGTCTTGGTGACTGTTAATTAAAAATATGTTGCATAAATATTCCTGCTTAAATACGAAAACAAGTGTCCAACTATTGCTTTAATATCAACAAGGTTAATGGTAAACTGATGTTTTTTTTGTCTCAAACGTATGTGCAGAGGTGATACAGGGTAAAAAAAAGGACTCCAAATAATTCTGTAAATTGGAACTACTCTATTGCGGTGTGTATCTGTTCAGGTGAGGATGGCATGTTATTGCTCGAGACAACTCCTCTGTTTCGAGATAGACAGTGGAGCTGCTTCTTCTTCTTCTTCTTCTTGCTCCCACTAAAAGGATATTCTGATAAAAAGGTAGAGCAGAAAAGAAGGCGGCGAGCAAGAGGTGATACAGCGCACGGCGAAATTTCATTTCCTGCCTTGCAGGGAGAAAATAGCATCAGCTGGGAAAAGCTGCCCAAAAGATGGGAGATCTTCTCTGTGAACATTGATAACCATTTGTTCATTTCCTGACAACAACAAGGGGGGGTGGGGGGGGGGGGATGCACAAGCTACCGCTGAAATAAAATAGGTTTCCTTTTTCTCTGTAGTGAACGGGGGTCTATTTCACTGGCAACATGTCGCAGTGCTCCTAATCACAGAATCAGTTATTATTGCGACGGGGGGGGGGGGGCATCGGCTGCATAGCTGAGAGAGGAAGAAGAAGGGGTCTGCGGTCAAATTCTCCCACTTTTGTGTCGCTTAGCTTCTCTCCACCAGCCCAGATTTGCATTTTAATGGAAGGCTTTTATAGACTTCTCAGTGGCGTTCGTGGCACCACAAGTGGCATCATTAAGTGAACTAAGCCGGATTAGAGGCGATGCTGAGGTCAGATATCCATACGCCGAAACAGAACCGAAGCTTACTCCTCTGGGATCAGACGGAAATGGAGAGACAGCGGAGAGGGCAGGGGGAGATGGAGGGGGGGCAAGAGAACAATAAGAAAATGATTTTTTTTCTGCGAGAGCAGTGGAAAGAGAAGGAGTAGGAGAGAGACGTGTGGAGGAAGAGCAGAGACAGGCCGCAGTGAGGTGATGAATTGCTTGCAAAGTGGCTCCTCTTCAGCTCGAGGACCTCTCGGATCTCCGCTTTGACTCTGGTTCCAGCTTCTTACAGAGTCATTTTAAAAACACCAGCCTGGAAATAACATTGTACACGAGGCAGCTTGAGACCTGCAGAGGGCTGATAGAGCCCGTTACCCTGAACTGCGCTGTCAGTCGTACGTAGCGTTCAAAGAATGGCACATGTCCAAGAAGCACTGAGGAGCCCCGCAAAGAAAGAGCTGCACAAAGTCTACAAAGCCTGAGAAAAACCCTATTCTATTTATAGTAATCATATTAAGATAATTCTAGTAAAATCTATTGCAGCATGGCAAATTAAAACATATGATTCACTCTTCAGTAACACAACAAATAAAATCTGCAAAAATGTTCCCTGAGTAAATGCCAAAACATGTTTATATAGCTAGCACAATAAAGACGCAATGGAACCAACATCAGCTACCCAAAATGTCAGATTTGGGTTCTGACTCAATCTTAGGGAACGGCTGGTCGAATAAACAGAACTTGAGGACAAGTAAAACTAAACATTTCATCCATACTGTCAAGCACGGTGGGGGAGGGGTCATTCTTTGGGCTTGCTTTATGATGCCAAACACATACAGTCTGATGATAACGCAGAGTGGCACACATTTAATAAAAACACAGAATGTCAGTAGAAACACCTCATACGTCTATTAAACGCCGCAACTGAAGGGTAAATACTTGGGCTCACAGTGAATGTCTGTAACCATCAAGCCCAGTGACGAAGGTTTGATCATTGGAAATTCCTTTAGAACAACAGGATTACGGGCGGCCATCGATTCTTCTGTTTTGTTTTTTAAGAACAAAATACAAGGCAACCTGTCTGACAGCCGACCTAACCCAGAATAGACAATAGTGGTAAGAAAAAAAAGCTGCTTGCCTTCCTGCAGACAATGCATTTAGCTGTCAGTGGTCATAATGTTAACACTGATCGGCTTCAAAGTGGCAAACTACAACAAAAAAATGCATCCAACTTTGTAGATAATTATACACATATATATGATGTAGAGAATCCCACCAACTAATTTCCCCTTTTTGTGCACGAGAGCACCAGCAGAAACCCACTAAATCTCCCCAACTTTAGGCTGTGATGTTGTCTTGTTTTCCCAATTAACCTTTGCGGGGTCCAACCTTTGCATGATCAGACACGGATCAATGCCCTCAGCGATAAACATTGGCAGCGCACCTATAAACCGACTGGAAAAGTGGCTTTGTAAATGCTCTGTAAATATCAACTAATGGGTGTTTACCGTCGGTCCACAGGTCCGATGCGTGCCAGGTGCAGATATGAAGGGGAAACTGCTGGACCGTTTTAAAGTGCTCTGAAAGGTGAACTCGTGGAAACAGAAAGTAGTTTGGGTCGACTCTATGATTGTTTTTTTTTTTTGTAGGATTAGGCGCCTTGCACAAAAAGCATGAATGGGGTCTGGCTTAACATTAGACTGTACTCTGCTGATCCTGCCTGACCTCATGGTAAAATATAAGCTTTGATGAGCACATCCTCGGTGCTTCCAACGGGATTAATGATGGAAAGTGGCAGCCAGGTGCTGCTACCCAAACACAGTTGATTAAGTGATCATCAGCAAGTGTTAGCGCCTCTTTAAAAACGAACGTTCTGACCATTGCTGGTTTAATACCACAATGTCAAGGAGAAAAGGCATCAGCCATGGTCCAGAAGCCATTGCTGGGAATCTTGGGAGGGTTATAAGACAATTTCCAAATAAGTTTCAATCAGCGGACAAGATTATTGATACACAAAACAAAAACAGAACTAGAAATAAGTAAATTTTTCTTAAAATAAGTGTATTTGTCGTTGATTTGAGCAGGTAAATAAGATGATTTGCCAATGGAATAAGATTTTTGCACTTAAAATAGGAACCATTCATCTCCATCGTCTTATTTCAAGTGCAGGATGTCTAATTATCCTATTTTAGGGGTCAAAAAACTCATTCCATTGGCAGATAATCTTATTTACCTGCCCAAATCAAGGACATTATTTTTAGATCCGTTTTTGCAGTGTATGCGGAAAACATTTAAAATAGATGTCAATCGTTCCCCTCAGTGGATTTCCAGGCAGATTTACCCAACGGAGTGACCAATGCAAAAAAAAAAAACAACACCAATTGCTCCAGCTCAAATTCTACGAGCCTTAAATTGCATGTAACACGCTAAAAGCCATGACAATGACATTATAACAAGACTAAATGAGTAAGGCTTCTTTTAAAGGGTTTGCCTTGAGAAAAACAATAAATAGTGGTTCTACAATCTGCTCACCATGCGGCACATGGTGAGCAAGAAAAAGGGATATATTTATTTTTTATTTGGTTATCACAGGACCTTTTCATAAAATAGTTTCATTATATGACCGTCAAAATACCCACCATTTCCGTCCCGTGAGTAGGTACGTTTAAATAAAACGAAGCCAGCAGGACGGCCCCAGCAAGCAAAAGCTAAGAGGAGTAACAGTGGAAGGTGGGTTTCGAGATGCCACAGCACTTTAATCCTCCCACAGGCCACGCTGAGCTGCAAATGAAGGCATCTTAGGTCTCCGTTAGCAAGGATGGAGTTTATGTTTAAGCGCAGGCTGTGATGCTTTCCAGTTTCAAATCGGCCGTTCACTCTCCAGCTTCAGCCAAGTATTTACTTCGCTGCAGCTGAACCCGTTGCCTCTCACATCAGAGTGTGAGAGAGGCTAAAGACCAGCCAGAAACAGCAAGGGCAACGAAAAGGGAACATTTCAAGTCAAGAAACAGAACTAATAGGAACTGGCCAGGCTTGACTGTAATGTGAGCAGCTTCACTACTGAAACCCTCTGGTCTGCAGATGTAGAACCCGTGTATTCAGACTGATGCAGTAAGTCCTTTCATGAATATTTAAGGTAGCGCTGTGATAAGTCTCTCAACACGTGGTGGTGGTGGGGGGGGGGGGGGGGGGGGAGGGGGTTCATTGTGCCAGAATGCATGTTTTTCTGGGAGCCTGGCATGCTTTTGAACATCATAAAGGAATTTTAGTCAAGCTCACGCAGCAAGACAATTTTAATCATCATTGTTAAATCTTTGCGCTCCTGTTGCCAGATTCTGGCACTGTCTGCGGCTATTCAACGGTGATTTGCATGAGCAGCTGCTGTTCAGTATAACATTGCTTGTTCATAGTTGTGCTCTAAACGCTGACTTGCAGAAGGGCTGATACCACCTGACCCTTTTCACATTTTGTCAAGTTGCCACATGAACTTGAGCGTATTTTGCTTGGGCTTTACGCGATGCGCCAACACAAAGCAGCAACGTTGTGAAGTGGAAGGAAAACGTTACGCAACGTCCATATTTTACTGATAAATATCCGGGAAGTGTGGCTTACAATCGTATTCAGACCCTTGTTCTCTGTTACCTCAGAGTAAAATCCGGTGCAACCAAATGCCTTCGGGGAAAAAAAGAAGCAAATCACCCTGAACGCAGGATCTTTATTGTGGGAATGCTTTTTAATCAGCAGGGACAAGGAAGCTGGTCAGAAAGATGGGGGG
Organism: Fundulus diaphanus; assembly: GCA_037039145.1. Classification (NCBI taxonomy): domain Eukaryota; kingdom Metazoa; phylum Chordata; class Actinopteri; order Cyprinodontiformes; family Fundulidae; genus Fundulus; species Fundulus diaphanus. The sequence goes on along the minus strand of CM073139.1, from coordinate 20,073,948 downwards.
GGGCGCTAAATGCAGGGCATTTCCTGAATGGATGGTTGTATTGACTGGGCGAGCCGAACACAACTGCACGCCGCACTTCTCAGATTTGCTTTGTCAAAAAAAATAAAAAATATTCAAAACAATGTATCATTTGAATCGCAATTGATTGCAACTTTGCTATGTTTTCTTCTACAAAATCTCCCGGGATCAGCACATCTACAGTGTGCTGTGCCAACCGCCTGTAGGTTATGATCAATTTTGAGTCGAACAACACTGTCACAGGTTGCCTGACTTAATGCCTATCCTGAAACAGAAATGAAAAGGCTGCGTAGGTAAAACGGCGTCTGTATGAAGGCTAGCGGAACCTAGAAGCCAAAGCTAAGTGGAAGGTAGAGTCCCAAACCGACGCAGAGGGTTAAAAAGTAACACATCATCTGCCTTTGCAGTAAATCTGACAAAGAGCAGTATACAGCATATCTAGATGTTATTTGTGCATGTACAAAAGAGTGTGTGTGTGTTGTTCTTTTTTTTTCCATGAGCCTAACACAGCGTGTTGTGCAGAGATGAGCGGCCCGTCACTCAGCGGGCATCAGGCCGTGGAGGTCACACCCCAACAGTTGCGAGAAGAAGAGATTATGCCTGTGTGTATTACTGCGCATGTGAATGTGCGTGCGCAAGTGTGTGTGTGTGTTTCACCAAAAAAAAAAAAAAAAAAAAAGCAGAGATTATGCATTGTGATATCAAACTGGGTTAACGTAGCGCGCTGTGTTTGCATACACGGGTGCCGCGGCATCGAGGATTTGAGCTTTAATCCCCGCACACACTGAATTCCTCACCGGCTGATTTGGCGCTTTTTCAGAGTATTAGGCCACCCGGCGAGAAGCTTTGTTTACCTGACAGAAAAGTCGTGCAGTTTAAGAAAATTTCCTACAATGCTTCACTTTCACTCGTGTTTTTTTTGCAACGCGGCTGAGCATGTTCCTCATCCATGTTTCTAAATCTTGTTTGAAAAAGTGATGTCAGTATAGGAGACAACTAAGTGAGCGGAGGCTTGTTTAAGGCAGCTGCAGATGCATCGAATCCACCTTTGCATGGTGTGTAAAAAAAGAAAAATGTAAACCGAAGTTCATATTTGAGATGATTGCATTTATTGTTTTCGTTGGCATCGTTGCAGGATGGAGCGTGAAGCTTAAATCTTACCGGCGGAGAAGCCTAAATGCACAGTGGATGCTGCAGAAATTAGCTACAGGGGTCAAATAAAAGATTCAAATCAATGGTAGAAAAACAACACTTCACAGCTGCTTTGATTAATGGCCTCTTCTGGGATGATAAATTAAAGCTGAAAACTTTCTGTACACTTTATTAACACCCTCATTTTCTAAGTCATTTAAAACGCTGCAGGCTTATTTCCCATTATGTTGATGATACGGGTACGGTTTGCCAAAAAAAACTCTTTGTGCTAATTGTGTGTTGGTTCAAAAAGCCATTTTCTGTTAGAGTGCACAAATCCATTATGGCCTCCTCCTTAGCCCGGATAATAGGGATTGAATAAGTGCGAGGGCTAAAACTCGCGGCCCGGGACTCCTGAAGATATGATTGATCATCTTATTGTCGACTATTCAACCAGTTTGGGTGGATTTAATCAATACTATTACCTCATCTGGATTAAACCACACTCTGTTAATGATCGCAGGAATTAAGAAAAGAATTTAAAAAAAAAAAACTCAGAAAATGTAAGCATGCTCCAGCTTAATAGGCCAAAATACAGAAACATAAAAAAATATCAAGTGCTGTCAGTTTCTGCAATAATAAGCACAGTAAAGTTAATCATGTCGTCCTTTTTTTTGTAATATTCAAGCTTGGTATTTAGTCTCCAACTGTATTTATTTGAATATTTACAATGTACTCATTGTATGTCTTTATAAACTATTTTTCTGTTTATTCAAGCAGTCACAGGCCATACTTAGAGTAGGACAAAATTGTATAAAAAATAGTTTGATTTTACACAATCAACAATGTATAAAAATGGTGTAACTGCTTTTATTTAACACAGAGAAGCGGCAACTGTTCCTACTGCTGCTACAATATAGCATTGCTTGTTATGGCCGCATTGATATTATCTAGCCCAGCTTTTCTTGCTTTGTTTAACCAGTCAGGCTATCTGCTCAGGTAGCCACCCTGCAGTTGCTCGTTGAATAGAAATGGCACTCACAGCTTGCCAGAAGCTGCTTTCAGGCATGTGCTATTCATTAGCAGAGGAGTGTAAAATCTTCCTCTAAGCCTGCATCCGGGAGGGACTGCGGTGAGAGGACTGGTCCGCTTGTGAGTGGTTTGGAACGGCACTCACAGCTCGGGGAGAAGAGTAAGAAAGATGTGCTTTTTTTTTTAAGTCACAATCTCAGAAAATCTCAAATAACGCCAGAAGAAAATCTGCTAAAACCTAAACGATTTGGATGAGCCGTACAGCACGTCCTAGTACCTAGTACTGTCCTATGTGTTGTTTCTAATGAAACTGTAGACACTCTAATTACATTAGGTCCAGGTTTTAGAATCCCTTTTCAGTAATTGTAAAACTGAGATGCAAACACGCCACCTTGAACGCATTTCTGTTGTCACATAAATAGAAAAAAAGTGCTTGCTTCAGTTATGTTTGCTATAACTTTAATAAAAAAAGACTCCACAGCCTACCTGGGTCAGGATGTGTAACCTAACCCAGGTACAAATCCTGTACCCGCAGAAGAAAAGCATCTCCACACCATGATGCTGCCACCACCACGTTTCACCCTGAGTTTGGTTAGCTAAGACTCACTGAGAGCAATACATGAATTAAATAGACTAAAATGTGACATTTCGTGTGAGACACATGTGCTTGATTCATTATAAATAAGAGTACCGTACTTATTACCCATTAATGGCACTTCTGACTTCACGTACCTGTGAGAAAATATAATGTTGGAATATACTTTTTAGACAACATTTACATTGGATTTTAGATCTGGATGCCATTAATACACTTTTCCTGTCAAAATAAGTTCACAATAATAATTAGGGAATTCCAGGTGCTTAGCAAACCTAAACCTTATTTTCATAAGAACAAATTTTTTTTTTTGCCAAGGTTAAATGACGAATGAAGCTTTTGCTTAAGGGAAAATTAGCCCTCCTAGAACTCCAAAATAAACCAAGCAGGGGTATATTAAGCATGTTTTAGTGAAGATAAAGGCATGCCAAGTCCCACTGAACATTATTGTGAGTGAATATTGTGAACACATGACCCTCTTTCTGCAAGTCACTGAAATGACTTGCAGTGAACAGTGGAATCAAATCAATACGCCACAGAATGAATGGAGCTACATTATATTTTACCCTTTTCCTTTAGATGATGAAACAGCGTCAGAGGGCAGTTGTTTGGGAATTGAGCATTAAAATGTAGAAGGATGGCTGCTTGGGGTTTGACAGCAGGGCAGATCGTTGCAGGAGGGGTGAGAGGTGTCGGCTAATCTGCTGCAGGATGATGAAGATAGACAGCGATGCCCCCGACTGGGTGGATGTTGTACATAGATGGCTGCAAACAGGCAGACGGCAGCAGGATAATAAGCAACACGCCATTAAATATGTTGTTATTCATGGAATAATTTTCAGAATCGCCAGGGATTTGTTAGCATCTCACATTTTGTCTTGACTGATACATTTGTGCAATAAAATAATTTAGATTTTAGTTACCTCTCTACAAACGGTGACTCTAGCTAAACCAGCGGCGTCCAAACCTTTTACAGCAGAGGCCAGAATGATCAAGTTGAAAGTACAGAAGGACCATAAAATACTTTAAAACACAAGTAATTTTACATGGATTTTTTTTTTATGAGCTCAACAATAATCAACATTTAACACTTTAAGGAGAAAAGAAAAAGAAACTGTCTGACTTGTAGAAAAGGGATTTGTACATGGTTGTAGATCTAAATCATAACGAATGCTCTCATGGGGACCCACGTGGTTCAGTGGCAGAGCGGGCGCATCATATATGGAGGCCAAAGTCCTCTATTAATCTGTACAAATGTGGCCCAAATCTGATTTTGTTTCAGGCCAAGTGACCAGATCAGACTCAGATCTGACCTACATGTGATACCACACCTCCGCATGTGGTCCTGAATCCAGTCGGATTAGATGAGACTTTGATGTCACTTTCCATCGAAAATTTGTCGCACCGGCGGCGGCGGCCGGAAGTGATAGCAGTTTACCAGATGGACGGCAGCTGCGACAGCGCTGCACAGAGGAGGGACAGCGAGCTGTTAGGCCTCATTAATATATGCAGCGAAACCTCTATTCGAGCCAAATTGGCCAGCTCGTACAGGAATAGTCTGGATAATAGACTTCGCAATGCCAAAGAGGTTCCACGGCATGTGGATTGAAACGAGCATCCATCCTTAGGAGTCGAGAGGAGAGGCGCTAACGTACGTAATAAAAACTTGCCCTCGACATCCTAATGCTCTGAATGAACTCGGTCTCTGTGACGCTGACATCTCTGCCCCACCATTCCTGGCTGCGTCCAGGCATACAAACAGACCTCCGTGCTAACTTGGCATCCAAACCTCTGTAAAAATGCCAGAATACAGAGTTTTACTCTTTTTTCTTTTTCTTTTTATTCACGCGTTTAATGCGTTTCCCCTCAGCACCCGCAGACACAATAAATAGCTTCCGTCAGACGCTTTAAACCATAAAACTTATGTCTTCCATCTCTCCTGGACCCAAGCGTGCTGGTCGTGACGTCGTTCTTGCTCGTCTGCGCATGCGGGTCGGTCTGGAGCCGCGAACAGTTCACACCGGAGTCAAACACAGGCGACATTTTAAAAGTAAATGGAAAAAAATTTGAAATTAGAAAAAAAACTGAGCATTAGGACCTGCAGTGGGAACTTAGACGTCATAAGAGTACTTGTAGTCCTGTAGTGTGAAATGAAAAAGAAATCAGAAAGTCAAACATTTTCCACTTTAAAAGATTTTAAATCTGTCTCCCCCTAAAATCTCTTTTACTGTCTACTCATCTCTGGTGGCCACAATTTGGACCATTTCTGAATTGCAGTCAGGGCCACGCAGATTTATTGCAAGGGCCGCAAACGGCCCGCAGGCCTCACTTTGGACAACCCTGAGCTCAAGGGTGCAAACGTGGAAAATCCAACTTGGACAGCTGAACTTTATTTGAGGTAAATCAGATTTACTACAACTGATGGCAGATGTGAACTCAGGACGACTGGATGATGAAATTCAATCCACAGTATTAGTTCAAGGGTGTACATATATGCGACCAGTCTGGTGCGGCTTGTTTAATAATGTTACATTTTCCCTAAAAGAGATTTGCTTGTTTTGCAGAACAAAACGTCACTCTAAAGACTGAGAAAGTTTAGATATTTTTTATCACTGTCGCATTTTTTTACACCACAAAACCAGGTATTTTAACAGGGTGTATGAGAGGATTCATAAGAAACGCTCAAAATAATGCATTTTGTGTTAGTGTGCAGTAAACAGGCATGTCTACCAAAGAAACCCGGGGGCTCAGATCGCCTGTCCTGCGCTCCTTGCATGTGTCATATCACTCTAATAACCCTCACCTGATCCGAATCTCCCCTTTTCTCATTTCTACCTCCCTTTCCTCTGTTTCGTTCCCCCTCTTCCTGTTCTATCCCAACTGCTTCTCATTAGACCTTATCTATGCTTCCACATCCAGTCTTGGCTTTTATCTCTCTAATTATGTTGCTCTTCACCTATGGAGGGAGTAGGAGAAGCCCTGTGGCATGCTGGGAGGACGATTCTTCTCTGATGCTCTCCTTTGTCATGCCCCCTTTGACTTTTATATGCACAGAATCAGAAAATTCCCCTTCCCCTTTTTTCAATTCAGTCACCTTTTCAGCATCATGGGGGCCCTTTGAGCGGGGCCCCCGGCCCCTAAGTCCCCCGACCAGCCAGGCTAAGTGATAAAACTCCCCAGACACTCTTCCATTATGAAGCAATGATAGGAGGTGCTGTGGGGAGTTATGCACAGAAATACACTGCCTTCCACTCTGCGCATTCACACACACGCACAGGGCACAACACAACTGCAGTAAGCGCATAAAGGAATTTACACCCATTCGTCCCCTGCTTCCTTATCTAGCGCTTTCAGTACCTGCTGCGTGAGCTGCATGTGCTTCTCTTGGACATAATCCCTTATGAATCCAGCTGTTATTGATAGAATATTTATAACACCGCCTTTCACACACGTATCAGAAAATGGAACTGGTAACCAGAGCGCTGCTACTGTTTGTTTGTTTTTTGTTGGGTTTTTCTTTTTTACATGTTTTTCCCTTTTTATTCTCAACATAAAATGCTGAGTCCATAAAGGCTCCACACTCAATCGACTTCTTTCTATATGCTTGTGCATACTGTAGCACACTTTGATTAAAGTTGTTTAAAGGAATAACTTGTGATGAACAGAAGTAGCTAAATATTGAGTTTGTAAAATGTAGTCACCTCGCCTTTTTGTTTCATTACAACCACCAACTTTAATGCATTTTATTGGGACTCTATGTGATAGAACCACAACGCCGTAGTAGAAATTATAATTGTGAAGTGAAAGGACAATCATCCATGGTGTTAAGGATGTTTTCAAAATGAAAATCTCAGCGTGTTCTCGGTATTCTCAGTATAAATGCAGTCGTTCTGCGAAGGCCTCAGAGGTTCGTTAGAGAACGAAAAGCTTCATGGAGACCAAGGAACAGAGCAGACCAGGGAGGAAATGTGGAGAAGGTTAAAGCAGGGTTACGTCTATATCTCACACAGCTCTGTTTAATCCATCTTTTAAAAAATGGAACGAGTATGGCACACCCGCAGACCTACCAAGGCAAAAAGCAGGCCCATAGTCACTATGGAGGAGCTGCAGATCTCCACGGCTCAGGTGGCAGAATCTGTTAACAGAAACTAAGTTTACACTCCACAAGTCTAGCAGTCATGCAAGAGTGGTAAAAAGAAAGCGAATGTCAAGAGAGTATATGAAAAAGTCCCATTTATTGTTTGTCTTATGTCACTGGTAAATGACTGGCTCAGAGAAGGGAAAATAAAGTCTTAAATACATATTGTCATGTTGTGTCAAAGTGCAGACAAGGCAGGCAATGACTAGGACCAGAAACATGGGCAGCTTAAAGGAGAATCCAACAAAGGATTCAAAATATCAGAAGAATGTGTAAATATTAAACGTTTCATAGGTTAGATGACACGAGGAGTCATTAAGGACTGAAATACGACGCCGAGAACAGTGCTCAACATTCGGATTTAGTTTCACAGACGTTCTCCTGAGGAACACAGCTCAGATCAGACAGATGGGACAATACAGCTGCAAGGAGATCAACTTTATGAGCCAAATTACGACTGACGATCCACAAGCTGCCATGGATGCTAACGTGGATGACAAGGTTGAGGCAACTAGTGATGAGGAGAAAGACGGCCCTCCCAACCTGAGCTAGTATGATACTATTTACGGTATATTCCATCAAGTTTTTCATTTGAATGACCTCTTTGGATGTTCGCTGCTGGTAAACGGCACATCAGGCTGGTAGAGCATCAACTTGTTATGTGATGCCAGAGCAGCAGTAAGCTGTAAACCGGACCATGTTTACTGCGTGGACTCCTTCCCAGGGTTGCTGGCTGAAATGTGGTGGAAGTGGAGGTAGGATGGGGCTCTCTGTTTAAGGGGTTTTGCTGCAGAAAAACACAAATAATGCTGAGCAACAATACTTGTGTAGAAACCTCCTACAATGTCTCAGAATGAGCCTGGAGTGTTGTTAAAAACGTACTTGTCTCCTTACAGATTTGTTTTTAAGTTTCAGAATCAGAATCAGAAATACTTTAATAAACCCAGAGGGAAATTACTTCCGTTACACGCTCCAGATATACAAACAACATATATATATATATATATATATATATATATATATATATACATACATATATATATATATATATATATATATATATATATATATATATATATATATATATATACAGTATATACATATATATATATATATATATGTATATACTGTATATATATATATATATATATATATACATACATATATATATATATATATATATATATATATATATATATATACAGTATATACATATATATATATATATATATATATATATATATATATATATATATACAGTATATACATATATATATATATATATATATATATATATATATATATACAGTATATACATATATATATATATATATATATATATATATATATATATATATATATATATATATATATATATATATATATACAGGCCAGCTGACAGCTTTGCTAGGGCCCGGGACAACGCAGATGGGTTGAGTAGTCATCTGGCAATCAGAAGGTTGTGGGTTCGATTCCAGCTTCCCCTTGCCACATGTCGATGTGCCCCTGGGCAAGGCACTTAACCCCAAGTTGCCTACCGAGCTGCGTCTTGGTGTATAAATGTGAGAGCGACTGGGTGAATGTGGCTATAGTGTACAGCTTTTTGGGTGGTCAGCATGACTGGAAAAGCGCTATATAAGTTCAGTCCATTTACCATTTAAACCTTTGAGTTTCAAAACAGCTCAAATGTTTAGTCTCCAACAGCAACCAAAGAAGCTCCAGGTACTCAAATACACACACACATATAAATCATCTTTTATTTAATTTTTTAACTTCATGTTTAACTATGGGTATACTTACCCATACACCTCATGTTAGGACATTTTTTAGGTAACATGTTGATGTGGCCATAAAAAGAGCATAAATTAAAAAAAAGTCAATTTTACAACAACTTTGCTCTCTAGAAATTCAGATTATTATTATCTTTTAGATAATATAATCAAGTGCAAGAAGAAGCAAAAAGGTTAGAAATACCCTTTTAACAACATAGAACATGGAAGCTGATTTGCTCAAAGGATAAATCTATGAAGTTCAATAATGATTAACAATATAAAAAGGGAAGTAATTCAAAAACTGACTGGCACTTTGTTTTATAGACTGAAATGTTGGTCTGGGGCTCATTTTTCAGCAAATGTCGGTTCTTAAAAGGCTCCGATCAGTATCAGGGGGACAGAAACATGTCCTGATCAGGAGATCTCTAACCAAGTACCTTGCATTGAGGCTTTGATTCTTTGGTGCACCTAGTTCAGGTTCAAGTTTTGGGCCGAGATGTGTCAACTCTCCAACCATGCCACAAAAACATTTAGGGGGGGTTAAACTTTCAGTCTGTAGCCACTCAACACAGCAGACAACTCAGAGCTAAGGGTAAGTGGGTCTCCACTAAATACTGCTGACTGCAGCCACATGTAGGGTGGAAGAGGGTCATCTGCAAGCGTGTGTGTGTGTGTGTGTGGCAGGACCTACATGGGCGATAACCCCCAACAACAGCGTCCCTTCCTTATCTGCTCACTTGATCCACACACATCATACAACAGTGCGTACAATATGTGATTTTAATGAAGCTAATCTCCAGGATCACCAGGTCTCTGAGCCGGGAAATTAACAAGAGCAGGTTAAACACACACAGTAGGTTCAGTGAAACCCCTTTTCAAAGCGTGTGTGTATGTGTGTGTGTGTATAGGGGTGAAATTGGTTTTCCTCAGGATTAAAGGATTAAAAAGGCTGTTAGTTCCTCAAAGTGCTCCAAATACAGCCCCCCCCTCCCGCCCGACCCCCCCCTCCCCTCAATATTCATTACAGCACATACAAAAGGCAGAGAGCAGCTCATAATGGCCCCAACCTTCTAATCATTTCAAGCAGGGACGCTCCTGATCAGGCACACTGCCACACTCACACACAGGCGCACACACTCGCCTTTATTATCATTATCCACACTATTAGCATGATATAAGAACTGTCTGGAAATCACAACAGGGTGGATTTGATGAAGGAAAGAGATTACTGGGGAAACTGTGGCTGGAAATTCTTTCATTATTAGCGCACACCTCGCCGTCTTGCTGCTGTAAGGGGGAGCCTGGGTCTCTCAGCGCTTGCAGCTAATGACTGCCCGATGCCAACAGGTCTGCAGCAAGGCCCTCAAGTCCTACATGTTGTTGACGAGGATAATAAATCAATATCAGAGCCAGGAGGAGGCCTAAGTGCCCCCTTCACACACTTCATGGAGGAACTGTCCTTTTCAAGTCGCTTCAAGGAGAGATGAGGGGTTGGGGGGGGAGGGGGGGGGGGGGTTAATTGGAAGTGATTGAGAGCATTTCTCACCATGCCCTTTTTTCACCCAGCGGGTAGCCACTTGTTAGCTGACAGCCAAAGAGGGATCGGTTTACATTGTCCGCTGCCGGGCCCCGCGCTGTGTGCGTATACACGCGCGCACATACAAGTGTGGGGGCCTAACAAGGCTGAAATTGACGCCGCTTCGGGTAGGGAGCCATTTCTGATGCTTGCTGACATTCAACTCCCTGAAAATATTGCAGCGGATGTGGAAAAGGTCAAAGCCAAGAGCAGGGATCCGAGGGAACGGCGGGCGGGCGGGCTGGGGGCTGTGGGGGTTCAACACCACGATCAACCGTGAAATATGATAAGACTTTACGTGCAAATTATTTCTAAAATGAAAACCTACAGACGAATAAGGGTCCCCTGGATTCAGAGAAAAGTATATATATATATATATATATATATATATATATATATATATATATATATATATATATATAAAAAATGTTTTTAACTGCTGCAAAGACTAAACCCTGATTGCTTTTGTTAGATGTACATTAATGTTGCAGAAGGAACGTTCAGAGCCGTAAAGTTAAGGGGAGCTCTCCAAGTTGCAGGAGTGGTAAGAGGAAGTCCGGCTCACGAGACGAGAAGATGCACAAGCCTGGATTCCCAAGAACGAGAAGATTTGAAAAGCAGGAAGTTAAAATCCCAATTTCTTGTTCTCACTAATAAGGGTTCACGACCCCCGAACTGTGTTTTAAGGAATCTGTGATGAATTCAGCTAAACTCGGCCCTGGTCATAAATGGAAACACTTTAATCATTATGGAGTTATTTAAATAACAATCCAGTGTCCAACTGGTACTAACAGGGATCGAGAAGCTAAAAAGACTGGTGAGAAAACACATTTCAAAGGGTACGGCCTTTAGCGCTGGTTTAATGTTACAGGTATCTGAGTTTGCACCACGTAACTTTATTTTCTATGACGTTTAAAGTGAGTGTAATGTAAAGCGAGTTTTGTTCCCATCGCTGCTACAAGCAGTTTATGCTCATGAAACTAACCCGTCTTGGCAGTTTTAGGGCAGTTGACTTAAGGTGTCAGTCAGCATCCTTAGCAGACACATCCCCAGCCACTAATCCAGAGGCTCAAAGCAGATGAAGCAGGTATTCCACTTAGGTAGCTGTGATATTGTGAGGAAGGAACGGAGTAACAACACAGTTAGAACCTGTTCTGCCATACGAGCTAGCAATAGCACCGCAGCAAAGCTAGCCGTTTAAATCTTCCATTATGTGTCGGGGATTAAAGCTCATTTCCAGGACTGGGATCATGTGGCTCACTGAAGTTAAATTTGAAAAAAAAAGCCAATTTTTGTTTTGGAAGCAGTTATTTTCTTAGCCCTGTCTCTGCGTTCATACTGTTGAAGAATAAAACACCTCATATTTGAAACAAAAAGCTTAACACCCAGAATTCGGCTGAGCAATAACACACCCTCACCAGCCTGGTTATCAGGGACGACTGTTTAACTGCTTTTTAACATAAATGGCAAACAAGCCAATCGCATGGCAGCCACTCGGTGCATTAAGGGAGCAACCATGTGTTGCGCAATGCACGGACACCATCATCGCAATAACAGTGTGCGCAAAACCTATTTCCCAAAAGACTTTATAGGATCGCAGTAACTGTTGGCTAACATACTCCAAGTGTTATGAACTTTATGCTAATGTGATGTTTAGCCAGTTGGACAGAGCTTCACAGCGGTAGCTAAAGGCCACAGAGTGATGGAGGCGCAGAGGGGAAACGGAGAAGAAAACAGGCACGTATTGCACAATAATTACCAATGTTATCTCCATTGCAAGTTTTACTTATCTTGTGCGATTTGAAGTTCAAAATAACACGAAAATAAATCAGAAAATTAATGTAACAATAGTTCAAAACAAAGGAGATATACGGTGATTTTGAACAAAGTGTCGTCGTTGGTGCCAAAACGGCTGCTCTACACTGATTTTCATCCAAGCGTTTAAAGGCAATGGTCTGAAAAGAGAAGCAAACAATCTAATGACCAGGTGTGTGGAGGGAAGGGGCTGGTTAGTGCCTGAAGAATCAGCGCAGACTGGTTTGGGGCGATATGAAGGGAACAAATCTGAAGTAACCCCTCAGTCCTACCAACGCATGTGGAATACCTGGATGGGCTACAGCAGCAGAACCCCTCACTGGGCACCTCTCCTGTTAGCTAAGCGGTAAACCTAAGCAACAATTTGTGCAGGCTCATCAACACTGAAAACAAAAATCTTGCCTTGAGCCACAGGTCTAGATTTTGGCTGCATCATTTAAATGGCAGCATAATGGTCACCACTGATCCATCCTTCCTTTTAATCAACACTTAAGGCTGGTGGTGGTGGTACGTTGGGTCCCTGATTACCAACTGAGTGTTTTTTTAAACTCTCTCCGCTACCCCACTATTGTTGGTGACCATGTCCATCCCTTGGTGACCAAAGCGTACCCATCGTCTGATGTCAACATCCAGCAGGATAATGCATCACGTCGCAAAGCTCAAATCATCACAAACTGGTTTCCTGAACATGACACTGAGCTCACAGCTCTCCAAAAGCCTCCACAGTCACCCCATCTCAGTGCAATAGAGCCCCTAGGGGATGTGGTGAAACGGGACGTCCAGCCGACGAATCTGCATCATGGTCGATGCTTTCACGTCAGCGTGGACCAAAATCTCCGAGGAACGTTTCTGACACCTTGTTGAATCCATGCCATGTACTAGGGCCGTTCTGTAGACGAAATGGGGCCCATCCTATTAGCAGCGTAGGCTGCTGAGTCTGCATTTTACCATTTTCAACAGCATACTACGATTTCCAGCAGGTTTTATGATCCAGGTTTTCTTTGTTGCCGTTTTTTTTCCCCCTTGTTTTCGTCCAGTGGAAACAATTTTGAATGAAAAATTTTATTGGGAGTGTGTTCAGAGGTTTTCAATATTGGTGTAGCAAATTAAGTTTTAATATCTGTAAATAACTAACAGGTTAAACGCAGGTAAAAAGTGGCATGTCACTGCCAACGGTTTTATTTTGTAAGAATGTGAAATCCCATGTAGAAAAATAAAAATAATTAAAGTCCGTTGGCAAGCTTGAGTGCACTGAATGCGCTTTTATTTCCCCCTCACTAAGACTTCATGGGTCTCACAAGTAAGCAGCTGCTTTGAAACGGAGGACCCGGTTTCCTTCTTGTGACCCACTAACAGGTAATCAAGAAACACATTCCACAACCCGACGGGTTATTGTCCAAAGGGAGGTAAACTTTCCCAGCCCGTAGTTGGCGATTTCAAAGACACTACTCAGGCACAGGACACCCCATCAGCTGCTGCAGAAGAAAGGAAACCATTACGCACATCATTTTTCTTCCTCGTTGGCACACCGTAGTGATCACAGACGCCCTGTTCCTCCTGAATCCGACCGGCCTCCCGCTGTATTCATCTTCTGCTTCCTCTTCCAACACAGAGACAAAATAAATGTGGCAGTCTCAACTCCACAGCTCGTATTTCTTCACCCAGCTTTTCTTTTGATTGCAGTCATTGTTTAGGTGAAAGATAAATGTTTGTAACGTCTATTGTCAGCTTTTTTTTACTTTACTTTACTTGTTTTGGATCCTTATTTAGATTATGTTTTTATTAGGAAATGCTTTTCACTGCTTTATAAGTATGAATAAAATCCATGGAATCCAACAACATTACATTATTAAAAAAAAAATGACATACATAAGATTGTATCCGTTCTTGATTAAGCAATATTGTGAGTAAAAGACAAATTGTCAAATATGAAGGTAATACCTCCTTTCATTTTGGATTGGATTGTTTGAATATGCAATGTGTTTAGTCATAAATTTGCTTAAAGGTTAATATAAGTTTAAATGAGAGGAAATGGGGCTAGTTTGGTACTTTCTTACACTATTTCTTCTTTTTTCTCAACATTCGCACTGTTGCTCCCTGCTCCTCTTTCCTTCTTGTTCCTACCAAACTTCATTAAAACGTTAATGAGGCCCATTAATTGACCCAGAGATCAATGCTGTTACCGTTCTCCCGAGCAGCAGCTAATAAGGTGTGATAAGTGTTAGTTCTATCCACTGAGCCTCCGTGCGTGTTTGTGCATGCTGCCGTTTCTGTGATCGGTATTGATTTGCTGTTCGGCCAGCCTAGATGCCCAGGTGGACTTTCTCTGCGGATTTCTGTCTCTCAAACAGACTATTTTGCAATCAAAGCAGGTCGGGTTATCTCCTAGAAGTCGTCCGGGTTGCTCGCACCGTAACGTGCACGTCTTCAACCCCCTTTTATTCCCTTTCTCTTGCTTCCAGCCCATCTCTATGTTTTGCATTAGCCCCACCAGTCTGTCTATGGTTTTGAAGTGTCAGGAAGGCATGGTGTAGCCTGGACCTCCATGGCTGAAGCATCCCAGAGGTTATAGGGATGTCGACACAGCGAATCAGACTTTAATGGCCTTCCCATATGTTCGCAGCTGACTGGGACAGACCATCCCTGGATAAAGATTGACTGTCCTCTTATAATTCTTCGGATTTGTTTTAACCTTGTGAAGACAACCAGATGGTTGCCGTTTAGCACGCAGAGCAAAGTAAACAATAGGTTGTAAAATATAAAAAAAGGGGAATTACGCCCGTTTTATTACGAGTGAGTGGAAACTGCAACGTCTCCTACAATAAAAGCACGACTGAAATCAAGTTTAAAATAAATAAATCTTAAAAATATTATGCTGAGAGGGGTCTAACTAAACACGAGCGTTTCCTGGAGTTGAGTTCCAACTTTCTTTGTCTGCGTCTCCTGCAGACAGGCCTCGGAGGATTCGCCCTCCGAGGTTTTGCGGACGATATTGTTCTCTGCAGTTTGCATCTGCTGCTTTGATAATCCAGTGATTTTGCCGTCAGGATGGGGTGGGGGGGGGGGGGTGGAGGAGGAGATCCCTGGGAGCGCAAACACGCAACAACACACCGACTCCTGGACTGTGACGGCAGCCATTGTTGCTCCCAAACAATGTCTTCACTTTGATGTCTGTGATGCTTGGCCGGCCGAGGGAAGTTTCTCCAATCTGTGCTCCTGCACCAAGATTTGCCACACTTTCTTTTCTTTTTTTCGTCTCCCAGCAGAGAATCAGGCTACAAAAGATTTTATTGTAACTATTACTCTCCACAATCGGTGTAAAGCGTTTTAAGTTAGAAATCTTTTTTCACTTTTTTTTTTTTTTTAAAGACAGATCATTTTATAATAAACAGGCAAATAAAAGTAAAAACTGATGAAGGCAACCTCAGTTATTTCAAAGAATAATTCTGCATCATTTCACATTTCTGTTTCAGCATTGTGCATATTTATAAAAAATTACAAAAAACTTAAGTCGTGTTTATCATTTCATTTTACATTGTTCAGTTTTGCTAAAAACATGACACTTTTTTTTCTGTTCCCCTAAATTACCATTAATAAAAAAAAAGCCCCCTCGGCCTTTCATGTTTGGTCTTGCTGCGGGGGCAACACGCTGGTTTGTCCTGATTGACGGGTTCAATCCTCCAATGTTGTTCAACACAAAAGGTGACAAGCAGAAAGGAAATTGGCTCTTTGTCCCCGCCTCTGAGCTGCTTAACCTGCGCCTGACTTCTCATTTATTAAAACCGAAACGCCATATTTTCCTAATGGAAGCCCTTTTTGCACGTGTGATAAATATAAAAGTTGCTCTTTTGACAGGATTGGGCCAATTCTTTATCCAAAAAAAAAAAAAAAAAAAAGTGCTATAATTACAAATGAAGGTCCATAGATGTGTTGGTAATTTGATGTTCTTATTAGAAAATAGTAATAAAAAACAAATACAATTATTATTTGATTCTTTTTTTAAAAAACAAAAAAAATATTCTAAGTTGAAATAAGAACTTTTTCAAGTTTTCTTAAATTAATGAGTATAAATTTAAACACAATTTAAGGTAGCAAAAAAACAATCTTTTTCTCCTTCAGGCAAATAATTCTGCTACCATCAAATACTGTGATTGTAGGAGGAGCCTTTTCCTCTGTAGACCTCCATGGGGAATTTTTCACCATAAAACCAAAACAGATGAACCAGACCACAAATCCAAATTTGTCTAAAGTTTGGACAAAAAACAAGGATTTTAAAACAAATGTAGTTTTTTTCACACTGTGAGACACATTTCGAAAAGACTAACCTTAACCCAACGCTAACCATGTCAGGGCGTGACGTCACAGGGCGAAGCGTATATTTTGCTGGCACAGGTTTTGGTGTGACGTGTTAGAAGAAGGGCCAAGTTTTCGTTTCCCATTTCCAGTGATTTAATGAGTTCAAATATGTAAGAAAAACCCAACAAATTTTTATTTCCGCATCTATTTTTGACCAAATGGAAATTACTTGTATAATTATTTAATAATTTCTTTTAAATGAAAAAAATAATAATATTTTTTATCACTGAGTCAGATGAGAAAACAAAGATACTAAAATATGCAAGGACCCTCTTTACAGCAAAACAACAGATTCAAACAAACCATCCATATTTTTAATACAAAAAGTAATAATGTTTTTACTAAAAGGTTCTCTTTGTAAAATCCAGTATATTTTTAAGGAAAAATCTGTTTTTTTTTCTTTTTTACAAACTTCTTTTTAATATAATTTCAAATGTTTCACACATAAACCTTTAAAAGTGAAGCCAGAGGTGAGGGCCTGCGGCTTCCTATTTCTATGGCCTGCAGGGGAGTTTAGACCAGTGGTTTTGTGCCCCCTTCTGGCGATGCAGGTAAATGTTTGGAAGAAATGAGAGACACTCTGTAATGTTGTGTAATATAGAGGTTTCATCGCTGCCTGCAAAGGTGTATGCTTTAATAAACGGGATGTGAGGCCTCTCTTAATGAGCCTAAAAACAATAAATTGTATGTAAAATGGAGGTTAATATCTAATACATTAAAAGTGATAGTCTTTCACAAAAATGTGTCCCCAGAATAAGTCTTTATCTACAATCTTAGCATGGTTAGCTGTTTATCTGTGGACCAGCTCACACAAATATGATGCAGCGCACACTAAACAGAGAGGGAAAAAAAAAACACCTTTTTGATAGAGCAATATAATCTGAACTAAATCATCCCCTACTCCCTGTCACCCCCAATGTGCTCAGGGAACCGACCACTCTCTCATTCACTTCCTGCTCTCTCTCTGTTTCATGACTCCGTTAACTTGTCACATTCCCTGTTAATTTCCAGAACAGATGCTGACGTCGCTCCTCTGCCCGTTTTTACCTCTTCCTACCGTTCATCTCCACATCTGCACATTTCCCACCGCTCTCAAAGCCCTTCTTCTATTTGTTTTATGTAGTTTCCTTCATATTTATTTAGATTTATTCAAGTTTTTTTTTTTTTCAAAAAACCTTCTTTCTCTGCTTTTATCCGTGTTCTGGTAAGCTACGTCCCATCGCCCGGCGGAGTCATTCCTGTAGGAGGAAGGCAGTGTTTGCATTCATTTAGCGGGTATCGCAGCTGCACACAGAAACGGTCGGGTTACGTTGAATCTTTGCCTCACGTGCTGCGGAAAAAAGGCTCGCTGACCGACACTATGGCCCCTGATGGCTATTTTTTCCCACTGCGTGGCTGCATTACCAGGACGTGCATGTAAAAACGGAAAACATAAAGTAGAAAAAGACAGAAATGACTAGTGAAAAAGAGCAGATCAGCGCAATAGCGGGGACTTAAATTACAAAAGAGGAAAAAATAAGATAGAGGAGGTAAAAAGGGAACATGAACAAAACTATATACACAAGAATCCTATGAAAATTTTCCCATTTTGTAAAATCTTGTTTGAAAAAAAACCCACTTGTTTAGATGTCAAACACCACGAAATTGTTTTGACTTATTATTTTTTTCAGTGAAATAAAAACTAAATTTACCAAAGAAATCACTGAATTTCACAGTTAACCACCGTATTGTGAGCAACGCCGTCCCGTGTAAGACATTAAGGTCAGATTACTACAGATTTAAAATTCTGGAAAATCCTCCGCCATTGTGATGCAAATGACATACTCATTAACAACAGTATCTGCCATTCGTCCATTTTGGTAGGAAATACTGTCCTCAGCAGTGGAATATCGTGTTTTTCGGCCTTTTCACTTCAGCTGCTGGGTTTCATTATTTGTTCTAACTATTTTATGCGACATTCTGTGTCCTCTTTCTTAGATAGTGCCTGGCATGGACTGTGGCTCCCATTCAGCAAAGTTCATCTGTCTTTAAGACAAAATATGGAAGCAGTTTTATCAGTTAAGTGAAGGACTATTGCTAGAAAGACTTGCTGCAGCCTATAATGTTTATTTTAGTCACCACATCAGGTGCCAGCAGTCTTAGCTAGCAAGCATTAGCATGATATTATTCTGTCAGCTTGGAAGATAGAAGTCAACAAATGTAAAGGCAATGTGTACGAATTATACAAAATCATGGATTTTTTTTATTTGAATTACAACCTTTTAGCCAGAGGTAATTAGATGGTGTCCACTGGAAGGGCTAGACGGTAATGTTAGCTACTAGCTAACTGGTGCTGGTAGATGGTTTGTCACTTGTTTTTTACTTTTTGTGAGACCACCACCACTTTCACCCACTTCAGGATACAAGCCGCCCCCGAAGACATCCCGGATGTCTGCCTCTAAGCTAACAGCTCATGTGACATTATCAGTGATTTTATCTGTAACGGATGGCTTTTTTTTTTTTAATCTTGATATATTGCCCTGCTCTAATCTACTTGCTTTAATCCAAATGCAGATAAGGAACAATGATTAAAACAGCTAGGAAGACAAGACCAGATGTTGCCATAATAATGTTTAATATGGCTACGATAATCTTATCTTTTACATTCAAGCTATTTTGATACAGACATATTACAAATGACAAAATAAAGTTTAGTGCATTGACAGTCTCTCTAGGTCACTTATTGAGACAGATGCTGATCTTAAATCTGTCTCAGATATAAATATTTTAAGATGTTTGAAATCAGTTAGTTAAAACACCAGAGGACAAGGCTGTTTTAGAGAATTTCTGCAGTAAAAGGAATACCAAAAAAAAAAAAACTTAAAAGTGCTTATAGTGCAAAATATTCTGTCAGTCTTCTCTCAGCACAGTAACACTTAGTATAACAAATGGATATGAGTTTATTAATTAGACATGTTATCTGTCCCATAGGTAACTACAGCTGGAAATTCATTTTACTGACTTACAATCTAACCTGGGGTTGAGTGCCTTGCCCAGGGGTAGCTACCCATGAGGTGGGAGGAAGCTGGATTGGATCCCAGAACTTTCTGATTGCCAGACATTTTTCACATCTTTATATAGCTCAGCAGAAATGTAGTTACATTTCTGCTGAGCTATATAAAGATGTGAAAAATGTTTTTATAATAATTAATCATTAATGCACTTCTTTATTATATACATTACAGTGTGAAATGAGATGAGTCTTTTTTTACAAACATTAAATAAGACTCAACTTTTCCTCAATTTCAGTCAGATAACAAATGTATTTATATTTGGAAATGTCAGAATATATATATATATATATATATATATATATATATTATATATATATATATATATATATATATATATATATATACTCGCAGAGATGCAATAATTTAAGCAGTTTTACTTTTAATTTCTGCAAATGCAGAAGTTCCCATCCTCTAAGATTATCGTTAAACAGCTTTGGAAATGCCCGCCGATGATGTCGTTCCGTTGTTAGCGTCTGATATTTAACTTTAAAAAGTTCAATGGAGGCAGATGCCGTTAATCTAAAAGCACCATAAAAAGCCAGATGACTGTTCCCTCAAACGGGCTCACTGCAAAAAAGGAACTAAAAGTAAGTAAAACTTTCTTGAAATGAGTGTATTTGCCCTTGATTTGAGCAGGCAACTTTAAATGATCTGCTAGTGGAATAAGAATTTTTCACTTAAAACAGGAACAACTCATCTCCACCATCTTATTTCCAGTGCAGTTTATCTAATTATTTATTTTAGGGGTCAAAATACTCATTGCATTGGCAGATAATCTCATTTACCTGCTCAAATTAAGGGCAAACACACTTATATAAAAAAAAAATACTTTTAGTTCCCTTTTTGCAGTGCCGATGAACAGAGACGTTATTTTCGGGGCACTGTTATCTGAATTAAATGCTTGGCCATAATGACAGTTATTATATTTGGAGGAACAAGAGGCAGAAACTTGGACAATCCCAACAGCTGCATCATGCTGCAGTTGTGCTGAGCTGCAGGAGGGACTGGTGCACTTCCTAAAACAGATGACATCAGGACCAAAGGGCCATCACAAAGCCCTTATTAAACATGCGCGAAAGCAACATGCCCTGCAAACCAGGGCTGCACAATTTATTGATATGTGCAACATCAACATCGTTAAGGACTGTTTGGAGTGAAATTATTGTTGGCTACTATAAGTGTTATGAAACTTTCACGTGTTAATGTAATATTCAGCCAGTTGGGCAGAGTCTCACGGCAGCAGATGCTCACACCGGACACAAATTATTATTCTGGCATTTATTTAAACAGAAATATGTTTGGTAATCCAAATTGTCCCAAAACAGTTTAGAGTTTTCCTGAAAAAAAAAGAAAAAAAAAAGATGAGATGGTGTTGCAATCAAACGTAAGAAACACCCTCCCATAATTAGGCCTTATTGACACATGGCAGACAAACCTTTAGCTCAATATACCATAGTGGATAATGGCACTTTTTTAGGGAAGCCTTAAACTCCAACTCTTGGTGTGGAAGGTCAGTTTTAGCCAATCCAAGCTGCTCAGCTAACAGTAACCATTCAGAAGTCTTAAAAAACACACACAGTGTTTTCCGTGGCTATTCCCGGTGTCCTGGGCGTGCCCCCGAGTGTACGCACAAACTGTTTTTGTTTCTCGCCCCCCCCTACGAGCCGGAGGGTAAACAAATCCACTTTTAATAAGGGCTTGTATCTGATAATCCTCGCCCCGGCACCAGGTGAGGGCCGGCATATGGGGCGAGAACACGGCGGCGGGAACACACACTAGAACCCAGGCAAGCGCACGGCACGCATACTCACACAGCAGCTGTCGCTTGTTTTCCGAGGCGGGCCCGATCCAACGAGAACGCCGTGGCTCTTTGGGAGCCGGGCCAGCAGAGGGAGGAACGGTGCTAATAAAGAAGAAGGTGGGAGAAACATTTATGCAGATGGCAGAAGGTACAGGAAGGACGGAGGAGAGGAAGTACGGTTCGTCTTTCTCTCCCCGATTTAATCCCCTTCTCTCAGCTGGTAAACGACGCACAGCTAACTGCTGTACGGCTATTATAACCCAACATGCAGCCAAGTAATAGCAGCATACCTCCCCGAGCTACAGTGTGTTATAGCTCAACTAATGCACCACTTTGCTGTTTCGTAAACATAATATGTTTGACTACTGGGAGCTGTTCATGGTTACTTTGCCCTTGTGTGCTTTATGGCGATAAAATTCTTTCAGTTTGAGAGGGGGGTGGGGGGGGGGGGGGGGTAAAAAATCAATTTCCTCCCTGACTGATTTGGTAACACACAGCCCAGAAGCTCTGTAAAGCTCTGTTTTGGCTTAATCTGAGCAGTTTGGTGAGGTTTTAATATAGCGGACTGATGTTTTATCAAGAGTTTCAACGTGATTTCCAAAGCAAACTGGTGACTTTAATGGTTTTGTCACCGACATTACGGTTTCCCCTCCTCCTCCCACTCTGGGCTACATCTCTGAATTTTCCTCCCTTTTTTCCTGCTGTCTCTTACCATCTGTCATCCCTCGTTTTCACTCCTTGTTTCCCCTTTCAATCTCTGCTTTTTACTTTTTCGTCCACGGCTCCTCTCGCGTTCCCCCCCCCCCCCCACCCCCACCCCCGCCTTTCGCCTCAGCCCATTTCTGCTTCTTATGAAGTGTGAAAAATGATCATCTGTGGGATGAAGTGGACAGAAATTCGCCGGCTTAATGGCCTGACAAAATGAATCGCGACCTTCCTCGCCATCCATCACCGCTCTGAGGCGACTGCCGTGAGGATCTGTGAAGGTGCTGGCTTATTGATTACTGGTTGCAGCTACAAAGTGTCTGATTCAGTGCTCGCAACGCGGCAATAGCACCGAGGGGGGTTGGGGAACGGCGGTGGGTGGAAGGGGACGCGGACGCGGGCGCATGCGACGCTCAAACAGAAAAAAAATCCTCCTTTGAAAGATTTTAAATGGTGAAATATTGATCTGCGTCTGGTCCAAGGCCTGGCCGAGCAGGCCGTGGTTATT
The DNA here is from genome assembly GCA_037039145.1 of Fundulus diaphanus. NCBI lineage: Eukaryota > Metazoa > Chordata > Actinopteri > Cyprinodontiformes > Fundulidae > Fundulus > Fundulus diaphanus. The sequence continues at coordinate 20,051,448 of CM073139.1, read as the reverse complement.
TGTCGGAGGTATAACGCCGGACACCCGTTTCTGCTGGCCACCATCAGTCATCCTGACACCAGAAAAATGAGAGGAAGGAGGAGAGGAAGGAAAAGAGGGAGAAATAACTCAACACTTCAACCTTTCTCAGAGCAGAAGCTTCTCGGTGTGTAATGGCTCGCACATGCAAAAACGGAACCTGAATCTGCGCATTAACACGCTCACCTGTGCTTCTCAGCGACCAGCAAAACAGAACAACAACTAACGCCCACAAAGACAACAACGCAATAACATTAACACCCTCCAAACTTTCCTCATTACCGTCCATTTGGTGAAAGTGGTAGTACTGTGGAGGCAGGAGAGGGGGGGTGACCTACTAAGGGCGCGGACCATGAAAAGGTGGTTATTGCTGCTAATTGCTGTCCACAGAGGATGCCAGAATGCAGGCAGGTAGCATTAATCTACATTAATGCTTTTCTGCTGATTCACACTCATTTCCAGGCCGCACACTGTTGCAGCGATAAGCTGGAATTAATGGTATTTTTAATGCTGAGCTACGGGGAAAGACTTCTGCAGGCTGAGGCGTTCACACTAGCAGAGATGCAATGATTAAAAGGCAGCACAACAACAGCCAACCCTGATTGTTTGTCTTTTTTTTTCTGGGTTTAACATTCTCACGATGTAAATATCCTTTAATCCTTATTGTATGTATAAAAGCTGGATGAAGATTTTAGCTTAATAAAGTTACACTATACTAAACTATCTCTAAAAATCCCCAAACCTAACATTATTAATCAATTTAAGTCTAAATATCGATTGATTTCTTTAAAGTCATCCAGGTCCAATGACCGTCATTCTTTTCTTAGGACTGTCTTCAGTGGGTTGAGTACCCCTCTTGCAATCGGATTTCAGGATTTTCTGGATTTCAGCTTCACCCTGACAAATGTCCAGGTGCCCCTGGGCAAGGCACTTAACCTCAAGATGCCTACCTAGCTGCGTGAATTAGTGAATGCGATCAGGTGAATGAGGCTATAGCGTAAGGTGCTTTGAGTGGTTAGTATAACAAGAAAAGCGCTTTATAAAAATCAGCTCATTTAGCATTTTAACACATAAAAGAAAAATAAATGTTCTTAGGATGCAGCAAATAATTAGGTAATAGCCACATTATTCCCATTTCAGCATCAACATACATGTTAGTTGATGTGTTTACAGACCTAAAAAGTACTTAGTTTTGATGCATTTAATGAACATAGGAAAAATATCCACAATTTTCAGTATTTGACTTCTTTCTTTTCAAACAAGGGAAAGCTGGCTGATTCCAGTCCTGGCCTCTCCTGGTGTGTATGCAGATGGCAGAAGTTGCCATCTGCAGAGTGGTAGTTGCCAGAAAAGCTCTAACTAATAATCACCAAACACCCCAAACTTTCAAAAAGACTCCCAATAGACTTGTCAGAAGGGAAATCCATGGTTTTGTGAAACAGGGAAACACCTGGATAAATCCAGCCCAACTTTTTTTATATCAGCTCATCCGGCAGGAAGTTAAGTCGTGCATTCTTAGTGAGCTTTAGTCTGTCAATTTTGGAGAGGTCGTTTTGGGCCGATGTTTGCGTTTTTTTCCTTGTATCGCCATCGGCCGACGCATGCATGCATTCGCAGATCCATTAGCGCACTCATGTTAACACTGTTCACATTTCTTTCTATTTGTTTTATTGATATTTACAAATATTCTCAGGAAGGTCATTTGCACCACAAAGGCCTCGTCCTGCTACATTAACGGCGCAAAGTGTTACGTTTGTTTTTATTATCATATATTTAAATGTTTACATCATTTGCTATACATTCTTAATATGTTTTGTTTGTTATGTTGAAAAAATATTTTGAGACTTGTGTAACATTTGTTATCATTGTGTCACTTATCATGTAAATGGGGGAAGAAAAAGCAGTATCGGCTTCAAAAAAATCGGCAGCAAATATCAGGGATCGGTTAGACTGATGTCAAAATAATCGGTATCGGCCTTTAAAAAAAAAATGTATCAGTCGATCTCTAGAAAACAGCATCGCAGTCCTGCCATCACGTAACGTAGGCTTTGATTCCAGCAATGCAAGGAGCGTGATCTTCTGAATGACATATTACAAACTTGGTAAACACCCAGAGAGGCTTTACTCAAGAGCATATGCAAATTGTCCCGAAACGTTAACAACAAGCTTAAAACTGAAATTAGGTTATTTCTTTCTCCGAACATATTGTTGTAATGAGATCAGGTTAGTAGACAAAACATCTATCTACTCTCAACCTATACCACTACACCTTGTTTTAATCCATTGACTATAAACAGGAAGTAAGCAGGTATTAATTAGGTGCAAGATAGCAGTATATATATATATATATATATATATATATATATATATATATATATATATATATATATATATATATATAGTTTAAAATCTGATGATAAAATTCCAGCATAGCATTCCTACGGTGCAGTCATTTGAATAAGAAGCCATAGAGAGCACCTGGGAGGTGTAGTTGTCTCTCACTGTATGGCACATAGTAATAAAAAGCTATGTTAAATATAAACAACTACATCAAGTAATAAAATGTTGAGTTAAATCTTTGCTTAAATGCAGTGAAACCTTGGTATTATTAGCCATGGCTATCGTACTGTGAGAATCCCATTCTGGCACTTTCCTGCTGTTGGGATGGTTGACCTAAAGAGAGGCTTTACGTTTACATTATGGAAATTACTTCCTTTCCTTCACAAGAAAAGAAATTATAAAGCATTATTAGTCTTTCTATAAGTTCAGGCATATTTCAGGCAAAATAAGGATGTTACCGGGTATCATTTTTCTTCCAACTGAAGCGACATCAGCATCATAACTCAACCAGCTTAGCAGCTCTACATGTCGGGATCCCGGCTGAGCCTCTTGTGAGAGCAATGCAGTGTTTTGGTCCTGAGAAAAACTGAAATTAGCCTGAGAGCAGGTGGCGACTGCCACCCACACACCCTCCAACCAGACACACACACACACACACACACACACACACTCACATATTCCTGGTGGGAGGTCTGAGGTCTGGCCCTCTGCATTCCACAGACAAGTGTCTAGCACCTGCTAGGCCTCCGTCAGCCTTTACTGGCCCACAGATTATGACGGACAGACACCCGCCAAATCCGTTTAGTTTACAGTCAGCACATATGCATGTTTTTGTTTGGAAAATGTGCAGAGATAGCAGGCCTGAACTGGTCACTGGTTTCAGGGTTTCACAAACCAGTTTCTAAACCACTAAAATGTTCCCATCGTACCGGTTCCTGAGGTTTAAAGTGTGTTTAATGAGATGCATGAGGAAGTTTTCTCCAGCTGGATGGAGCATACGCCCGGGTCCTGCCCACTGCCGGTCAGCTGGCTGAAAGACAGCTACGACATGTTTGTTCTCGCCTACAAGAGAAGCGATTTTTGGAAAATTTGTGGCCAGAAAAAAAAAAAACACGAGTCATGGTGTGGAAACTAGCGCCATGATTAAAGCGGCATCAAGCAGCTGACCACATCCTCTGTTAGTCTTTGTATCAAAGTCAGAATAACTATAAATACATTTAAAACTCAACAAACTGTTTAATGTTCATTTCAGCACCGAGAAATTTACTTCTCCGTCAGAAATGAAACCAATCAGATTATTGAGTTATTTCAAAAATACATCAAAATACGACGCACTTTTGATCAAGTTTATCATCTGATAGTAATCTCACGCCCAATTGGCGGTAGTTCGAAACGGACGAATCCTAAACACCGTCCCTGCAGAAGAGGTGAAATGAATCTTGCAGAGCTGCATGCATTGCAGACTCCGGTGCAACACACAGAGAATGGCTCACCCACAGAGTACACACACACACCTTCAGCAGCCCATGTCTGACAGGTGCACATGTCAGTGGTTAGTTCAACCTGGATCAGAGCATTTGGTCTCACACTGTAGCAGCCAGGCCCCAAGGGTGTGTGTGCGTGTACCGAGAGCGTGTGGGCAGGCATGTGTGTGCGCCATGGGCCCGAGGCTCAGTACCCAGACACTATCCATATTGTTTTCTTCAGTGGAGCTCGAAAAAGAAACGCTGATTTACAGAGCTGTCTGGCACTGGAGCACACGGATGCACGGCTGGGCTGGCCTAATGGAGTTTTCAGCTTCGGATTTACACTTCTCCGTCTATGCAAGCAGCCGAACGGCTCACACGCCCAACGCTGACATCGGTGCATGTCTTAAGCACTTCGGTTAGGACATTGTTAGGATTTATTGAGTTTAACTTTACCCTGCGAGTTTAAAGAAACTCATTTTGCTCAGGCAAGCAGATGTACTCGGCGAGATTAGCTCATCCAGAAAGACCTCATCTAAGGAACAAAAAAAAAAAAAAAAAAGAAAACGGACCTGTTCTCAATATTTAAATAATGACACTTTGAGCAAAGCGTTTCATGCTGACTAAAAAGGAGAGCTGATCAGAGCTTATGAAGTGTTCAGAGAGCTGTCATGAGGACGAGGGGAAGTACAGGTCGGCTCCTTGGAATTAGCCATCATCACATTGTGAGTCCGGGGGCCGGAGCTGATAATGCTGGGAATCCCACATTAAGGCGGTAACTGGACCTAAATCGGTTTTCTCTGCGTCGGATTGTTGGACGGCCATCAGGGCAGCACTGTGTAACTGTGCGCAGCTGCCCCCAAATACGCTGGCCTGAACAAATGAGCCATTTCACAGCTCACAAAGCATTTAGCCTTCAGACTATGTGAATCCATTCCTGGGCTTTCTTTGGGAAGGACACCGATCCGTTATTTGTACCAGCGGCAGCGCCGATGCTGATCCCCGGCCCATGTCCAGTCTTAAAAACAAAGCTACGCTCTGGTATGGATTTGGATTTGAATGTCAACCTCGCCCGGTCACAACGTATTGGAGCGAGTTTAAGTGATTTACAAAGGATTTTATAACACAAATTAATGGAGGGTTAAAAAAAAAAAAAAGTATTTTTAGTTCAAATCAAAACACAACTCGTAACCACAGCAGTCTATAGAAACCTTTCCTTTCAGACATTATTTGGAATATATCAAAACCCCAAAACGACTGCTATAGTTAAAAGCTTGGCTCTACAGCCAGAACATATACAATCCTGATCAAAATCTTAAGACCCGCTACAAAACTGCATGAATTTGCATTTCGCTTCAAAATGAAAAAACAAGAAATGGGAACAAGAGACCAAAAGCTGTGAGCAGGCAAGTTATTGAAAACAACAATTTAACTCAAATAGGCTGTTCATCAGCTGGTCAAACGTTTAAGACCACAGCCTTTAAAAGCCTAAACCTGTGCAAAAATGTGGATTGCGTGTCATTTCCTGTCCAGTAATCGCATCGTCTTTGAACGTGGCAGGATTGCTGAGCTGCATAAACAAGGCCTCTCACCACGTACCATCGCTGCTGAGGTTGGACGCAGTAAGTCATTTTGCGTTTCGTAAAAAGATCCTCAAGGTTATGGAACAAAAAAGTCAAGTGTTAGACCCCAAAGACAAATCTCACCGGAACTGAGCCGGTGTTGTCCATCAAGACACGGGACGATGCTCGCCCCAAATTGAGGCCATTACTGTTGTTGGCTGCAGCCCAACTGCATCCGCGAAGGAAGGGCTTCAAAAACAAGAAACGTCTTCAAAGGCCACGTCTCCTTCAACGTCACAAAATTGCCTGTTTGGACTTTGCAAGGGAGCGCCAAACATGGGAGAAAGAAAGTTTTCTCCAAGAAAGTTTTATTTGCTGACGCGAAAAATTGCACCCTTGATGGCCCTGATGGCTTCCAATGTTAGCGGCATGACAAGGAGACGCTCCCTAAGATGTTTTCAACGCGGCAAAGCGGATGAGGCGCCATCTTGATCTAGGGTGCTTTTTCCTTCAGTGGCTCCAGGTTGTGCAGGGCTTCAACCAGCATCGGGCCACGTGGGCCATGCGGGCTGCCTTACATGAATGCATTTCTAGTTTTGACATTACAGTCAGGCAGCCTTGTAAACTGCTCAGGGGTCCTGTTACTGGGCCGATCGGTAGTGACACTGTACCGCAATGCTCCGAATGTCCATTTAGCGGAGTGGCTTTGTTGCTAACCAAAGTCATTCTTACACATTTTAACAGATTTTTTTAGCACATTGTACCACATAAAATCACTCAGTAAGCACAACGGTAATCATATTTAAGGTGCACCAGATTATAAGGCGCACCATAAATCTTTGAGAAAATTTAAGGATTTTAAGTGCGCCTTATAGTCCGAAAAATATGGTAAATTGCCTGCTCACAACTTTTGGTCTCTTGTTCCCATTTCTTCTTTTTGCATTTCAAAGCTCTACTTCTTAAGGTCCAACGGTGCAAAATGTAAATAGTCTAATTTTTTTTATTTTATCACGATAAACCACCAGTTAGCTAAACTAGCTACCCCACATTTAGCTGCACCTTTCATCTGAAATTTCCACTGTTTCAATTTCTGCCCCAGACAGTTGGGAATAATTCATCTTTTTGTCACAATCATGTCAATTTATGTATGACTGACCCTAATGATCAAAATAATAATGCTGTAATAATGCCTCAGGAATGCTGTGGTAAAGTAACGTAGATCTAGCTAATGGTGATTATGAAGCAGACTGACTCGTATTATTTTCCTCTTATGTCTGCTCTACAAAATATGGGTTTCACCGTTTCTCAGTTCCAGTGTGCTTTACTTGATGTTCAGGAGCTGAAATTTAAAATGGGTGAAAATTCCCAGCTTACATGCTTCCCATTGGGGGTTGGGGGTATTGCTTATGAGCTTGACTGCCGGTCTTACATTTTCCTACTCATACCTCAGTTTAACACGCAGTCGTCACTTTCTGCCTTCCAAGCTGTCATCTAAGGTCTCTCTCTCTCTCTCTCTCTCTCTCTCTCGCCTATTTTCCGGTTCGGTGTCCTCTGCTGAATCTCTTTCTGCTGTACAACACGGGGGTTGAAGGAAGACAACAATTGTTAACATTAAAAACTATCAAGGAAGAAATTGTACTACTTGTGAGATTAACTATACTGTAGATCTAATGACATTCTTACTTTAGGTAAAGGCACTATAAGTAATATTGACATCTTGTGGCTCAAATTGGTATAACAGCTTGCCAATCACAACAATCTAATGTGCCGTTTTTAAACGTTGTGTTGCTGTTGTGAATTTTTACTAACAAAGGATAGGTATATAATGTTGTATTCTGTTTTATTTCTGGTCCGCTTCTCTTACTGGCTTCCATGTTAGCAGGCTGCAGTTATTTTGTCAAGATAAAATACCAAATACTGCACTCTGTTTGGGGAACCCTGGGAACTCTCATATGATTGGCTCAGGAAGCAGGAAGTAAACACGGGCTACACTCGGAACCGAAGTAGCTCCGCACAGTACTTCCAGGTTTGGAGAAAAACGTGACTAAGACATTGTTGATGGAGAGGACCGATCGTTTATAGGGAATGTTACTTCCATCCTGGGTGAGAAATGAGAATGATTTAGGTTGATTTTACAGTAAATATCTTACTCATAGCTCCTTTAGAGGCATTCATTCCTGTCCCTTTTAATCCTCTTCTCTGGAGCTGCATCCGTGGCTACCTCCTCTCGTCTCCATGCTCCACTCTCTCCCGTTTCTCGGCCTCGTCTGCTGCATCTCTCTGCAAAGTAACGACTTTGTTGAAATGAAATCCTTCAATAGTTCAATTGCTCGCAAGACCTCTATCTTTGCTGAGCTGCCATCAGAGATTATTATTACACATTGTAATTTGTTGCCTCTTGGGGAACTCTTGGGGCTGCAATATGAATCTCGTCTCTATCCTCTCATGTTTTTCCCATTTTGAAAAGTGGCTAAGAGCATTTAACCTGTGTCATATTCATACACAATGGAGACCTTAAGTGATGCATTACTAATTAAAAGTGCATATTCACGCAAATTCCCCCCAGTTTGAGCTGGAGGATGTTGCCTGGGAGAGCCATGTTTGTGGTTCCCTCCTGGACCTGTTACCCCTGCAATCTCAGAAAAGCAAAAGACGATGGATGGATGGATGGATGGATGGATGGATGGATGGATGGATGGATGGATGGATGGATGGAGCAACCTTAAAAAGTAAAGCATATATTTAAAATAAAATGTATGTTGTAATACCACAGGAGTTTTTCATTTATTTTGTAGGAACTTTTTTTGGGCGATGCCAGTTGGGGCATCAGGGATTTTACACTCTCTCGCACCCCAGTCACAAACTATTTCAGACACTTCCCTCTGGCAGGAGGCTGCGGTCCATCAGGACCAAAACCTCACGCCACAAGAACAGTTTCTTCCCATCCGCTACCAGCCTTATCAACAAGGTCAAGAGTCGCCCGTGACACTTGACACTGCCTCTCTCCCTCCACCGTTCAGGACCTACAAGCTACACCAACGTAGCATCTCCAGACCTTCTGCGTTACATTAACGCACAGTCTACTGTATATAGCTCTAGATTCTGTATATATATATATATATATATATATATATATATTTTGTTTTATCTGCATCAACACCAAGTCAAATTCCTTGTAAGTGCAAACCTACTTGGCAATAAACTTGATTCTGATTTGTTAAATGTAATTATTTCTTAAAGGTGATTAGCCATGTTATTTGACTTTTTTATACGTCAGTAGTTCACTCTGGTTGCATACAAAGTGTTTATGAAAGATTATCACGTCCTGCTGGCGTATTAGTTGTTATTTTGGTGTTTTATGCTTTGTTTTTGCTCAGTTTGTTAGTACATAAAGCCTTTCGTCATTTACGATTTTAACACAAGTATATACTGCGCATGGGCAGCAGGGGTTAAAACAGGGAAGCGGCTAACGGCTATTAGCATCTCAAGGCGAAACAACAAAGAAAAGGTCCAAGATCCAGTGAACAAAAATGCAAAAAAATATGATTCCAAGAGGGAAAAGAATGGAACGTGTCTGGGAATACAGTCTGAACGTTGGTGTTCACTGAAGCGGACGCTAAACCTACCGAGGCTCAGATGTGACCACAGAGCTGATTGATGTGACTGTTCTGATATGAGGCTCTTAAAGTTGCTGTAGATCGGTTTATTTAATTAATAACTGTTGGTCTTCGATCACGCCGAGCTGCCGCCTTACTGCGAGGCATTGCAGAGGGTCAGGCTCGGTCCGGCATGATTTAATTTTGATTTACTAATTAAGCAAACCGGCATTATGATAGTTAGCGCCACATCTGTTTACATCTGCTAATGACACCGCTGGGGCTATTCTTATCCACAAAAAGGACCATCAAAACATTATCAGGATGGAGGCTTGGAGTATACAGTCTTATTTTACCATGATCAAAAGGTTTTTCTTCTTTTTTTTTTATAATGTGACTATTATTGGATTTTATTCACCAATAAGTAAATGTCCTCAAGAGTTGGGTTTTTCCATATTTTTCAGCATGAGACTATGCTGCTACAGGGAAAAATAAATTTCTATGAGATTTTTTTTAACACACTACCAAGGGTGCAACTAACTGTGAAGCCAATGTCTTCCTTTTGGTTGATTTACTTTGCATATAAAAAACATAAATTGTTTGTGGAATGTTTTGAGGAACGTCTCAGGATCCAAATGCAACACGCCTGTGAATCTTCACTTCAACGCTCAGAAAGAAACTCTTGACAGTGTGAAAGCAAACCATGAGTGCCAGCTTGGATCCACAAACCTTGCTGCTCGCCCCGTCTGCTGGGGGCTGCCAGAAGACCTTCCAGGATGTGTGCCAGAAACTCAGGGTGTCATGGCTATTATAGAAGGAGCACTAATCCAACGTCAAGTGAACTGATTACTTTAATCCACTAATAACTGTTGAGTTTCTATGGTGCATTAAGTAGAGCTGCGCAGTCAGTGGTAAAAGTAACAAAGAAGGCAACTCATTTAATGTACTAAATTCATTTAAACTGCTGAATTCAACGGCCTACATTTATTTGTATCTAAACGTAGCCTAATGCACATCTAAACCTTGCTTCCTATCACATAAAGAGCTGTTTTTTTGTTTTTTTAAAAAGCTGGACTTCATTTTATCATCGTCTCCTTCAAAATCTAAAATCTGGACTGGTCAACCCTGAGTGGTACATTTTGGGGGATTGTTTTTTTTTTCTGCATTAGCATTACCTTCATTGATTAAAGATTTGCTAAAAGACGTTTTTGTGATTATTGTTTTGTTTTGCCAGCCCAATATCAAATTTTACTGTCATTTCTAGAACTGAAACGATCATTCGACCCCTGGGAAGCGCAATAATATAAGAGCCAAAAACAACTTTCACTACGACAAGCAGTGGGACGCCATGCTGCCGCGATAAAGAAATTCATTCATTTTAAAGCATTTGACGCATCTGTAACGGGGTGCCAATACTTAAGTATGGACAACAAAACAAAATGAATCCGTAGGAAGAGCCAGGCTGATTTCTTAATTCACCGTCTCAGGCGGGCGAAAGCTCGGATTTGTCTCTTGGGTAGCTTCTGCAGCGTTTATTGAAAAAATAAAAAGAAACCAAGAGAGACAGAGGGGGGAGGGGGGGTATCAAGGTCTCTCCCTATAATTACAAAGATACCACAAAGATCTCCCTCCCTAGTGGAGCCTCCGAGGCGTCACTCCCGGTCCCTCCATGCTGTACAAAGACTGTTCTATCAGCCCTGGAACGGCATCATCGCTTGTAAATTAATTTGGGGTTCCTGTCAGCCGGGCCCCTCTCCTTCTCTTATCTGGTGGTGTAATATGGAAGGCTGAGAGGCCCACTGAGATGCTGCCGAGAGCACTTAAAAGAGCAGAGGTGAAGAGGGGGGTGGGGTGGCGTTAAAGAGAAAACGGATAGATAGAAGGTAAGAGAATCACGTGAAAGAGGCGAATTGGGCCCTAACTGGATGTCGGGAGAAGGACCTGACTCAGTGATAAGTGAATACGGCCTGGCATCCTATTTTACACGCTCGCACACAGGCCATTCGTCATCCAGACTGGACTCCACTCCGAAGAGGCCTTCACCTATCAGGACTATTTGTCGCCGTGTCACGGGCTGCGGATAAATCTTCTCCCAAGGATCCTCGTTTAAATCCGCCCCCCATTACCAAAGGTCCGGCCCCGTCACGATCGCACAGGCTTAATACACACCCGCGCACCTCTGACCCCTTCAGTTGTTTGTAATTAACCCCTCACCCGCCGCGTGTAACCTCAATTCCCTAATGGCAATAAATGAGGCCGAGTAGGATCCCATTAGAGGACGGAGTCATGATGGGGAATTAGGAGCTGATCTATGGCCAATGAGAGCCTTTTGTTATTCACTTAAGGTGCCCTCTTTGGTAACAATGCAAAACAAGGAGCATTTCCTCGCTTTATATGCTGACTTTAGAGAGAAAATACCATTTAATAATAAAATATGAAGAGAGGGATGAACATTAGAGGGAAATCTGTTTGGGGATAAAGATATTTTAGCAGTTTAACAATAAAAAAAAAAGCTCAAAACCAACGCAGCCTTGTTTTTTATGCTGGATATAATAAGGACAATGATTGACAAGAATTACTTCTTTCACACTATTTTACTATAAGTTAATTAATGATTTTTTTTCTGGTGATAGTTGCCTTAAATGGCAGTAAATAGACTTGAGGATGATCCTGTTAAATGACAGGCATAATGGGGAATTAGGAGGGACACGAAACGCTGAGAAAATGGATCCTTTTGTGATTCAGTGACTTGCAGTAGATCGGCTCCCTTTATGCTGATTGTTTTTTTTTTTTTTTTTTTTTGTGGGGGGAGTAATTCATCAAATTTTCTCGACAGTAAAGAGAACTGAGCCTTTGAGGCCCATTGTTTGGATTTGGACATCTGATCAGCTTTTTACGGCACAAGATTAATACGAATACACCTGCTAACTATTGCAAACATGTCGTCGTAAAGCTGCTTTAACGGGCCTGACTGCAGACTATATGAGATCTGTTTTCTGCGCTGCATCCAACAACAATTATGTCTGGCAGGAGTTTCTTTGCTGGAACACTGGCCTCAGTATCAGGAGGACAGACGAACACGCCACACCGGGGAGCCACGGCAGCACATTCAACTAAAAATCTGATTTTGTCCAGAGAATGATTCAAAATATTAGTCTCTGATACTTTAGAAGCCCTCGCGTTGTTTTTCATTCAAGGTTTTTCCTGCTGACGATAATTTCCTGCCCTCCCTCCTTCCACGTTGAACAAAGAATATCTTCTTTTTCCACGTGCACAAGCAGAGCTGCTGAAGCGATAAAAGCTTCTCCAAGTCCATCCTTTCCAGCTTGGTACATCGCACAACAATGAGGAGGGGGGGAAGACAAGCCAGGAATAGGGGGACATATTCAGATAGATCTTGGCGGTGCTCCAAATGGAAGAAAACAACAGAGGCTATTTAGGCAAATGAACAATAAGACATGAATCATCTATTGTGGCCCATTCTGCGGGGCTGGGAGATGAATCCACAGGAAAAATTGGTTCGTGTCCAGACGTACGGGAATGTGCAGGTGGACTGGGCTGAAGGAACGACGGTCCAATTCCCAACCATTCGTTTCCACGAAGCGCTCTATTTTGTGCAGTTTGTCATGAGTCTGTAAAAAAAGGATAAACAGCTCTGAACGTTAAAGCCGGGGAACAAATTAAAATTGCTTTTCTTTTAAATAAATGTTACCTTGTTCTTATTTACAAAGAGATTTTTATTTATTACTATTAAAAAGAATTCTATTAACACTAACCTTTTCGTTTTGTTTTGGGTGTTTTTTTTTTCTTCTGCAGAGTCAGCGGCTGCAAAGAGTCAACGCCTTTTTAACTCTCAGGTATCTACTGCCATCTAGTGGCCTCGGAGAGAATAGTCACTCACAAAAAAACAAAAAAAACATGGAAATACAGCAAAACTGCACATTATGCTGTGTGCAAAAATGCACACAGCATAAGAGACTAATTAGGATTCTGAAAAACTGTTTTCCCACCTGAACGTAGCTTTCTGGAGCTCAATGATGCAACAAACACGCAATTTTTGTTAGACATTAATTGAACCTCTTGATGAATGAGTTCTCATAGATTTTAGACAATGCTTGCATGCATATTTACTTTATTTGATGAAAGGCATTTTTGAAATGCTTGCAAAACAGCAAAATAATACCATCGATCCATCCATCCATCCATCCATCCATCCATCCAAGCTATTCGTTATTCAGAGTCGTCTTGTTTTAGCATTTGGCAAACATGGAGGACATCATCTCAGACTTTAGGCCAGCACGTGTTTCTCATTACTTCCCTGATGATTTCATTAGAGAAATAAAGCGATTCATCAACAACAACACGGCACGTCCACCATTCCAGTTTGCGATGCAAGGCACAGATTAATCTCCTTGCCTGCGTCGGAGAATAAATCACCCGAACGTAATTAAACGGGGCGAGGTTAGAGCTGACACCAGGTTCCATCTAAATTACACAGAGAAATTTGTTCCGTTCGTTTTGATCATTTTGCGCCGACACGTCTCAACTTAATCTCGCTTGTCACTCTTCTGGTATGTGGTCAAAGGAATCTGACAGAGAGCCAATTCATTCCTATGGACACTATGATGCTAGCGCAGAATGCCTTGGTTTGTGTTGAAGTGGGTGCTATACTAAACATGGCAACGTGCATATAAAGTCGACGAGGTTATTGCTTCCAAACAATCCCACGGACAAGCCTCCAATCAAATATCAGCCAAGGCACAAAACAGGACTGAAAATCACTTCTTATGTCCCTGGAGGACCCTGTCCCTACAGCTACGGTGCTTTGCAAACGTTTTATATGATGAACCAATACAAAGTTGTGCAAAATTAAAAAGTAGGGGGGGGGGGGAAAGTGATAGTTTTTAGAAAAGTAAAAACATGAAAAGTGAGGATTGCGTCAGCGACCTAGAGTCAGTACTTAGCAGAACCACCTTGTGCTGCAAAACATCTGCAAGGCTATTAGTGGGGGGGTGTCCCAAACCGGTTTGCACGTCTAGAGACTGAAACTTTAGTCTATTCATCTTTAGAAAATAGCTCATGTCGAGTCAGGTTAGATGAAGCATCTCTAAACAACACCTTTCAAGTCTCGCCGTCTTTGGACTTTGACTTGGCCATTCTAACACAGGAATTTTGCTTTGATCTTAAGTCTTTAGCAGCCTCTGGTAGGTTTTCTTCCAGCATTGCCCAAATTAATAACTCCACCCATCATTCCCTTAACTCGACCAGCTTCCCTACCCTTAATGAAGGAACTATGTTTCATTAGGATTGTGTGTTCAGGGTGTTACCGTGTTTTTTTGCAAGTGGGCCAAATATTTCTTTCTTTTTGGCTGGTCTGACCAGAGCACCTTCTTCCAGATGTTGCGGTCTCCCCTATATGGGTTGTTGCAAACTTTAAATATGACATTTATCTTCTTCTTTTTTTAAACAAAAACAGTTTTCATCTTGCCACTTTTTCCATGAAGCCCGAGTTTCTGAAGTCCAGGCAGGGATAACAGCTGTCGTGCCAGTCAGCAGATTCTGCATCCTAAACTGTGAATGTCTGCAGCTCCTCCAAAGTTTCCTGGGCCTCCTCCGCTGGTTCTCTGACTAATTCTGACTTGGAATGCTGTTTTGTAACCTAACTCTGCTTTAAACTTCTTCACATCTCTCTCTGACCTGTCTACTGGGTTGCTTGGTCTTCATGAAGCTGTTTGTTCTCTAAATAAACCTCTGGGGCCTTCACAGAACAGGATTTAGACTGAATCAAATTACACGCAGGTGGATTCTGTTTACTAATTAGTGGACATCGCAAGGTCATTGCTATCCCTGGGGGATTTTTCATCATACCATACCAAAAAGGCTAGGTTTCAGATTTTGTTAGTAAAAGTTGTGAAACCCATTGAAGTGTGTCCTTTCCAGTTAAAAGTGAAGCACCACATTGTGTTGGTGAAATCCCAATTTAATAAAGAGAGGTTTGCAGTAGTGTCGTGAAAAAAGGGGTAGATGTTCAATTAATATATGAGCATGTTTAAAAGACACAGTCCTGTCCTGTTCGGTTCAAAGAAAAAAAACTAAAGGAAAGGCAGTTTTAGGCAAAATTAAATAGATAAAACAGGTGATTCTGACTCACCTTTATGTGTTCCCCTCTTCTCTTCGACATTTGTACCATTTCAATTACATTTATTGGCAGTTTTTCTTTCAAGTTGTTGACCCCAAAATACTCTCAGAGCTACTGGCTTGTTGCTAACATCGGCGCGCGACAAGATTCATTTCGTCTTAAAAACAAGCTAGCTAACGGCTATGGTGGCTTTTAGAGGTGTGTGATACCGGGAATTTGTAATCGATCCGATACCAAGTAAATACAGGGGCAGTATCGCCGATATCGATCCGATACCGATACTTTTAACATTTAAGCTTGATGTATCATGAAACCTTTGACCTTTCGGGTTTTGTGATTTTTATTTTATTATTACAATTAAATGATAATAATAATATGAATAATAATAATAATAACAATAATTTTATGTTCAGTGTTTTTTTCCTAATCCACCTCTTATATCTTTCAATCCTTATGTAATTTTGTGTGTGTTGTGTCCACTTGCCTGTTGCTTTAATTCTATAAATTTCCCTGTCGTGGGATAAATAAAGGATTAGCTAATGTTATCTTATCTTAAATAACACTTTTTAATAGGATATATGTACTGGCTGAGGACTGAAACGCCTCAGTCAGTGACGTCAGTCTGTGGGTCTGGTCTGTCGGGGCAATGAGAGAAGTTTCGTCTCCTCTCTCCGTTTCTGTCGCTCGACGTTTTCTTGCTCATGGTTTTTCACGTGCTTAGATAAATTTGTTGTGTTTCCACTGAATTTAACTGGCTTTTTACAAACCATGCAGCTTGATTTCATTTAGGGTATTAAAATATAGCCAAATAGCGCTTATTTCTCTCTTCATGTTTTTCCGCTCTGGCGGTCTCTCTCTCCGTGTCTGAACAGGAGCCGCGCGCGGCGGTTGTTTGTGTGTGTTGAGTGGAGAGAGCGGAGTGGGCGGGTCAGGCTGAGCCTGCGTGCTCATTGGCTGGCGCCACTGAGCCATGTACGAGAGGGGAGGGGGAGCAGCAGAGTGCCGTGACACAGAAGGGGAGACTGGTGAAACTGCTGTCATCAGCGCGCGCGGGAGAGAATAAAAAGGATTGATCCTGTTAAAAGAATATTGTTCAATATCAATACCCGCGTTGGTATCGATAGTATCGATCCTAGGATCGATCCGCCCACCTCTAGTGGCTTTATCTAAAATAACTTTAATAATTTGCTAATGATTTAATTAAAAAGTCAAAAATGTGGCCTGTAGTTCCAAATCAAGGCAACTGCTTCTCCAGACAGCAGTCCCCTGAGTTAAACATATAGCATTTTATTACAAATAAAATGCTATATTTTTGGTCATCAAATAGACGTTGTGAAAACTGCAGTACCTATTTTAACCCAATCGGTGTAGCTGTTACGTCCACTTGAAGGTAGGGAGTACGCACCAGAGGGCGCTGTTTCATCCATTTATAGTTTTATGTCTATGGTTATCCAGTTTACCCCAACAGGAATCAGTTTTTGTCTTTTAATGTTCAGATCCGGTTGGACAGGCTCATACTTAGCATAATAGACGTTATATACATATTTATTGTCTATTATGGTCAGAACAAAGTTGTGGCAACAAGATAGGTGGGTAAATTAGACAAGATTATGCTTTTTTTATTAATACTGAAAGCAACAGTACCCAACAACGTTCTTTTTTTCCCTGTTTGCAAATATCATTAATCTTAATTTATTTTCATCCTAATAGCTATTTTCAGAAACAAATGGTACAGTAATTGCCCATCTGTAGTGGCGGCAACATCATCCTGAGAGCTACTCGTTATTTGTACAATATGATGGGAAACAAGATGGAGGACTACCTTTAAATTCTTTGACCCCAAATTAACAACTAGCTTAAAAACTTGGTCAAAGAACCTAAACACACATCAAAAGTACAAAATGGTTGAAGCAGGTTCTTGTTAAGCTTCTGGAATGGCACGGACCTTTATGGCGAAAACTTCAAAATGTGTCAATGCCCATACATTAAAACATTCAAATTAGCTCTACTATTTTTGACAACAAATGGGGTCAAATTGTCAAACGGTGTAGTTGGGTTAGGGTTAGAGTAAAACTTGGTAAGGGAGGTTTAATTAAATGTTACTGCTGCATGCATTTATTGGAACCTGTTTGTGTTATGTTCATCCTGTGTGCATTAAAGAAAGTTCACTATAAAATCACACTTCTTCTAGAAAATCATGAATATAAAATGAATAAACAGACATCTAATAATAATAAAAATACTAAATGACAAAATAAAACAGGAAAACCACTCAGAAACAAGCACTTTAATGCAGACAGATAGAACATATTAGCTTGCTTTGGATCAGTTTCTTTTATTATTATAATTATTATTATTATTCAATCTGCTCCTGCTTTGTGTTTTCAGTCATCCTTCCCCCCGTTCCTCTTTTTGCTGTTTGCATCTTTGCTTTTGGTGCTACCATTTTAGAACTTGCTGTCTTGTGGTGCCCCCCAGTGGTCAAAGCCTCCTGCTGCAGTTTGAGCTGATGGATATCTGTGAGCAGGGATGCCTCTTCACTCAGACTTGCCAGCATCTGGCCTTCTGTGCTTCTTACAGCAGACTTAACAAACTCCATAATGCTCTGAGAAGCATAAACAATGCAGAAATGTTTTTAGGAAGCATGTAAAAATACAATAACAGATATTTTTTTACTAGGTTAAATTTCTTCAAAACTGTACCTCTTTGTCCAATTCCTCGTCAGATGGGACATCGATGTCCCCCAGAGTGACCCTTGGCCCAGCTCTAAGACATCTCAGTTTTTCTTCCATCAGCAGCAGAGAGGAAGCACGTCTTGTCGGTTGCTGAGACTGTGCCTCCCACTCCTGGAGATCAGTACCCTGTGGCATGATTACAGTGTGTCTGAATTTATTTCAGATCTACCATGCTTTACAGAAGTATTCAATTCAATTCAATTCAATTTTATTTATATAGCGCCAATTCATGAAACATGTCATCTCAAGGCACTTTACAAGTTAAGTTCAATCATATTATACAGATTGGGTCAGATTATACAGATTGGTCAAAAATGTTCCTATATAAGGAAACCAGTTGATTGCATCAAAGTCCCGACAAGCAGCATTCACACCTGGAGAAGCGTAGAGCCACAGGGAGAGTCGTCTGCATTGTACATGGCTTTGCTGCAATCCCTCATACTGAGCAAACATGAAGCGACAGTGGAAAGAAAAAACACCCGTTAGCGGGAAGGATTCTTTTTTTATGTATTTTTTTCATATTACAACCACAAACTTTAATGGATTTTATGTGATAAACCAGCACAAAGTAGCAAATAACCAAACCTAAAAAGTGTTGTGTGCATTTATACGCTGTCCCCCTGAATCAATACTTTTTATAACCACCTATGACTGCAGTTACAGCTGCAGGTCTTCTGGGGTATGCTTCTAGTGGTTTTGTACATCCCAACATTTGACATTTTTGCCCATTCGTCTTTGCAGAAAAAGCTCAAGCTGAATCAGTTTGGGTGAGGAACCTCAGTGAACCTCAACTTTCAGGTTTTTCCACAGATTTTTAGTTGGATTTAGGCCTGAACCTTGACTAGGCCACAGATCTGGCTGCGTGTGTAATATCGTACCCTTACTCTAAGGTGATCCTCTTCAAGGTTTTCTTCCAGGATTGCCTTTATTTTGCGCCACCCATCTTACTAGCAACACGGACCTGCTTTGCTTCCTGTCCACGCAGCATGGCGCAGCCATCATCACAGTTCACGGTGGGCAGAGTGTGTTTATGCTGATCTGCAATGTTAGTTTTAAATGCATACCGCAGTTTTTAGATTTTTATTTATTAAAAGCCTTTGACTCTATTAAATCAAAATAAAATGCATCAATATTTGTGGATGTAACATGAAAATGTGTGAAAAAGTACAATAATAAAAACGGCAGATAGATTCTGCATGGGAATAAAAATGCTGCCACTGAGTTTAGCTGAAGCTGAAGCCGATTAAACCTACATTGACCTGTGACAACAAGCATAGGTAAATATTATAACTATTTGTTCAACATAGAAATGCTAAATGGTGATTTCAGTTCAATTTACTAGTCTAAAATTGTTTCAGAGTTACAGAAAACTGAATACCCAGGAATATTCTAGCTGCATTTACTTGCCATGAGTACCCAGTCAGTTCCTCTTTAGTTACGGCTCCTGACCGAACAACTTGCAGCAACAAGTGTGAAAATTCAGTCCACATATTTTACACTCAAATTAGTGACAGAGATGGGACAAGAATGCTGCTTGAAGGGTTTTTTTCATACCTGCGCCAAAGGGCAGGGGGTGGGCGGCAGCTGAACCTCCAGCTGTTTCTGCGCCACAGACTCCTCAGCCGCTCCACCTACCACCACCTGGAACAGCCTCCTTCTGGAGATGCAGGTGTTGTTCAGGTACCGGGTGAAGGCGTGTCGGTGTACAGGCGTCAGGTTCGGCAAATTCTCACCCAGCACATATCTTAGCAGGGTCCAGAACCTGTGTATGTCGAAATCTGGTGGATAGAAGAAAGGGCAGCAAGAACGGAGGGTGTTTGATAAACCAAAGCTCAACCCTGGGAAACGATTTATATGAACATAAAAAACAACTCTAAAGCCACTCCAGCCTGAAAGGGATTTTTTTTTTTTTAATGATGCAACAAAGGTTGCTTGTATAAGGGACACAGGGAATGAATCAGTGAGAATGACTCACTCTCAGCTGAAAGCACAGGTGGGAAAGAGCATCTCTGTTTGCTTATCAACAACAACCTGCTTTTGTTCAAGATTTGTACAGCAGAGAAGGCAATGTGTATTTCCCTCCATGTTTCACAGAGGATTGCTCACCGTGCAGCTGTGGGAAGATGCCCTTGGCAAGCGCAGCTGAGTGGATCACGTCGGCCCAGGAGAAGCCGCGTTCTGTGGTGAACATAGCAACGTCATATACAAACTCCTGATGGAAGGAGAGCTTGTCATTGCTAAACTCAGGCCACTGGAAGTGATGGCTGAGCCTTTGGATGCCAGCATCCCTCTGGAAACAGATGACATGCATCATCTTTGGTGGTCCACAAGCGGCAAGATATAGCACTTATTTGGATTTGGACGACTTTATTCTGGTATCCCTAAGTAAAACTCAGTGCAACCAGCTGCCTACCAAACATGAGTGTGTAATATTATCTCAGTATAAATCAGCTGTTCTGCAAAGGCCTCAGAGATTTGTTAGAGAGCATTAGTGAAAAATAGCATCACGAAAGGGGGGGGGGGGGGGGTTCATCCTTCCTGAAGTCCACTATTATCTCCTCTGTCTTTAATAAGTAACTTAAAAGCCGATTTTGGTGCACAATGGCTGCATTTGATTCAAAGTCGTTGGATAGATGTGGCCCTGCTGTTTGCTATGAAATTAAAGAGAATGTAAAAAGCCTGGTTATTAAAAGAGGAAAACTTTGTGTTGTACCAGACATTTTCAGTTGAAAAAAGATTTAAACTCCTCTTTTGCACAAATTAAAAGTAAAAAGTCTCCGTCTGTAGCAACCACATGTGCTGGCGGGCCAAATCATTATTGAACTGCAGTTGGGTGGACGGAGGTCGCACTTCGGACATGCCTGGTTTAGATCAAGTGTTAGAATGGTGTAGTCAAAGTACAGAACAGAATACAATTGAAAATCTATGAGCTTCTGATTAAGCCCCTACTATTTTACAAAGACAAATGCCCAAAGCTGTTAGAAACATGCCCTAAAATCCCTGCAGTTGTAATTGCAGTGAACAGCAGCTCTACAAATATATACAAATGTACATGACACTTCTGATATTTGTGTTTGGAAACATACGTATACCACTTTACAATTATACAATACTTTGTGTTGACCTATCAAATTAAACCCCCTAAACTACATTGGATGTCAAGGTCATATTGCGATAAAATGTGAAATTATTTAAGTGGCTTGAGTTGTTTTGCACTGCCCTTTATAGCAGTTCAATAATGTTACACATACACACAATGAGATGTTTGGTTTCACGTCATGTTCTGGATTTTCCGTCAAAATATTGGAACTGCCCCTTTAAATAAAACAGGAGCGGTGCCCCAAAAGTTCACAATTTATTTTAATTTTATTTTTGCCTTTTATAATCTCATCTGAATGCAGCATTGGAACTGATTGAAATCAAAACCCCCGTTTGCTTGCTCCAGTGTCCGCCTACCTGCAGCCTCGCTATCCGTGCGATCTCCCTCTCAGTAAGGGAATCCATTACTCGACGCTCGACGTTGATCGGTTGCCATTGGAGACGAACGCGGAAATGACACTGACGCTTCTGGGGACGTGTTGACGTACGTCATGTCGGATGTGTTACCTGAAATAGTGTTGCTTAAAGCGCCATATTCTACAGGTTTTAATGCTGTTTGTTTAAAATGATACAGGACTGAATCCATGCTATTTAATTTAACTATTTATTTAATTGAACGGGGCATCATTGGGAGTTTAAAACTGGCCCAGACAGTTTAATCCTCTTAAGCAGACATCCCCCTCCTCGTCCATTCTTCCATCCCCTCTACTCTATCCTCATTTTGGTCGCCAACAATACAGCAGAGTTTTGTATGAAGTTTATGTGAAGCATTCTATTTCCTGTTGTTGCGTTCAAAATAAAAGCTTTATTTGCGCGAATTCTTTTGTCATTTGTACAAAGTGTGTCTGCCATTCCCAATCAAAGTGACACACTTAATAAGATGTGTGGTCCCTTTTTATGAATAAATATTGAAATCTTTGACTTAAAGACACCAAACCATCCATGTTTAGCTCTGAGACCATCCCATTCAATAGAATGTTTTTATTAATTTCCCCTTTCTTTAAGGGAATTGTATTTTATGTTTAAGGGTACTTAAACTCTTCTGAGCAGATTTCCCTTCATATTCATTGTTGTAGATACGATATTAAAAAGGTTGTTAATGGTGCAAGAAAAACCTGGTCTTCACTTGGAAACTCACTTTTCAGACACCAGTGGTCAGCTAATCTTACTGTAACAATTTACATGATGCAGTTTCAGGAGTTTTATTTATAGTAGAACTTTGAAATGTATGTTTACTAAAAACTAGAATAATCCTCTTCAGGATTTTTAAATCTGTAAGCAAATGTATCTAAATACTTATATACCAGCCTCTGCAATATTTAGTGTTTATAATTTTAAACTAAAGTCCCTCTCCTAATTTTAAATCAAGAATCCTTGGTAAACACTTGGAAGCTTAAGATCCTGTAAATTACATGACTTTCTTTTTCATCAAATGGTTTTGCACAGGCACATGTATATTATACATTTCATGCACATTTTGTAAACTTTCAGGTCACCCTGCTCAGTTGCAAATTTCACTTTGTCTGCGTATGCAACTTTTAATAACTGTACAGTTTTTTATTTCTTTCTTTCTTTAGTTGTGGACATTTTCCCTTACATGCTGCTGATGCACCTGCGTTTCCCATTGTGGGACAACAAAGAATTATTCTATTTAACTATATATTTAAATTCCATGTTCACATCGGGTCTGACCATGTTGACCCGTTGAATAAAAGCCTTCCCACTGCATGGTGCTGCCACTTCATGTTCATGCATATATACATTTTACGAACTTGATCTGATCTGCTCTGCTTTCATGATCTGCCCTTCTGATGAATTTGTGTTCTAAACCATTGGCAACAAGTCTTTTGTTCAAAATGATCTTTTAAAAGGACGTTTCCATTCGGAGACGGAATCAGTCATTTTAATCTGGCACAAATCCCAGGAAAATTGGTATTGAGACGCCTATGGTAGCTATGAGCCCGCCACTGGTAGATAAAACACGTTTGCTGTTGTTCTTTTTAATATTCCTCGCCTCTTTCACGTTGGTGAAAAGAACCACAATGTTGCACCTTATTTTGAAAGTCTGAGTCTCCCTGCTTCCTGTTAGGTGAACATGCGCCCCTCCGGGGGGGAGCTGAAGGCAGAGCCGCTTCTCCGGCTGCAGGAGCGCATCACACCCCGGCTCATGGCTGTAAATTAGAATAAATAGTTTTACTGTCTCAGATTATATTTTTCGTTTTTTCTTCACTATGATCTGGGATTGTCATCTCTTATCCTTCCGGCTGTCATAAATCTATTCTGGTGAGATTTTTTTTTTCTTATCACACTTGTTGCTTTGATAACAAGCCTACTTGTCTAGCCCAACAGAAAGTGTGTTTCGTGTGTTTTGGGGGGAATAAAATGATCAATGTTTTTAGTATATTTTCCCCTTCAGATCCAGTTGTGGGGTTAAAGTGAGTCTTGCTTATGGGATAAGTGGAAGGAGGGAGTGAAGCTGCAAATCTAGGCCACATATCATATAATCTCCCCTCTGCTTTCCTCTTGTCCTACTGACTCACCTGATTAAGCGTTAGCACTTTCAAGCCTCCTGAAGTAGCCATTTAAGACAAGAATCGTCCCCTCCTTGTTCAGTATATGTCGCTATCTCAATACAAATACATGTAACAGAGCTGAATTGTCTGATTTCTCCACCAGGAATACTCTGAAAAGCATCAACACTTTCCTGCAGGCAATCTGCCTCAGTCCTGTCAGCTCAGGCGCTACTCATCCCTGACTTCCTGTCTTCCCTCAGGTCTCTGAGGCCCACTTACTCTGCCTCTGTCTCTCATTAGTCCTGTGGAGCAGACAAAGATTGGTAAAATAGATAATGATTTCAAAAATAGTTACATAAGGCTGAATTGTGCAAGAACTCCTTATTTCAAGGATTTTTGGAGTCTGTAAAAAAAACCATAAAATAACAACTGCCCTTGGTTTTTACTGGGTGAGAAAATGCTATGCTTTTTAAATGGCTTAAGACGTTGTGCTGTTAGAGAACTGGAGCTCTTGAGGCATTTGTAATGAAAACCTTGGGAGGCGTAAGGATATAAACCAAAAACCAAATGACCTTCAGGCGCATCAGTTTCATTTAATCCTGAAGTCTGAATCCAACTTGGATCTAGACTGCCCAGATAATAGTTTTAATTGTACATGGTCACAATATTTTAGCTTCTTGTATACAAGAATCAGGATCCTGGGAATTTGTTCCTTCACCAGTCTGTGCCCAATGTTGTACCTGCTTCGTGTCATTTCATTCCTTTCTACTTCCATTTTGTACCCATTTAGTCCAACCATTGCATGTCAGTTTATCTTCTTTCAGCACCCGGTTTGCAGGCTCTGTTCGTGTATCTGTGGTGCTCCAGCCTCCACGGTTCAAACACGACTGTTAGGTTAAGTGCTCTCGCTACATTGCCCTCAGGGGTGATTGTATTTTCATGAATTATAAAGAGAAATGTTCATTAAAGTGCTCAAATATCACATACAATGTAATCAAATTACATTGAATTATATTATTATTTAAGATGCTCTTAAACCCTGTTTTTAATGGGTGGTTCTGCTAATAGCTTGAGCCAGCAGACTAGGATTTCTTTATAAAAATAAAAATAGCAATAAAGATATGTTTATTGGTCTTGAATGCACATTTTTTCTTTTAGTGCACTATACATAAATGATTGGAAATAACTAGATTATTGTATTTTATTTTTTGTCAAAGTGGGTACAAAACGTTTCCCCTGTTGGGTAAAAATGGATGAAAATGTCTTTCGGGACGTGGATATGCCAATAATCCGAAGTGGTGAGGGGGTGAAATGGCCAGCACCTCCTTAGAATAAACTATGAACAAATAATAGAAAATTACTTTAAATTGTTGGCTGTCAAAGCGTGGGCAAAATATCCTCTAAGCAGATACAAATTAGTGGGCGGTCTGCACTAACCTTGGCAGTTAGATCCTTTTTGTACCCAAAACTGACGGGAACAAAACTCTTAAACCTCATAACAGTGAAGTGCCAAAACGCAGCTCCCTCTGTTGTCAATTGTGGAAAATTTGTTTTAATACACCGTTTCTCAGAGCAGGAACGAAACATCCCCTGCTGCAGAGATAGCTGCATCAAAACTACAAAAGTACAAGAATGTGAAGGGGTGAAATAACTGGCACCCTTCTACAGAAGACTATGGGTATATTCTTGAAAATGGTGGCGAATCATTGGCTGTCATAGTCCCCTGCTGGATTTTATATAGAATACAGATTTAAAGAACTTCGCTTCTGACCAGATTTTTCTTGGAGGTGCCATAACAATGTTGCTACACTTCCTCAAGTACCTCTCCCCTGCTGCGGCGACAGTCTTTATATTTCACTTTTCTACTTCAAACGACTGTCATTTTGCTAATGGAACTCAAAAGTATTTGATTACTTATATGGTAGCAAGTTTTATTATATGTGCTTTTACATGTCTCCTCAGAATTTTGGCTGCTTATTACTGCCCTGTGCTCTCTAGCAGCTGCTCTCTTCTTCTACACACACCACACACACACACACACACACACACACACACACACACACACACACAGAGATTATTAGGATTTTCTTTCTATCCTTAGCCTCGCTCCTCCTCTCTTCTCCTCAACTTCCCTTCCTATCCATCCATACACCCCTCCTCCCTCCCCCACCCGTGAGCCCAATTACTGGCTGCCATTTTACCTCAAACCTTCCTACAGACTCCGTTGCACGTCCTGGTTTTTGATCTGAGCTGCAGGGGAAACCACAGAACTTGATTTTTGATTAATGGTCTGATTTGACCAGTCAGGCTCCGCATCGCCATCCACAAATTTCAGTTCAGCTTTTTCGCATCTCTTAGGACCATGTTTCCTGATTATGTGAGTAGCTTCTTTCGGTGTAATCTGTTGCTGCATGGTTTTAACTTTAAACCTAATCTTTAGTTAAATATATGTATGTATGTATACGTGGCAGCTTTTACAGTTAATAATTCTTATTTATCATAAAAGCGTGCTTCGTCTGGTTGCTATATTGCTCAGAGGGCTGGTTGGATAAATTAGCATTAATTATTGCAAACATTGTCAAAAGTTTATTAATCTGTTGTTTAACTGATACATTGTTATTAATTGATTAGCATTAATGTCAGACTAAATTCTTATGTGTAAAATCTTTATTTTTTGAACCGTGTAAAATGGATTGCTGTTAGGTGTGAGGCTGCTTGGTAATGATGCGCGCCACCTTCACTGCAAGCATAAAGTTTTCGTACAAGTACAGTTAAAAGATTTCAGAACTGTTTAGTAGCAAAGTCTTATAGATGTATAGAATAATGATAATCTCCAGATTTGGCCTTCCTATAAATTCACAGGTCAGTCTCTTGATTCTTTAGAAGGTAAACCAATCATAAGGCAGAGCGAGCTAATTGGCTGAACTTGAATAGCCTGTTCCAAGTCAGGAACTACGTCCACTTGTTAGATAGTTTTAACACAATTACAGCATATTTACCTGTGGTTGCTTTTTACTTTCGTATTTATTTTCAAAACTATAGGATTTCAAAGACAAGAAAGTTTTTTGAAACGTAGCCTAGCATCTTTGTCATCTGTTAATTATGGCGGCAAAAGTGGGTAAGACAGGCTTAAGTTAGGGTTGTGAAGTTAAACGGCAATGAGAATAAGCATTAAATTGTTTATTTAAATGTAGTTAAATACTCAGGTGTGATGTCTCCTCAAAGTGAAAGGAAGCAGCAGATCTTATGCTTGCTGAATTAGCTGAAGGATTAAGAAGCACGGTGTCACGTTGGGCTCGTCTGGAGCTCAGTGCGGCGATTTGACCCTGAACCCCATCCTCATTGGGCTTTAAATCCAGATAATCCTGCTGGTTACATTTGCCTTTTAAAACAGGTTATTGGACATTATTTAGGCTAATGGTTGAATGTTGCTCTGTAAAGTATGCAATGAATGTATTAAAGGATAGATAAAATTTGTACAAATGTTACATAAGTTGAAATAGCAGTTTTTCTCTTCTTTCTTTGTTTTTGTGCTAAATTAGGACTGAATAATGCTTCTATTTTGTTTTACGGTTTAAACTGTTTAACTATGTAGTTTAACCTGTGTTAACAGGAATATATAGAAATGTGTCTTCATGCTTCATCCTGAGAAAACTATCAAGGCCCGTGAGGAAAGTTAGTTTGTTAAAAACCTATTATGCCCGATTCAACCCGAAGCTGCAAAACTAAAAGAAATTGTTCAAAGACGACAATTATTATTACACAAGATAGTTATGACGGTTGTTTAGAAGCAGGTCAGATACTTCTATATCAACTCAGGTGTGTAAGAAATCAGGGCAAAACAGTATTTTTACCACCTTGATTACAGGATAAGAGAACATTTAGTTCTAGTATTTAAATATTACCCTGACAGCCTATAGTTCAGATTAATTTTTTTATTAATATATATGAAATTAAATCCAACAGCATCTCAAATACAGAAAAATCTGATTCTTTTCCCCAATTACTTTAAAATAAACAAATGCCCTAAATTTACTTCAGTTTCAATTCAAACACAATTACTGGTACATTGGTACTTTTTATAGTCTAATAAAATTAGACAAAGGTTTAAGACATATGCTTGGATGCATAGATAGGGATTACGCTGCAATTCCCTTCAATTTCTATTGTATTTAATATAATCTCTGTTGCGCAGACAAATATTTCTCTTTTCTGTGCTAAAGTCTCTGAAAAAGAAAAAGAATCTGACGAAATCAAATTGAACACGTCAGATGTCAAAGTAAACCGGCAATTGGTATTGTCCAAAAAAAGCCTAATCGGTGCATCTAAATGGCTTTGCAGTGAACAAATCCACGCATGTGCCGCGTTATGTCAAGCTGTCCTGTTAGTAGATGTCCTGAATCCTCTGGTAAATATCCTGATTTAAGTCCTCTGACCTTGTAAGAATGTGAAGGGAAGACAGACGAAAGCAAAACCTGATTTTTCAATGTTCTTTGGTCAGTCATGCATGTTGCGGTTACTTTCTGCAGGTGTATTTGAGATCAGAGCATGCAGTCGGTCCAGACGGGGTTGTGGGACCCCCACCCCCCGTCTAAGCATGCCTCGCCCCCACCTGCGCCCCCTCCTTCCAGTTCGCGCCACGCTCATGTGAACACAGCCACCCCGGCCAAGCGGATAACTTTTTACAAGAGCGGCGACAGCCAGTTCGGGGGCGTCCGGATGGCCATCCACAAGCGCAGCTTCAAATGCTTTGATGCCCTGCTGGATGACCTTTCTCAAAAGGTTAGAGGGATGGGTGTGAGGCGGGGATCCCTTTTGAAGCTGATTCCTTAGATGCACTTTTAAGTCTTTACCTGAGCAGAGGCAGTAGCCTTGTTGTTGTTTTTTTATAACTGATCTGCAGCGCATTTTTCATATGAGGACACTTGCTATCTGTAAGCATATGAGGGTATGTATATCTGTTTGTTTATTTCTAGGTGCCCCTCCCATTCGGAGTGCGGACCGTGACCACTCCCCGAGGCACACACACCATTAAACACCTGGAGCAGCTCCAAGATGGTGGCTGCTACCTGTGCTCTGACCGGCGTCAGGCCAAGCCCATTAACATGGAGCTGGCTGGCAAACGGCAAAGCATCTGGTACCACCAGAGCAGGAGGCCTCAGCGGCCCGAAACCTCCTCTGGAACCCCTCCCGGCCTTTTGCACATGCCTTACAGGCAGAGGCGGATTTTGCTGGTGAAGAACAGTGAGCCGGGCATGAGGAGGAGCGTCGTGCTGAGCAGGAGGTCAACCAGAAGCCTGAGAGCCTTCCTAGATGAAGTGTCCGAGGTCATGCAGTTTCATGTTCGCAAGCTCTACACTGCGGAAGGGCGCAAGGTGGGTGTGAAATGTTTACTTACAAATTAGCTACAACCCGTGAATCCCGTAAATCTCTTACACCGGCTATATTTGCTCCTAGATTGACAGCGTGCAAAGCTTGATGACTTGTCCTGGCGTGTTGGTGTGTGTTGGCCGGGAAGCCTTCAGCCCTATGCTCATAAACTTTATTAGGAAGACTTCAGAGGAAAAGCTGCCAGGTCTGGGGAGCAAGTCCCCTGGTCTCGGTCCAAGGGTTCCTGGTAACGGTGCCAGGTCTCCTGCGACCCAAGGCATAAGGTCGCCGCCTCATGGAGCTCAGTCCAGAGCCAGCGAATATGATGAAAGAAACGAAAGCAAGACAAACGGTGACTTCTTCTACTGCATGTACCCTACTGAAATTAAAAGCGTCAGCTTCATTTAGAGTCTGTTGAAAGCAAAAAAAAGTTTTGTATTTTTTACTATCAATAAATTCAGGAAGTATGAGGTTAAAGATGGAAAATATTCAATTTATTTCTCCTGGTCAGATTTTCTGTTTACATCAGAGAACAGGCATTTTAACGTGTGTGTGCAGCCTTTACCGACCCGCTGTAATCTAAGAAGTGCATTTTCATTTCTCCTTTCAGTGAACTTTGGTCTGGAGACCAAGAAGAGCATCATCCACCCCCGATCTGATTCTTCAACTCGCTCTGCTCGTTTATCTTTGTCCTCTGAAAAGTCATACGGTGTCTTCTCCCAAGCGAGGCCGGCTATAACGAACGACGACATCGAAAAGCGCGTCCTTGTCAATAAAGATGGCAGCCTCTCTGTAGAGATGAGGGTGCGTTTTCGCCTCCAAAACGAAGAGACCGTCCAGTGGTCCACTCAAATTAAGAAATCGCCCTCTCTAACTAACGATTGTTGCCCCCTGAGCCAAGCCCAACCCCATTACCTGCAGCAAGCTACTTCAGAAAGCTGTTCTGATCCCGATTCAACACCCTATGAGGGCGTAGTTTATTCCAGCCGACCTCTGCAGTGTGCACTGGAGGAGAACCAATGCCAGTGTTGCTATCAGAGACATGAACAGCAGTTTGATTTGTGGGAAAACCCCACGCACAAGCACACCCCTACCCCACCTGCCCGTGCATCAAATCACGCCATGACGAGACACATGCGTTCGTCAAGCTCCTCTTCTTCCTGCAATTCCAGAAGGGTGATTCGGTGCCGGGCACAGCTCTCCGGCTCTCCGGGGGGCTCAGAGCAGAGCCATTTAATCCAGAAAGAGATGTGTCTAACAGAGCAGTTGGAGGAAAGAGTAGAGATGGCACAGGGCGGGGACACTCAGGTGGAGGTCTGCAAAGTTAGCCGGTGCTGCAGTCGGACGGAGGTGGTTGCCATAGATGCCAACATTCAACCACCCAGCAGAGCTTCAATGGAGGGGGAGTTGACGATGGGGGAAGATGAAATGCGACCTCTGTCTGCAGTCAGCAGCTCTTCACACATTCTGCAGTCACTGAAAGAGGACCAGGATGATGACGAGGATGATCTGCCGCCCAGCGCTTCCCAGTGCTTCCACAGAAATAAGCCATCCCCCACCCCTACCCCAGCAGCCCAGCTGGGCGAAGACCATGCCAGCAACATCTCAGCCGGTTCTACCAAGTCGCTCAACCGCAATAAAAACAAAGAGAACCGAGGAAGCAGGGCGTCATCCTGTCACTGTGGAGCAACCAACCCTCCCTCATCAGGTGAACCAGATGAGATGGATCGAGTCCCCAGCTCCATGTCCCAGGAACCCAAGAACCGAAAATTAGAGGGAGAGGGGGCAGCCGCAACGGACAATGAAGAAATCAACAGGGGTCTTAGTGGTTTATCCCATAATACGGGACTTTCAGCAAGTTCTCAGAAGTCCTGGCCATCCAATGTTTGCCAAAACTGTGGAGGTTGCAAACGTGCAAACAGCGCCATGTCAGCTCAGACGGTCTCGTCTGCCAAGTCCAGCAAGTCCAAGTGCACAACTGAAGCTCTACTTATCAAGTCAAACTTGGAAAAAGAAGGAGAGAACACTGCAGAAAGAACAGCCAGCTCCCTGTCAAACAAATCCGGTGCCTCAGTCAAATCCCATAAATCAAGCTGTCTGTCAGTTACTAAAGAGGCGTCCCCATTAGACAAAAGAGCTGTGGAAGAAGGTGACACAGACAAAAGAGCTCACAGCAGCCTCTTGGTTAAGTCCAATGCCACTGAGAAGTCTGGAAGGCCTGAAAGTATCCTGTCGAATAAATCAGATAAATCAAAGGTTTCAGCAAAATCTGGTTCATCCTGCAAGCAATGCGCAAAAGCAGTAACTCCAGAATGCACCGAGAAAGATGAACTCAACGATGTGACAGAAAAGAGGGAAGGATCGGGAGGGGAGAACAGAGCGGCAAGTTCAATGTCAGCAAAGTCAAATCTGTCTGCCAGGTCTAACAAATCCCATAGGTCCACCAAAGCTTTGGAAAAATCGATTTCCCCTACACCAGAAACTGGGGAGGGCAAAGCAGAAAGTGAAACCAGCCAAATGTCTGGAAGATTATCTGTTAATCCTACAAAACCCTGCAAGTGTAATGATAATGGAAAAGCACCGTCTCCAGACTTAAAGGTGGTAGACGATGGTGGAGAAACGGAGCCCGGTCCAGAAAATAAAACGGCAGATGAAATAGGAAATGATGGGAGGGTAAGTGGTGCCGGGTCCTGTAAATCAGCATCCTGTGCAAAATCTCACAGTGCAATCGAAGACTTTGACAGATCCCCGAGTGCTTCTTCAGAAAGATCCCACACCTCTGCCAAGTCCTCCCAGTCGAAGAGGTCAAAGGACCCAAAAGCGTCTCAGAATGACCCCAATCTTACTCTGACTGAAACAAACAAGGAGGAGATGGAAACTGAACACCGTGAGGTCCTAGAGAGTGCCATGTCTGTAAAATCCAAATCTTCAGTCAAGTCCGCGGCGTCTAGCAAGAATCTCTTAACTACAAACGCTGTCACCATTAAAACCCCAGAAAGAGCTGAAGAGGATAGAAACGAGGCAAAAGAAGGAGCACCTTGCTCTGATATTGCTTGTACGGAAACGTCACAAGCCGGTAGAAATGTGGACGATGCTGCAACAAAAGGCACGTTTCCTATTCACCCTCATGGCCAAACCCTCTTTCCAAAAAGAAAACCTTCATCCCGACCACACTCCGCCTCCTCCAGAGGTTCTCAGTCCCCTGCGCAAAAGCTGTTGCCTTGCTCCGGTGCTGGTGAGCAAAGAGGGCCCAGTTCCCTGTCCGTTCACTCCAAAACCTCCAGTAAAGTGAGCAGGTCCAGTTGCTGCTGTGGAAGGGCCTCGGCACTTGACAAGGAGAATGTAGAAGAAGATAGGAAGAGCGAGGGTTCGCTGTCTTGCTCGTTAAAAAGACAGAGGAAAGAATCGGGTTGCACGGATAGACCGTTGAGTCGGAACTCGTCGGGATCGATATCTTTAGGGCTGTCAGAGGATCAGGAAACAGCTGGTTCAGACTGCGGTAAATCTAGTGTCTCTTTTTGCAACAGTGAGAGGAAAAGTCCCTCCCTCCCCAATGCTCCGGTGGTTGACATCCCAACTATCGAAATGCCCAGAGGAGGGGGAGAAGAAGGCAATGAGGCCAGTGGAACGAGAGTCAAAAGCAGCCGGTCTCATAAATCCCCTTGTAACTGTAGTGTCAAGTCAGCAGCTCAGTCTGAGGAGAAAAGCACCGGTTCTTATTCCAAAACAGTTAAAGAAGTGGATGAGACAGAGAGCGTGAAGTCCTCTGCTAGCAAAATGGACACCCCAAACGACAGGAGCTCATCGGGCATGAAAGGTCATGCAAAGTCCCCTGCTGGTTTTCCTGCAAACGCTGATGCTGAAAAGCACAAAACCAGTAGACCAGGAAGCAAGACCAAAGGGGAGGAAGACGTCACAAGCGTCCACTCCCAAAGTCCCTGTGGTCATTGTCCTGAGTCAACAGCTTCGGTGCAGTCAGAGGGCGAAAAAGCTTCAGAGGAGAGGAGAGTAGCTCTGGATTCAGTCAAATCAGGAGCTTGCCAGTCCCACAAAGGAAGTGAGTGTGGAAAGACCAAAGTGTCCAGTTCTGGGCAAAAAGAAACCCCTCTCAAATCATCAAGTCCTTGTTCCTTACGCAGCCCCAAACCGGCCAGTAAAGTCCAGCCAGGGAGCGAAAGCACCCTGTCTCACTCGCTGTCTGCTGCGGACCTCCTGAAGGAGACCTTGGCTGCTGCACGGCTGCAAGGCTGCCAGTCAAAAGCCAGTCACACCAGCGACAAGCCCCAAAGCCAGAAAAGTGGGAGGTCCGAGAGAAACAGAAATCGGAAGGATCGGGAAGACCTGTTGGAGTTGACGCCTGAGTGTTTGCCAAATGCATCGCCCAACGAGGTTGTTAGCGACTGGCTGCGCAGCATCCCTGCTAATAGCATGCTGTCACCCGGTAATGAGTTGAACGAGGAGGAAACAGAACAGGAGGCAAAGGAGACGCAGGAGACGCCGACAGAGGAGATAGGGACAGAGGAGATGAGTCCCGAGGACGAGATGGTGGAGCTGGAGGAGAAAACCGAGCCCCAAGAGGAGGAAAAAAAGGGTGAAGCTGAAGTTGATGAAGCGGGCCCAACTTCAGGTGATGCAGCCGGGATTTCTTCTCGTTCCAGGAACTGGCATTCCTCTGCAGCACTGATGAAAGTCCTCTTAAGCCCTTCTCTGGGTCGATGTCGGAGCATGCCCGAGGTAAGACAGGGGCCTCTGGCACGGCATGAAACACGACAAAAGAAAAGCACAAATAAAAATTAAACAATTTTATTATTTATTTTTGTTTTAAGTTTTGAACAAAGTACGCACATTGGTGGCAAGTATTAACAAAAAACTGACTTTCATAGGAGTACACAAAGAAACATAAATGTACTTATTTCTTATCTTAGAATCTTAAAAGTAATGCTTTGGGCCATTCTGACTGTTTTTATCTGTGTTATCTAATATTTCTAACAACTAAGCATCTATCATGATGTTTTAAGGTCTTCAGGATGAAATTTAAAATTGGAAAAAAATGTTACATTCACAAAAAGCCACTAAAAACCCATACAGATGTGGACATATTTGTTGGCTTCTCTAGTAAAGATTTGTAAAAAGGCTTGAAATAAATGATTTTTTTCTGCAGACCAATAAGATTGCACTGAAATATTTTAGATAAATCCAACTGCTAATTTGAGTAGATTTTTTTTAATCCCACGTCATGAAAATATTGTTTTTGACAGATTTACCAGAGGCACAATTATTGGAATCCTTAATAGTCACGTTAAATAAATGCAACTCATGCTTAAAGTAAACCTTAACTGTTTACTCTGCTGTGAAAAAGTGTTTTCACCTTTACAGATTTCTCCTTTTTTTGTCACACTGAAATGTTTCAGATCACTAAACAGGTTAGCAGAAAACCTCAATGAATCAATCAATTAAATTTATTTATATAGAACAACCAGCAAGTGTCCAAAGTGCTTAAAAAAATGAGTAAAATCACAACATACAATAGAAAGAGACAACATAGAAAACAATAAAATCAAAAAGGTTACAAAGAAACAAAAGAATGAAATTGTCACACCACTGCTACGTATTAAAAGCCAGCCTGAACAGATATGTCTTGAGTTTGGACCTAAACAGAGCGATATCTGTAACCTAAACAATGCAAAGAAATAAAAACTTTTTTAAAAGGTTGTGTCATTTATTAAGAGAGAAAAGGCTATCCAAACAACCCTGTTATGAGACCCCTGATATGAAAAAGTATTTGCCTCTTAACCTAATAACTAGTTGTCCCAGCCTTGGTGGCAACAGTGAGCCTTTTACATTACTATGGAGGATTTTTGGCCCACTGTGCCTTACTACTTGTTTTAATTCAGCCACATTGTTTTTGAGCAAGGATGGTCTGTTTTAAATAATGCTAACGCATCTCAGTGGATTTAGGTCCAGACTTTGACTGAGCCACCTGTAAACCTCCAGTCAGATGTGGCATCGCTGGTATGATCAGGGTCCTGCAGCATAACCCAAGTATGCTTGAATATAATGTCACCAACTTATGGCCAAAAAATCTATCTATATCTTATAGATAATGGTTTCCATTCACTGTGTTTCCATGCAGCTCCAGTTCCTTAGAAATGGCTTTTTATGTCTAAGGACAGACAATATGGTATCTTTTTTAGATCTTTTAGGCCTTTTAAGTTGCCAAACAGAGTCTTTTTAAATGATTTCTTGGTTCCAGAGGTTCATGAAATCATAACTTGAAAACGGTTCTTTGTGTGATAGTAGAATTTGTTAGATAATCTGAAACATTTATGTGTTACACAGTTTTTAATCATTTGAAAATAAGGAGAAATCACACATGTGGATCCTTTTTGTGTTAAATGGCCTAAACCTTTTGTAGACCGCTGCCATTTAAATAAATGTGCCAATAATTTCAGTATATGCCACCCTCTGCACATTTGCCGTCTTGTGCAGGTGTCTCCAGTTTATGGACGCAGACTGAGCACATCAGCCAGGGGGCTTCTGGACTGTCTGGCCCAGCTCCAGCTCATCGAGCCTGCCGTCAGCAGTCATGAACAGAAGGACCGCAAGCAGCAGTACGATGAGGTTATGTCCATCCTTCAGTCCCTGTGGCTTACTGAACCCCGGGACATTGACGTCAAAGACACTAAAGTCAGTGGCACGGAGCAGGTGAGTCCACCAAGGTCCTCATCTGGGGTGTGTATGAGCAGCGGCTCAGGCGTGTCAGCGAAGAGCAATGGGAACCAAGGAGAAGATGAACCGCCTGTGAAAGAAGCCGAATCCCTGCACGAGGAAGAGGCAGTGGGGAAGGTTGTTAAAGACGAAGGTGGAAATGCATCGGCCGGAGATGCAGAGGGGGAAGCAGAGGTCGAGGAGGCAGACAAAACAAACCCAGTTGAGGAACTGATGAAGAGTGAAGAGCAAAGTACTCTTCCTCCTGACAGCTCAAAAGCCACAGAGAACCCTTCCTCGTCAGAAAAGAGCTCGGCCAACAACAGCTCCAAATCCCCCACCGACAACGAACGAGATACACAGGAGGATTCTGGGTCAGGCACCCCTCCCACTGACCCGCGACCACCCTTGTCCAAAAGGTTCTCCCTCGACCCCGATCCGGTGTGGGTCCTACACCTCCTGAAGAAGCTGGAGAAGCAGTTCATGAGCCACTACATCGAGGCCATGGCAGAGTTCAAAGTTCGCTGGGACCTGGACGACAACCTCATCCTGGACACCATGATCTCGGAGCTGAGGGAGGAGGTGAGCCGGCGCATCCAGAGCAGCATCGAGCGGGAGATGAGGAAGATTCAAAGTCGAGCTGGGAAAGTGGGGCGGTCGCCTCGGCCGCCACAGTTGGCAAACATGTCTCGGGATTCTACCATGAAGGAGAAGAGGCGTCGAATACTAAAGGTATGGAAAACCTTTGCAAATAATAACAAGCTAAAAAGTGTGGTGTGCTTTAATTTTCAACCCCATTAAGCCTGATAACCTTAAAAAAATTGACTTCAGAAGCCATCTAGGTTGTAAACAGCATCCACCTGTGAGTAATTTAATCCCACTATAACTCCAGAAGTTCTTTAAAGGGGTCAGAGGTTTGATAGAACATAAGGGGACAAACAGCATCAGGAGGACCAAGGCACAGCAGACAGGTCAGGGAGCAAGCTGTGGAGACGTTTAAAGCCGGGTTCAAGCTTTGAACTCTCTGAGCTCTGTTGAATCCATCATCTGAACGAGAATGGCACAAGTATGGAGAATCCATCATAGGAGACACCAAGGGGTCTATGGTCGCTCTGGAGGAGCTGCAGAGATCCAGGTGGGAGAATCTGACCAAGGTAAAACTATTAGTTGTGCACTTTATAAATCTGGCCTTTAGCAGGGAAATTAGCAAGGGGATATCTACCGTTTTAAAAAAATCAAAAGGTTTGCTGTTTTAGACAAGACATAGGTGTAGCGTTAGTGTGGGCACCCCATACATGGAGGATATTTGCCTATGACACAGCCATTCAGGGTTTGAGTCCCATTGCTGCATGTCTTCGCTCTGGAAACCCAGCGAGCACGTGTGAGAAGGTGCGCTAGTCCAAGTGGGACCAAAAGTTAACTTTTTGGCCTGTCAGCAAAAAGCTCTGTGAGGCCAACACTGAACATCTGCCTAAAACACACTGAAGCTTGGGGTTGTAACGTGACAAAATGTGGGAAAGGCTCAAGTGATAATACCTTTTAAAGGCTTACAGAATTAGGAAACTCATGACCGGCTTCTGTTCTAGGTGATGAAGCAGTCGGTAAAAACTGCCGACTCTCACACGGACGAGGACTTGACGGGGGATTTCAGCGACCAGCGAAGCGACGACGAGTATTGCCCATGCGACGCTTGCGTCCGCAAGAAAATGGAAGCCCGGCCTTTTAAGAAGAACCCCCTGGCAGCCGAAGCCCCCGTGATGATGGAGTTTGACCTCCTTAAGATACTTCAGCTCAAGAAATGCCCATTACCTCCCCCTCTTGTGCCGCAACCCGCTAGGGAGGAAAGGACAGCTGCAGAAGAAGAAGATGGGAGGAATCTAGAGGTGGTCGAAGAAGAAGAGGAAGAAGAAACCAAAGAGGATATCAAAGCTGATGTAGTTTTAGAGGAGACGATTCCAGAGGAAGACGAGGAGGAAAGCGAGGGAAAAGATGAGAGAAGCGATATGGAACTGGAGAAAGAGAAGACTAGTGTTGAGGATGAGGAGCTGGAAGCAGGAGAAACAAGTGGAGAGGCTGCTGAGCAAGATGAGGCCTCTGAAAATGGGGAGGAGGAAGAGGATAAAGGACTATGCACCTGTCGGTCTGAGAGCAACAACGAAGAAGGCGGCGAGGGAGGGGAGACGAGCAACTGCACGGATGACGAAGGGGAGACGGGAGAAGATGACAAGGAGCAGCTGGAAGAGTCAGGGACAGGAGACGAGGAGGAAGAGGAGAGTGATAAGGAGACAGTGAAGGAGGCACGAACGAGCGAGGAGGAGAAAGAATCGGAGGACGGCACGTCGGCGACAGACGAACCACTGACGCAGGTGGAGGAGCAGATGGAGGGAAACATCAGCACGTCGGCAGAGGAGGAAGATGGCGGCACAGGAGAGGAGGAGACACAGGAAGAAGAAAAACAGGGAGAGAGTGAGGAGCAGGAAGGAGAGACCTCCGAGGCGGAGAGAGCTTCACCACAGGTGAAATTATTACCATTGTGCTGGAGCATATTTGTTATTCATGCAACAATCAGTCTGAGGAAACAAAAGCCTACAAACCTACTATAGTTTATTCGGTCAAAATTAACTCTTATGATCTTTTTAAAAACGTTTCTCTTCATTTTAGCAATTGTTATAGCAGTGATTAGACATGGGAAGTCAACCAGAATCAAAGTATGACAAGATTTTCTAAATGTGCAGCCTTGAAAATATTAACAGTTTTGCCTCAAAACATTCCTACACTTTAAAATCCATTTTTTCTGTAAAGTTGTGAAAAAAAAAAATTGCCACGTTACGTACATCTTCTGTTCCTGCCTAACTTTAATGTTTCTGATTGTAAAAGAAATGATGTCAGCGAAACCTGCGTAGATACAAGGATTTTTTTATTTACTTCATTGAGCATAAAAAGATATCAAAGTTGTTCTACCCTTAGTAGCATCAACTGGCAGAAAGCATTTTAGGTAACTAGACACATATCTTTTACATGGCTGTAGAGGAGATTTGGTCCACTCTTCTTTGCAGAATTGTTTTCATCCATATTTGAGGGTTTTTGAGCAGGAAACAGCATGATTAAGGTCATAGCACAGAATCTCAATCTGATTTCAATCTGATTGGCTGGGTCACTCAACAACCTTCTTCTCGTGCTGTTCTGACAAAGAACTAGCTGCTGTTCTTCAGATAGATTTTCTGGTAGAGAGCAAAATTCATGGCAATCCATCCCTAGCTATTAAGCAGAAAAGCAGCTCCAGGCCATCAGATTGTCAACACCATGCTTAACAGTCAATGTGATGTTGTTTTTCCAAAATGCTTTTTAGCCTGAGCCAATAATGACAGCAATGGTTCGTTCCTGTTTTAGTCCTTAAGGGTCTAGTGGAGAGCAATTTTGGGACCAAAAATGAAGATTTCTGTTTGGACCCATCCACTCAATAGCTGTGTTTATGTGCACAAAATTTCACGATCGGACTGAAATGTATTCAGATTAAAAAACTAAAAATAATCGGATTGTACCGTTTATATGGGCACACAATCAATTAATCCGATCATAATGTGCGTGTATATGCACCTGGCTTAATTCAGAATAGAACCAGTCTGACATGCAGTTATCATATTTCCCTAAAAACAAAAAAACACAGAAGAAGAAAAATTTCCGTCTTTGCAGAACAACAGAAATAGCAAACAAAGAAGTATTGTACGAGTTTGTTTGTCCGCCGTGCGCCCAGACTAGACTTGCAATCAATAATAATTTTGAGCTCTTTTAATGTTTTGAATAGAAAGGTTGTATCGGGAGCCCCAGCAATTTTACTTTCCGACATATTTCTGCTACTCAACAACATGGAAATACGTCACGTTTACGTGCGCACTCCGGTCAGTTTGCCACATTCAGAATCACTTGATCCTGACAAGTATTTACATGCATGTTGATCAGATTATCAATCGGTATAAACCACCCCTGTCATTCGAGTTACAATTTCATTCCGACTGAGCTTAATCTGGTCACAATATTCTGATTAGCTGGTTTGCATGACGCATGTTTTATTCCAATCAGACCTTTATTCCGATTACTTTTGTATAGGTGAACGTAGCTATTACTATTGTGAACAGACGTAACGTCATCAGCATAGATATTATAAGAGATGTTGTAGTAGTCCATAATCTAATCTAGAGAAATCATATAGTAGATGCTGAAAGAAAGTAGACTGAGAATGGAGCCTTGAGGAACGCCCCATGCGATCTCTGTTCATTCAGATTCATAATCACTAGACGACATATGGTATTCCCGGTCTGCCAAGTAAGATCGTACCCGACAATGATATCAATGTTGCCATTTTCCCAAACTGAAGACTTGCTTTGTATCGTAACAAACTCAATTTAGCATTTTTTTAACCTGGTATGCAGTTAATAATTAATAATTAGAATATTCTACTGAGAGATGAAGCTGGGATTGAACTAAACCACAATTTGCTACACCTAGAAGTTTCTTGTGTCGCTAGATCTGACCAGTGTTATAATGAAAGTAAAGGTAGAAGTTTTATATGTGCTGTTGGGAAAATCTGCATGAGGAACTCTATTTTAAATCTCTGAACATGACCCTGGGTTAAAATCTGACCCACTGTAGCCTCACAGCTAATTCTAAGCCTGTGGGAAAAGCTAATCTCAGCATCCAATTAGGCAGCCTGAACAAATCTGTTTTGTTTTTTGCAGGCACACTGAGCCTCTGCTACTACTGCCACTTAGCAACCACCTGACAAAAAAAAAAGACTGGAACAAATTTTCCATCTTAAATCTGTCATCATTGCAGGAATCTTTACCGTAATCCTAAATTTACGATGAGAAAGTAAAGAAAGCCCATAATTAACACTCCCCTTTCCAGCTATGAAATCAATGTACTTTACTGTGACTGACCAGAGGTAATTCCTATTTTATTCAATCCTCAGAGCCGAAATGCAATTCCAGCTGTGGGTGTGACGGATGGAGAAGAAGCAGATGTGGAGGATTCAGACGACAGTAAACGTCACAGCGACACCAGCGCTGAAGAATCTGCACCAGAGGAGGCTGGTGGCACTGAGAAAGAGGAGGTGAAAGGCAGTGGAGAAGATGAAGAGGCAGATGTTGTGGACGAGTTTAGGTCTAATCAAGAGAGCAAAGAGGAGGAGGAGGCTGCTAATAGCAAAAGCAAGGATGGGACATTTCTCCACCAGTTCACCAGGACCTCAGTGGAGTCCCAGTCTGGCTCGATGGAAGACGTTGAAATGGATTTACCTTCAAATTTGGGATTACAGAGAAGCTCCTAAAGTGGTAGACACTATTAGGGTCAAACAGCCAAAAGAACCACGGAGAGCGATAAGGAAGTGGATGAAGACTCAGAGAGCAGCAGGATAACGGGCTCATTGCTCGGACATTTGGTTTTAAGACTCTTTTGAACACTTGAAGCACTTTACTTCTCCCCATTTAGTATACAGGTCATCACAGTGACTTGATTAAGTATTCAAACCCCCTGAGGTTTTTCATATGTCAATCTTTAATGTATTTCATTGGGGTTTGGTAGGATATATTAATACAAAGTAGTGCCTAATTTTGAAATGATGGAAAAATATAAATAGTTTTTAATTCTTTTGGTTCACAAATAACAATATGATTTAGCAACATTTAGCAAAATATACAGTATACTACTTAGAAAAATCTGGACTGGATCATCCTGGATTAAAAACAGATTATTCAAACTAGTTTAGTTTGGAAACTAATTTCTCAAAATTTTGCCTAAATTGGGATTTCAATGCTTTAATTTGGCATCTGAACTGAAACAGGTTCAAGAACCCAGGGTCCTCTTTTAAACCCAGAAGCAAAAGGATCCAAAGGCAGCAAATGACCTCGTTTTCTATAATAAATGTGTTTTATCTTTTAGCGAATCAAAAGGAAAATGGTCAATGAGTTGGAAAGGAATTAGCCTTAAATGAGCAACAAGCGAAATTTCATTATTTTAGTTAGAAGGAACTAAAAAATAATGATGTGAAGAACTAAAGGTAATATTTCAAATAGGTGGTTCTAACAAGTATTGACTGTAGGGGCTGAATATAAATCCATGCTATACTTTTTGGTATTTTTAAAAACAAATATCGAAAACTATGTATTATTTTCCTTGCACTACACAATTATGTGCAACTTTGTGTTCAGTCTCATAAAATCCCAATAAACGACATTGAGGTTTGTGGCTATAACATGACAAAATGTGAACATGTTCAAGATCTACTGATATTCTTCACTGTACGCACCATGATTGTAGAAACCTGAAACTTGAACTTGAAGACCTTTCCATCTGGAACCATATAACTTATATTTGCAACTGGTATTAATATATTTTAAAAAGTTAATTGTAAGTATTGAGAAACATGTTGGAAATGTTGACATTTGAATTAGGTTTTGTGCTCAGTGGACCGCAGGTTCAATATGTATCAATTTATATAGCCAATGATATTCTAAGTACCTCAGATATGTTTTGTCATAACTTCTTTTTTTTTAGTGGAGCTCGACAGAACCATTTCCTGTCGGTTTATCTGTGTCGATTTTTTTTTTTGCTTTCTCTTATGAAGTACATGCTTTGTTCTCAGGGGTTCAGACAGCCAGCTTGCTTTTAGACAGATCCTCTCCTAGCTATTACTTAACTACCTAAATCTGTCCCCTGCTGCGAAGTCACCTGTTTAAATCTACAAAAACGCAGTGATGTAAGTTGATTACCTAAAAGAACTTGATATTTTGGGAACAGTCTTGTCTATTTTCTCACATAACATATATATGGCATTAGTATAAAGGTCTTTATATGCATTTAGTGTCACAAAAACGCCTGGTACTGATCAAAGCCCTTTTATGAAACATAAAAAAGGTTGTATTTTTTGGGTTTCCCTTTTGAGGGTATTTATTTTGATTGAACTTATCCCAGGCGGGGTTTCATGCTTACTCCTCGGTTTAAAGCAAAAGTGGTGCATGTTTTCTGAACAGTGAGAATTTACTGCTTGGTCTGACGAAAGCCTCTTATTTCTGGTATTAGGTGACTTGGGGTGTGTGCCTATGCTGCTGTTGGTTCTGATGCCTGTCCAATAATCTGAGTCATTACTAATAAAACTGAACATTGTGTACTGAGAGCACATGGATAAACAGTATGATTGTAACGATAAAGACCTCAATAAAAATAAACAAGTGGTAATTTTTTCATCCATATTTTCATATTTTATGTCGTTCAGCTTTGGGTCCACCTAACTGTACTTAAAATTATTTTTTTAAATTTTCAAGACATTTTTTGTGTTTCTAAACAGTTACGTTGAGCTAGGAAAAAGGACAGATTACATCTTTTTTTACTTTTATGTCACCCT
Source organism: Fundulus diaphanus (assembly GCA_037039145.1). Classification (NCBI taxonomy): domain Eukaryota; kingdom Metazoa; phylum Chordata; class Actinopteri; order Cyprinodontiformes; family Fundulidae; genus Fundulus; species Fundulus diaphanus. The sequence goes on along the minus strand of CM073139.1, from coordinate 20,008,503 downwards.
TAAATGTTTTCTATCATCAAACAAATTTGAATATCGGATGAAGATAACCAAAGTAAATACAAAAGGCAAGAGATTATTTCAAGAGATTATTGAGTTTATTAGGAGAAAATAGCTATCCAAGTAAACCTGTCAACACACTTAAGATGGTCTTCTTCTAATTAATTAGTGTCACTATTGTTGCCTCTATCGCCACCTAATGCTGCAGCACTGACATCTGTATGTTCAGATGAAACCCAGCCTTTTCAGATAGTTTACTTTTATAACAAGCTCATTGACAAAAATTAACTCAATAGCATTGTATTTTCCATTAAAAGGAGTACATACATTTACATACATCTAACTCAACCCAAAATCAGCTTTTTTTTGCAGATAAACTGTGTAAACTGGGCCTAAGGCTGCTACTTTAATGTTACTGTGCATTTTTTTCCTCCATTTTTTATGTGAACTTTAACCTTGCCTGCTAGATGAATTCTCGCGTTATTTGTGCGTTCACAAACACACGAGAATCCATCTGGTATCGCTCCGGCTTCAACCGTTTGTGACCGAACCAAAAACGGTTCAGGCCAATCACGTTGCAGTATTGTGGTTTAAGGCGGGACATACCGGTGTGACGACAGCAACAGCTGCTGAACCCACAGCGGAAGCAACACAAACATGGCAGAGCAGGAAGACGCACGCGTAGCTGCTGCTCTGTCACATCTGCTTTGTAATAATTCATGATTTTGTTGAAAGAAGAACAGCATGAAGTTCCTCGACCAGTTTACTTTCTTGAGGTTTCTCACGATGCGTCCTACTTACCTTTTAATTTGATACCGTGATTGGCTAAAATCAACCTTTTGGAAGTGGGCACTAGGTGCCACTTCGCCCAATCAGCTCGGAGAGCTCTGCTGAAGGTCCCCCCTTTGCTAAAATGGATTCAAATGGAGCAGTCCCAGATTGATGGCCAGGTTATGTGAAATTTTTTAGTTCTGCAATATTTGTCCTAAAATCGTTTTAGTGCTGCCCCATTAGCTTTGAACGGTGGCTATTGCAGTTGAATTTTTCTATTGGTTCAAACAGTACATGCTTTTGTCATCATAACCCAGCGTTGGGGTATAAAAGCATCTCAGTCAGACCCCCTACCCCCTGCAGCGAGTTAGACTCAGGAGTTGGAATCACGAGCATTGAGACCATTGAACAATAGTCTTTAGCGTTTCTTACTGGTTTGAACGTTAACCAATGTTAGCAATGATGCTGCCAACTTCATATAATCTGTCCTCTACTGCCTTAGCAGCGCCGGCTTCAGGCATAAGTGAGTCAGGGCCTGAAGCCAGAGGCTCGAACTGATAACACTCAGGCCCGCTGGGCTCCACAAAGCCTCCCTCAACCTGTGGGTGATGACGGGGGGGGGGGGAAGAAAAATCCTCCACCTCTAAAGACCGATCTGTAGCAAAACCACCCGAGCCGTCCAGGTCACTCCATGTTTCAACATGTCACTTTCCCTTTTCTGACCACAGCCTTGATTAGCCCACACTCATCCCCACCTGTGGCGTCTTTGCATTTGGGGCCACCAGATGTCGCTGTGGAGCTCTATGTTCACAATAATCAGTGGGAAGTGACCGTCCTATATAGAGCAATATTGTAAAAAAAAAAAGTTTATACATTTTTCTATAAACATTTGTGTCTTTATACCCAAGTCTGCCAGATAACTGACAAGCTCAGTAGGATAAATCCTCTCGAGGCCACTTGATATTGGGGCCGGCCCACCAACGTTTGTTTAGATAACGGACATCTAAAGTCGCAGTCCGCATGCCCAACACGCTCTCAGTAAATAGCCGTGGGGCACAAATACTACGGCCCCAAGCTTGGATTGTCCAGTCAAAATACTAGAATTGCACATGTACTTTCTGCCGGAGAGTGTGCAACCATCTAGGCAAGGCACATTTATTTGTATAGCACATTTCAGTACAAGTCAATGCAAAGTGCTTTACATGATTAAAGAATAGGAAAATAAAAACAGAATAAAAGCAAATAAAAAAACAGTTGGGATAAAATGCAGGAAAAATTTAACAAAATAGGGAAATGAAAACTAAAATAGGAAATCAAAACTAAAAGCAAATATTAATCTAGTGTTGGTTGTCCTTATAGCTCATTGAAGGATTGGACCTTCTGTTCAATAAATTAACATTATGAGTGAGCCTTTATTTGTAAATTTATGTATAAAAATGTTATTACTTTTATCTTATATAGAATGGATTTTCTAGTGTGGTGGTTTATGCTAATTTATCTGTTTTATTTAAAACTGATCAAAGTCAGGTGCATGCATCACAAAAAAAATTGTTGCTGCAAATAGGTGTTGAGTTTTTGTGCCCCACTTAACTGATCCCCACACTGAGTCCTGCCCATTTTTGAAAAAGTGTCTAGGGATGGGGTTATACTTTTAAAGCAGGGTGATTTACACTTTAAGTATCTGCTTGATCCTATTTTGTAGGTAAATAAAAAATACTTGGGTCACTTTGATGTTTCTGTAGCTTATTAGCTTGCTTTAGTGTGTAAATATAGCTGCCAGCTTGGCTAATCTTTTGCTATGACCTTCCAGTGTTACAGCCTGCTTCTTCTGTTCTGATCACTAAATGCCTCGGTCAGTAAAAAAAAAACCCATGGATGAATTAAACATATTAAACAGCTGTTAATTTGATCATTTTTGTCTGCATTTGAGCTAATGAGATATGATAAAAAAAAAAGATTAAAGTGGTACATTTATGAATCCCAGTCTTTTTGGTATTCTAAGCCAGTGCTTTTAAAGGCTTTGGCATACTAAATATGAAATCACAGGCCCAGCAGTCAAGATTTCTGCATGATTCTGAGTGACAAAACTCCAACAAGTCACTGCTAGAAATCATGTGGCAACTCAGGTCTTCCTTTTGACCTTTTTGGAGCGGCCTTTGCTCTGTTCCCTCCCACTGCGTTTGGCTCTGCGCTCTTGGTGCTTCAAAAGCTGCTCAAATGTTCTCAAGGCAGACACGGACACTAATCCAGTACCTGTGGCTGTGTCTGTGCATGTGTCAAGTCAACGAGGGGCACAGGATTGAAGTTGACTTACATCACTCAATATAGCCTTGACACACAATTGCAGAGCTCTAGTAAAAGATAATCAGTGAAGCATTACCCAAGTATTTATTTTGAGATTTCAGATGTCAGGTTTAAATAACAGTTCGCTTGGGGTAAAAGTGTGCATATCCCTGGTAAAATGTGCGCCCCTTTCTTTTTGTTTTTTTGCTTCACTTGAAAACTTTTTCCACCTTTTATGTGACATAAAGCCTGCACAATACGATAGAAAAATAGACCAATGTATTAGAGGAATAAAATCCAATAGCTGGAATAACCTGGTTGCATAAGTGTGGAAGCGCCTTTTGATTTATTTTCAGCCTTCAGTCATCTGTGATAGGAGTCTCACATCTTGGTAACATTAACCTGCCCAACCATGCAGATGTTCTCCAAATCCTTTGAATTGTAAGGACCTCTCTTATCCATCTTTCCATCCTGCAGATTTTTCTGGTCAAAATACGTTCTGAACCGGATAGGCCATTTCAAAAGGTGAAGCATTTTCTCCTTGAAGAAACACATTTTTCAAAGAAAATACATATTTTAACACGGGTCTTCTACTCCTCTAATATGTTCCAACAAACACAGGATATATTTTTCATACCTAAAACACTGCCCTTGTTGAAAATTCCTGCTGCTCTTCTATTGTCGACCTCTTGGCAGCCTCCCTGACCAGCTTTTACTGGAGAAATGTCCAGTATGTGTGTACTGTCACTGTGTTCTCATGTTTTCTGTAATACTAAGAATTGTTTTCATTGTGCCATGGTACACTACATTATTGATTTGTGAGCAGGTTCCTTTAGTGTTTACATTTCAGAGAGATTTTATTCCCAAGATTCAGAGTTCTGACTTCCATGGAAAACTGAATATCGGCTAACAGAGCTATTTTTGTTGCAGAGTGATTCTAATTTATGCACCGGCTATATTTTAGGAACAGTAATTCTATTTTTCTAAACATTTGATGGTGATTTTGTTGGTGAATGTTGTGTCTCTGCAAAGTCCATATCATACCAACGCAGCAACTTCATAAACAGCTTTGATCCAGTATTTTATATTCTTCCTACATTTTGTTACAAAACTGTTTTTCAGATTTTTTGTAAGGTTTGACAGCAGGACCACAAACGTTTAATTAATCCATTTAAATAGAATAACTGTATGGAGAGAGAAAAAAACTAGTTTGAGATGCGAAGTAGCCTGAAAAGTCCTTTAGCAGACACACATTTATAATTCAGTTAGAAACAAAGATCTAATGTGTTTGCTAGACAGACTAGGAACATATATGCTCCAAAACGAGGGAACATTTTGTGTAATGCAAATAAACAAAAAAACTTTATCAAAACTTCAAAGTCCAAAATATCTTAACGTCGAGTATAATTGTCTCCACCAACAGGAAGGGCTCCACTTTGCTGTAAGCAGTTACACCAAAAAACAAAAACAAAAAAACACAATAAATCTAACCAAACATGTTTATTTGGAGAAAGGCCTCAGCCGACCGTAGTTCACATTGATTGTTTGAACAAAGGACCGCCGTTGCCTGCAGATGTCTCCTCTGAGCTGCTGTGTTTTCCATTTGTTAGAAAGGGAGAAAAGAAATTCAGTTAAGCCTGTTTCTGCTATTATTCAACAGTGAAGACTGCCTCACTGCATAATTGATATAAAAAAAAAACAGCTTCAACCTGATGTTGGAGTTCACGATTATTGCAAAACGTTTGCACAACAAAGAAACATTCATTTGAAAAAAAATAAAAAATAATATATAGATGTCTGAATCTTGCATACCAAACCAACAGGGCTGTACCAGGTATTTTCTGTATAAACACGTGTATCATTAGACCCACACTGCACAGTGATAATAATATTAAACCGTTGCCTCCTGATTGGATCTCATCAGACCCAACATCTCCTTCAGTAATGATCACCCCATACATCCATCACAGCTATGCTGCTCGATTCACCGCTTCTTGGTCACCCAGCATGGGCCTCCCCAGTGTACGGTACGTGTGCTTTTGAATTTTCAGACTCAAGCTCTCAGCTACGATCAGAGCGAGCCTAATGATGAGGCCTGCTGCTCCAGCAAGCACGTTTCCACGGCCTCCCTGACGACTGGCTTCTGCTCCAAATGAGACTTTGCCTCCTTGATGGAGCAGCCGGTCAACAAGCAGACCAAAGCCAAGGGAACAACCTGAACAGAGAGTTACACATGCATTTCTACATCTGAATTATCACAAGCGGATCTATCTGTAGGACAGCCGTACCTTCTTGCCCTTTCCGGCAGCGTGTGTATGCGTTTTCAGGTCGCAGGTCAGTGTGTCCTCTGTCAACTTGTCCACTTGATAAATAGCCTTCAACAGGGCTTCCTCACATCGTGGCTCCGGATGACCAGACAGCTTCTGAAATGAAACAGCTTCAATGCATTGATAAACTTATAATTGAGTTCCCCTTAATGTGGTGAACGGTATTAAATAGTTAATATTTCAGAATAATTGTTTGCCCCCTTACCGATAGATTCTGTTTGGATTTTAGTCACATTAAAATGTTTGCGGAGCATCAAACACATCAGACAAAGATAACCCGAGTTATTGCATAAATCAGTTTTCAAACCATGAGTGAATCTGAATGGACCCAAAATTGTTTTGGGTCATAGCACTCTATGAGAAAGTTGGAAAGTTGTGTGCACTGGTTGTTTTAGCAGGATAAAGATCCAATACAGGTGGCCAAATCAGCACAGAGATGGTTCACTATAAACAGAATCAACATTCCCGCATGGCGATCTCACTCCCCTGACCTCAGTGTCCCCAGCCCGCAGACATCATTGTGTTTTTTTTTTTTTTAATACCTGGAGTAAACGTGCAGCCCTGCGGTAGAGCTTGCTGTTGGTGACTTGCAGATCGATCATGTAGTTCTGGTACACCTTTCCCTTCAGGATGTGAGCGCCAGTGCTCACTGCGTTCAAAACCAGCTTAGTGCACAGCTCCCACTGCCGAGAGAGGTAAGCAACTGATCAGTTTTATCAAACATAGGTTTAGTCCAAGGGAGTCTCAAGAGAGACTCGATCGTTCCAGCTTGTTTGTTTCTTCGTGTGACTTCCTGAGGTTCGCCGTATAGGAGGTGGTGGGCCAAAAAGATTGACGTAAATGAGGCCAAACCTCTGCTCAGGGAGTCACTGAACTGCTTCTAGGTGTGTTTACCTACCATGTGTTGCAGGCTCGTTAAAGCAGGTGTTTCTTTGGGCCATGTGAAGTGGAGGGTGGATGAACAAAGTTTATTTATTTCATCCTACAATAAAAAGGACAGATATATTACAGATTCCATTATAGAGTACCGTATTTTTCGGATTATAAGGCGCACCGTGAACTCACGTGTCTACGTGTGTGTGTGTTGGTGAACAGGATGTTTTCCCGTTTATTCCCTGCCAAACAGGCGTGTATACGCCTCTGAAATTTGAACTTCAATCTAAGTTAGGTGTTGTGTAGCATCATGCTTCGTGTGCATTTATTAAAATAATTCAATGAAAATGAAAAGCTAACCTAAGCGTAGGATGCGCGTATGCTGCTTTGCAACGCGTCCGGAGTGTTTCCTCCTTAACGAAGCTCTCTCCTGAGAGGGAGAGCTATCCGTCTCTGTCAGGAGGACAGAGTAGCTGGACTACACTGCCCTGTTTCTAACATAAGGCCAAAATAAACTTAACTTTTAGATTGAATTAACTTACTAGGTTTATTGTTGCTAGCGCGTACCCCGGGCACAGGCTGCCTTACATGAGTGTACTTCTAGTTTTGACATTACAGTCAGGCAGTCTTGTAGACAGCTCAGGGATCTGTTGCTAACCAAAGTCGTATTTACACATTTTAACAGATTTTTGAGCACATTTTACCACATAAAATCGGCCAGTAAGCACAACTTTAATCATATAGAAGATGCACCGGATTATAAGGCGCACCATCAATTTTTGAGAACATTTAAGGATTTTAAGTGTGCCTAGGTCCGAAAAATACGGTAATATATATATATATAGCATAACGATTTATGCGCTTTTCCCCATTTTGTCATGTTAAAACCAGAAGCTTCAGTTTGCTTTTAGTACTTTATATGACAAACAAACCCAAAGTATAGTGAAGTGCATTTTTTTAGCCTCCTTTACTCTGATGCCCCTAAAAAAAACAGTTCAATCAGTTTATCTTTAAAGGAAGACATATCCCCATATTGGATCACCTGACTGAGCACCTTCCAATTTATCATCACAAACAGAAATAGCTTGGCAAAGCTGTAAACCCTCCAAGACGCTGGCAGCGTGAGACCGAAATTAAACATTTTGTCTACATGAAAAATGCTATTTGTGGTGGGAAACTAATCCACCACAAATCCCTGAGAGCATTTTTTTCAGGAGAAGCAGGGAAACTGGTCAGAGATGATGGGGAAAAAAACATGGTAGAAGTTGTAAAAACGTGAGACCAGGGAGGAACCGTTCCAGCAGGAAAGCAACACCCACTATAAGAAACATCCCATGAAATCCAATGTATTTTTTAAGGTTGCATCATGACAAAGTGAAAAAGTAAAATAAGTGGGAATAGTTTTGCAAGGCACCCTAGATGATAAACTGGATGAATAAACAGATACTTGTTGTGCAGCAGTGTCTCCATCAGTCTGATGATAAACAGCATGCATGTTAGATGTCTTTTCTCTCACTCGGCGGGCCAGCTCGGCCACCCCGTCGACATCATCTGTGAGGAGAGGCTGTTGAAACACATGCTGACTCGAGCTGGAGAGAATCCAAACATGAGAGCTTACTTGTCACACCAGAGTGAGAGTAGAGGAGCAGAACCGTGTCCTTGTCAGTGAGACGGGGCAGAACGCTGTTCAGAAAGTCATCGTGTGCGATGCCAAACTCAGGATCCTGAAGGCACAAACGGAGAACAGGGTGTTCACTGAGAACTGTGGCAGCATTTAAAAGGAGACCTGCTTATCTGACAGTAGCTCTTATGAACATGGTGTTTTCTTGGGAAAGAAATAGTGGAAAACTGAAGTGTGGACAAATACAAATAAAAGTAACTTAAAGTTTCTGTTTAGCTGCAAAAAAGATGTTCAGCCACTTTGAAGTGGCAAATCCCTCAACTTCCAAGGGAAACTATTGAACTTATTCTCACTATACACTATCATCTACAAGGCTATAATTTCCCAGTTTAACATAGAAATCCCAAGTGCTTAAAATAAAAGGCAAGTGGACTCCTTCCCTTGTTTCTTGAAGACCATAATACCCCCTGAACCTTTTCAGATGCTCTCATGGTACAACCACAAACAGCAATGTATGTTATTGGGATTTTCTGTTAGAAAAGCACAACGTGCAGCAACGTTTTGTAGCAGCAGATAGTTTTCCAAATTTATCTACAGAAAGCTCCAGTTACACCCGATCCATTGAAAGGTCACCTATTTGGTGCACAGAGTTGAAAGAAAGCCTCCAGAAGCCCTGTTAGCAGTTTGCCATAACCCACACAGAGGTCAGAGTAAAGATGAACGTTTTGACCTGCAGCCTGACCTGCATGAGTGAAACATGGCGGTGGCAGCATCCTCCTCTGAGGATGCTTTTCTCCCACAGGGAAAAGGTAGCTGGTCTGTGTAGAGTAGAAGAAGGATGGAGCTAAATATCGGACAATCCTGAGAGAAAACCTTTTAGTTGGATTGGAGCGAACATGCGGCCTGAGCTAAAATTGTCTAGCTTTGCTTTAAGCCTCTCCGTGTGTTAAAGTGGCCCATTCAAAGTCCAGCCCTATAATAAATAGATAATCTGTGAAAAGACGCAACACTTTCAGTCTCTAGATTTAAAGAGCTGGTCGAGACGTAGGCCAAAGGAGTTGCACAAGCAGTTTAAAGAAAGTATTGACTAACAAGGTCTGAATACTAAAGCGGGCCCCACTATTCTGTTTATTAGTATAAATGCAAAAAAAAACATGGGTCATTTCCTTCCGCTGAACATTACTGGAATTAGCCTATCTTAAAAAAATCCCAATAAAAATGCACTGAAGTTTGTGCTTTTCAAGGCACCATTTGTAGAAATGTGCACACAGTTCAGGGTTGCTTCTGCTTCAAAGAGATGTTAATTCTGTTCAGAACGCATTGTTAAAACCCAAACTCTGTTTGATGAATTAATTGGCAATTACTTCATTCTAATAGCCCCGGTTCCGTCTAAGCCGATTCTAATTCGCTAGCATCCACCACATACCATTAACTTTAAATCACCCTCGTTGTTGCCGAGCTCTTTGTAGCCTCCGCTGACAAAGCCTCGAATGTCTTCGTAGTCTATGAGACACACAAACACACACGTTTACAAAATGTCGAAGGATCAATGTCTTTATTTATTTATTTTTGGGCTGTTTCTGACTGATCTTACCTGCTCCGAATGTGGGCTTACACTCACTGGCATCAATGAGGCCCAGCAAACCGAGGAAGCCCCAGCTCAGGTAACACACCCGCCCCCCACACTGCAAGCTGAAGCACACAATCAACTTCCAAAATTAATTTGATCGATTATTATTATTGTTGTAATTATCCACCGACGCGAGCGTTAATGTAACCGTTGGCATTTTTCCTCCACCTTCTCCATTTCCTCCATGCTGCTCTGACCCAACGCATTAGTAATGTTTATCGTGTTGTAATGATACCTAAGGGACTCTACCTGTGTCCAGCAGCCTCCACCAGAGCAGCTATTCCCTCTGTTTGTGCGTATGTGACGTCCAGAGCTTTTTCATAAGATCTCATGTGCTGCAGAATCCCACTATGTGAAGCAAATAGTACAAAAATAAATAAATTTACATTTACAATATTTACATAACTGGTACTTGTGCTCATTTTCAATGCCCAAATTAACCTCTAGGGGTCAGCAGCACCTTCCCACACATCACTAAGGGCTTCCTGTTTGTTTCTTTGATGCTTACTGTCTGGTTGTGTGAGCTTAAATAACTCTGATTTAAATATAAATAACTTTCTGCTTTTTAAAAAAAATTAAATCCTATTGCTTGAAGTGCATTAGCAGAGACTTAAAAGAGAGTCGAGACAACTATATTGCTGATCCTCACTAATGTGTTAAACTTGTCCTGGTTTCTCAAGCGGAGGGTTTGATGGAGGTGACTGCAAGCCGTTTGCTCCAAACACAAAGAAGCACTTAGAGAGTGCCGGCCTGCTCCTCTGGGTGCAGAAAAGAGGACTCAACATGCTATAAAGTCATATCAGGGTGACTAGTAATAGCTTTGCTGTCTGCTGCTGATCACAAATTACAGCCATTGAATGTTTGTTTACAGGCTTGTCTTTGCCTACAATCCTCAAATATATATATATAAAAAATATTGTTTTATTTATTTTGCTAAGGCTGAAGCCATGCATACCAACTTACACCCTAACTTCCCAGTGACCAGGGTGGGAGAAAAATTATATTTTTTATATGGGCGACAAGGCTCACCGCCAAGAAAGGCATGACCTTAGGACCTGAATAAGTTTTATTGCTCATTTTATATAAATGGGTTTGATTGTTTATTTGCATGTTCAGTCAAAGGCAAATGCCTGTAAGGAAAGGTGAACACTGGAACAGCGTAATGAAATCGATATCAACATCTGATTTGTTGGTCCTGATTTAGGTCTACATTAAAGAGCTATTTTGTTTGTGTTTTGTTTTTTTATTGTAGAAATTTTTATGTGAAAAATACTTAATGTGTTTAAACCTGCATTGGATAGTTATACGCTGAACATAAATTCTTAAGCCTTGGTTTATGAAACCTTGAATCTATCTGCAAGGCGAACATTTTCACTGCTTTTTGATATTAAGTCAGCCTTACACAGTAAAACTTTAAATTGGTTGGTCAAAGCTGAAATTAATTATTCCACAATCATCACAGGTAGAGAAAAAAGCCAAAGGAGGATGGTGCCATTGAAATAAAGACCGTCAACGAGTGGAAATAACTGAGCTCCTTTAAAGATCGTCCATTTTAAAGCCTAGATTAGTGGCTGTTGGCTTCGGAAACTGGCCAAAGTCACCCCAGGTCCAAACACGGGCCCTGTGATGTGCCACCGAATACCATCACCTTAGTCTTTTTTCGTTAACATTTCACAAATGTAGAGCTATCCACCCCTTCAAATCATTAAAACAATTAAGAAGAGGCCCAACAGAGTGGCACATAGATTTGGCAACCGTCTGCATATAGGGAAAAGTAACACCACCACGCCTTCAAAAATGGATCCAAGTGGGAGCAGATGAAGAGTAAAAAGAAGGGGGCCCAAAACTGAACCCTGAGGGACCCCATGGAAGACCCTCGAGTTGGCATCAGATTCTTGAAAAGTCTGGCAGGAACACAGTCTTTGACAGAACTGGGGGGCTTTAATTAGAAAACAGTCTCTTCTGAAAGGACAGCTTGACGGGCTCAAAGCTGTGAAAAACAGCCGGACATGAAAAGGAGATTGACAGGTCACAACCTAGGGGTCTGACCTGAGCTAAGAGTGACCTTTTCTGTAAAGAAATGCAGACAAACATCAGGTGTTGACTGTACACAAGGAGTCTGTGGCTTTAACACACAGACTCTGTCTTTCTATAACATATAAGTGGTTGATTTCCATTGAGATTGGGATTGAGACCCAGCCTCTCGCCTAATGACCACTGGAGGTAGGCGGTAACCTTTCTCCTTTGTCGGCACTGAGGCTGGTGTTCCAGCAGCTTCCAGTTAGTGGCAGTGTTGAGTCTTTGTGGTTCTTGGGTTGTTCCTGAGCATCCTAAGCAATTTCCTTTGTTCAGGCAGTTATGGCTGGGTTTCCAGAACGTGGTTGAGACTGTTCTTTCAAAGCGACATGTGAGGAGATCTCAGCGGATGTGTATGACTTTATGCCTGTACGTATTATTTTAAATTAGGATCAGCGAGAATTCATGATAAATTCTAACTTGTGCACCCATTGCTAGTTTTCTGGAGATCTGGCCACTGCAATCATATCAGACTGAGATAAAAATATGGCTGTAGCTTTTTCAAATATGCAACCACACTTTATCACTTAGCAGTTGGAAGAAGTACATTTGACTAAAAGTCTGACAGCACAGCTTCAGTTTTAGCTGTAGGAAACTAAAATAACAGTTCTCGCGCAAGCAGCTGCACATTAAGTCCTTTGGACAGTTCCTCAATATTGCTCTTATGCATACTTGTATGTGATGGGTGTTCTTGAGAAATTGGCGGCGTGAGCGGCAGAAAAGACGGCCTCCAGGAGAATCTTAGTGGCGCTGCCTCCCTTCATCCTAGAGGAGCCGCTGATGGCTTCCGGCTGAGTGGACAGGAGCATTCACACGCACAATGTGAGTCATTGCCGGGACATTTTTGGAGACTTGACACAAATACAACCTGAAAAGTTGGTGGAAGAATGGGAATTATTAGGAGTACCCCGAGCACTGGGTTGATGAGGAAGGCCTTTTGAATTTTAGCAAGGTCTTGCATCTTTGCCACCACACTGCGAAACGTGAGCGTGCAGCCAGGTATGGCCTCGTTCCTACACAGGAAAATGCATCATTTACATGTTAAATAATAAAGGCGGATTTCACCAGTCTTGACATGCAATATAAGTATAATTACAAACAGGTCCACGTATTCATAACCACTGAAACTGTTTCTGGTTTTGTCACTTACAACTACAAAGTTCAGAGTACTTTACAGATCAACACCAACGTAGCACATCGTTGTGAAGTTCGAGGAAATCCTTTTTGTAGTTATATGAGAGTGAAATTAAACTTTTTGGCCTCAGACTAATTGCTATCTGTGGCAGAAAACTAACACTGCTCAACACCCTAAACACGTCATCCTCAAGATGATGCGTGGTATTGGCAGCATCACGCTGAGGAGGATGTTTTTCTGTAGTAGAAGGAGCTAACTCCAGAGCAATCCTGGTAGAAAACCTACTGGAGGCTGCAAAAGTGAACAGGACTGTGAGCAAACAGGCAGAACTGCAAAGGGATGGTTTAGATGGTCCAATCAAAGCCCGGACCGAAATCAGATTAAGAATCTGCCTCATTTGAGGTTTGGGGTTGTAATGTGACATAATGGAAAAGGTTCAAGCAGTATGAATACTGATGCGAATGCACTGCGCTGTAGATGCTCACCGGGCCTGGTGTGCAGGATTAAAGCCTACCAGTACAGGAGTGTAGACATCAGGATGCCGGAGGCAGAAGTCCAACTGGCCAGCCACAAATGGAGCCTACCGTACCGGAAAGTAAACGCCCATCACAACCATCTTTTTCCTGAAGATTTAGCTTGTTGAAATAAAAATACAACTTACAGATAATCCACAGGAGATGCCAATGAACAAGACTCTCTTTTTTCCCTCAGATACCTTGAAGAGAAAAAGAAGAAGTGACACATTTTACCCCTTTTCCTTTCACACACCTGATGCACACTTAAACACGTGACGCCGCTGACCTTTTTCAGACTGAGCGCGCCCGACATGGGGTCGTCCTCTGGAGCCTCTTGGGAGGAAAGCAGAGCTCTAAGCAAAATGGAGCATAAAATAAAAACTATGAATTCTGGGGGTTTATACTGCGGGCTTCGAGCAGGAATCGGAAACGCACCTGTCCCCTCCTGCGATGATGTACGAACAGACGGCGGCGTGGTTGAGCTGCCGCAGCTTTCTGTTAAATCTGGACTAATGACACAAACACACATCATTTTAAAAAGACGTGAGCTACGTAGCTGTTGCTGCGTTGTCAGAGCGCAGGTGAAAATAACTTTTACCGTGACGAGGAACGCAAGTCGCCCAGAAGTGCCACAGCCACTCAGTACGACCAGGCCGTCCTGAGGATCCTGTTAAACGAGAGCTAACGCTAGTTTTGAATCTAGGCCATGTCAGCAAGCTGAAACATTCCCAAATAGGATACCTTGAGAATGAGCTGCACCCTCTCAGACACCTCCATCAAGGATTTCACCACTTGGTCGCTCAAAAGTCTCTGGAGAGAACATTCAGTTTCACTTCTTAGATTTTTCCGAGAGGACACTCAAGACCTGAACGCCTGTACCTCATAGGCTGCTCCTGACTTGTCCCGAAACATCTGGGCGTCGCAGGCCTGTAACATCTTCACGATGCTGCGGACTGGAGCTCTGTCTATGTCACGCGTTAGGGGGTTGGACATCTCTGACACCGGAAGGTTAGGCTCATAATCTGCAGACTGCGGAAAAAGAAATGATGCTTCAAAGTAGGGGTCTAAATCACAGCTTTGTCAGGATACGCTGTTATATAGATGTGTTTGGATGACGATACATTATTTGCCGGTCTCACAAAGTCTGTTACAATTTCTGATTGATGCGATCAATATGACGCAATATTATCTCCCCGTCTAACACTGTTATTTACATTAATATCAACTCACAAAAAAAAATGCGGCCATTTTATTTCTAAGCTCTTACAGGTACCAGGCATTTAATTTCAAAAGAGCATTCTTCTCATTTGAAAATACTACTAATAAGAATAGATCACCTGCTCACTATAGTCTCATGCATGCATTTCAAAATAAAGGCGTCTTAAAAATGACATCGATATTTTCATTGTACATCAATGTTTTTCATCAGATTGTTACTCATTTCACCATTTTCTTGGTCCAAAATCTTTGGAGAATTTATTTATTTTTGTTTTATGCTAATTTTATAACTACCATATGATGAATCTCTATCTAAAGGTGTAGAGCATTATACCTGATTCAGCTATTTTGAGTTTTCTCATTTGTGTTTGTGTGTGTGTGTGTGTGTGTGTGTGTGTGTGTGTATGTGTGTGTGTGTGTGTGTGTGTGTGTGTGTGTGTGTGTGTGTGTGTGTGTGTATATATATATATATAGATAGATAGATAGATAGATAGATAGATAGATAGATAGATAGATAGATAGATAGATAGATAGATAGATAGATAGATAGATAGATAGATAAATGAAACACTAGAGGAAAATAACAAAACAAAAATTGTGACATATTAGTAATGACAATATTATTTTGTGCTATATAAATTGATATTGTAAGGCTAATTTACATACTTAAAGTTAAAAAAGGCTTCTCCAAACCATCCAAGTATAAATGTTTATGTTTTTTCTTTAATAGTAAGAAGACGTTTTTTTTTGTTTCACTTTCTATCTTGCCTCTTTCTTTCACTTTGAGTGGCTGCACCTTACAAAACCTTCTTGTAATGCTGAGATAAAAATATGGCTGTAATATGCTCAAATTCAGTTTTATAGCAGGCTATAACCTAAACAGGACAGACTTTGTCTTTGCAGCGTACCTAGAAAACCTTGAAGCCACATGTACATTCAGCCTGCCAAACACTCACTGGTTCCATTTCCTCTAACTTTCTGTCACAGCTAACATAATCCTCAGACAGTAACCCGTAATTTTTTTAACACTTACTTCCCAATCATGAGTTGTTGAAAAAGCATGAATCCTGTCGAGTTCTGCCATAGCGGCCATTTCTGTCCTTTTTCTGCTAAATTCACTTCCTCCCAAAAGCTCTCTCTCAGTTTCAGTTTGTTTGGTGCCAGGGTTTAAAGTGAAAGCAACAAAGAGCCCTGCTCTGCCTGGGGTAACAAGGTTCAACGGACCTTTTAGACCCAGGAGGAAAGGTTATAAAACATAGACACGCATTAACAGAGTCAGCCATTTTTATGGCATCTAGGCTTTTTTTTTTTAAAGAAAAAATACAATTAGTTTTAAAAGTGTTGAAAATGGAATTTATCTTTAATAGGAAGAGCCTTGGCTTTTTTTATCCACTCTTTAATTTGAGTATCTTTATTTAGTGTGGCAATAAAAAACACAACTTTAGAAAATAATCGATTTTAACAAAAGCCAGTACCACAAACAGAGTAACTCCATTTTCTGATGGATAATGTACTGTTTTCAGCATTAAGGTTGTCAGGTAACATTTAATTAGTACGGAAGAGTATTGTACGGAAGCGTATTGCATTCACCAAAGAAAAAAAATCAGACAGCTTATCTCATAATTACGAGATCAGGATCTCGTAATTATGACATCTTATCTCGTAATTATGAGTAATTACGAGATAAGATGCCATAATTACGAGATAAGATGTCATAATTACGAGATCCTGATCTCATAATTACGAGATCTTTTCTCATAATTACGAGATAAGATGTCATAATTATGAGATAATATGTCATAATATGCATCGACAGACATTGCTTCAAAAACTCAAAAGATGGGAATTGACAAAGATCCGGAAGAACATGACCACGAAACTCTGATGGAACTCATAAAAACCCAAAATCATATTTAAGGAAGAAACTGGCTTTGAGAAAAACAAGACGGGTTTAGTTAGGATGGCTACATGAAGGAAAGCAGCTATGCAAGAAAAATGGAGGAACAAGGAGAGTGGGTTTGCCAAAGGACGCAAAAAATTTGACATTTTAAGTGTAGCAAAATAACTGTTCTTTCCTAACAGAAGATCTAAAAAGGGAAAACTGTTGGAATTCTTTCATGGAAAAAGTGCAAATTCTTATGGAAAATGTTTTGGTGCAGGTAATACCACTATGTAATATATTTCAGAAGAAAGCTTACCATTTGACTCAGAAACATAAAGTTTAATAAATATTTTGTGAGGAACATATGGCAGTGAGCCACAATAGAATCAGGTAGCTTTTGTTTTTGCTGACAAAAAAAGATATAGAGCAAAAAAATGGTTAAAAGGATTACTCCAACATTATGAAATACAAGTTTCTGAAGTCAAATTATTGCTGTTGATATGAAGTTTCTTTAATTTAAAAATGTTGAAACGTGTTTAAACTGTACTTATTTTCCTTTTCTTTCCACAGGGCATGATTTTTCTTTTATATTTTTCAAAGTTGACTGTAAAATATATAAAAGCATTGAGTGCAATAGTGCCCTGATTTATAATAAAGACTTTTTTCGTATGTATCAGGATTTTCTCATGTTCAACTTTGAGATCCACCTTTTAAATACACATAATTTTCTAGTCAAGTCATCTTCTGGAGGTAAAGAACTTCCTTTCAAAAGGATATTTCACAGCACTTGTACAAATCTGGGAGTAGTGATGGACTCAGACCTGAACCTCCAAAAGCATCTAAAGAGAATTACAAGGTCGGCTTTCTATCACCTGAAGAACATTTCCAGGATTAAAGGACTGATGTCTCAGCAGGATCTGGAAAAATGAATCCATGCATTTATTTTTAGTAGAATTGATTACTGCAACGGTGTTTTTATTGCAACTTTTTTGGACTGCCAAAAAAGTGGATCAGACAGCTGCAGCTGATCCAGAACGCTGCTGCCCGCGTCCTCACTAAGACTAAGAAAGTAGAACAGATCACCCCAGTTCTAAAGTCCTTCCACTGGCTCCCTGTATCTCAGAGAATAGACTTTAAAATACTTCTGCTAGCCTATAAATCCCTAAATGGCTTAGCACCTAAATACATCACAGACTTGTTATCAGTGTATCAACCATCCAGACCACTCAGGTCCTCTGGTTCAGCGTACTAAAACATACCTAGAACCAAACATGGAGAAGCAGCATTTAGTTCCTATGCTCCACTTATCTGGAACAAACTTTCAGAAAACTGTAAAAGTGCTGAAAGCCTGAGTTCCTTTAAATAAAGGTTAAAAACACGTGTTTAGGATTGCCTTTGTCTGCTCTAGTTAAACTGTTTTACTGAAACATCATTAGTTCAACTTTGTAGTCCAACTGTTTTTAATGTTTGCTTTCAGTTTCTATTTTTCCTTGTTCTATTTTGTTTCTACATTTTATTCCTTCTTGCTTGTTTCTTTTTCTGTATTTTAATCATGTAAAGTGTGTTATACATGAAATGTGTTATACAAATAAATTTGCCTTGCCTTGTTTTTCATGGCGTTGTATTGTATTACAGTAAAGTCTCAGGATCGAGGCAACATTCATACATGTAAAAAAAAAAAAAAAAAAAAAAGAAGTCCTTGACAGTTAAATTCCTTTCAACCACGCTGCTCAACCTTAGGAGCACCACTGATACAACCAATTCCCGGCAGTGAGAAAATATTTACACCACAGCAGATTGTGGAGTCTGATGCATTTCATCACTCCCCCGAACTCCCACCGCCGTCTCTCAGAGCTGCCGGCTAATCGCTGTCAGAGACACGACTGCGAGGGCATTTTTCACATCTTGTTCCAACCAGAAAGAAAAAGACCAGCAATATTTTTTCTTTATGCTCCGCACCGTGTGCCACCTTTTTCAATAACGTTGACTCCTCAGTAGGCCTGTGACTCTACGCTGATGTATTAGCATTACTCATGACTAGCTGACACTGATTATTAATGATATCTGACATCTGAAGAACATTTTGGTGTTAACCTTTCTGAGTCAACCCGACACCAGAGTTGTGCATGTGGGTTGTGTGATAAATCAAAGTCAGGGCCTTTTCTCCAATATTTTTGGTTCTTTGCTCAATAATAATCAGTTTAACTGGCAAAGCCTGTAAATTACCTTTTCTAGTGGTGTTAAGAAACTTTGAAAACAAAATAGCAGTTCTTAGAAAGTAGGGCTCAGGAGTTTTGATGATGAAATCATTTGTTTATGAAGAAGATATCCAGAAATGGAAAACACCTTTTAAAAAATGATATAATTTTAGGTACTGTATGTTGAAATGTATCTCATTTAGGGCCAGACGATAATTCAATAACAATATATATCGATCGATAGACTTGTGTTGCAAAAGAAAAAAAAAAAGGGTCAGTAAAAATTTCAATACAAGAACAGTTTTCCTTCCTTTTTGGTTCTAGCCTTTCATGTAGGTCAGGGATTTTGTAGTTTTAAGCAGTCTTGATATGTTTTATGCTGTTTGCTAAACTGATTGTGGGCTTATGTGGTCTTGTGTTTGACAGATGACAGCCGCTGTGATGCAGAGGCTGACCGGACCGCTCTATAGTCAGTCACCTATAAAAAAGATGCTGACACTACAGGTACTGATGGATCACACCTACATATTAGGAGTGTACCCTGGAGTATCTTCGTCCTGCCGATGAAGTGATGAGAGACAGAGGCTTTTTCATCAGAGATCTGCTGTTTGAGAGGAGATTTAACCTTGTTCTACCAGCATTCACATAAAATGAGGGCAGTTGTCTGATGAGGATCTAACTTCCACAAGGAGGATTGCAAAAGTCCACATACATGTGGAAAGAGTTATCAGGAGGCTCAAAGTTTTCAAAATCATCTACTAGACTGTACCCATCAATATATGGGTATATAAAATACCCATATATTGGTATATAAAATGGACAAAATCTTTAAGAATCTGTGCAGCCTGTGAACATGCAGGGGAAATCATCACGAGGATGCTGATTGAGCAGAGAAGCTTACATGTCAAAAAGATCCTGATTACCACTGAAGCTTAAGATTTGTCAAGAATAATTTGACAGCCTGCAGTGCCTTGATTGTACTTTCATTTGTTAACATTTGTCTTTAAAATGTTATTTTTCTAGGTATCTCTATTCTGCACTGCTGATTAGTTACATTTTACTGTAAACCAGTGGAATTATAATACACATGGATGTGTTTTGGATCTCCACTTTTAAATATTTCTTTGTTTAGCACCTTGATGTTTTACATTTTGGAGTTACTTCTTAATAACTTTTCAAGTATTGTATATCCTTATTTTCAAATCATTGAAATGGTTACATATACAAAAATTGTGTCCAACTAAAATGTGTATTATTAATTTCTTTAATCTATTTCATTTGCTAATGTAATTTGCATCTATTCATGTTTTGATCAAGTGGATGTTCTCTAAGCACATGTAAAGAACTAAAGTGCATCTTATGTACATAAACTGGCAAGAAGATACAGTATTTCTCTTATTGAATTTATTAACTTAGGCAATTTGTTTACATTAATGGGGAAACATTGCTAAGTTTAAACGTTTGACTTATAGCATATTTTTAGGCCATTTAATTCTTTGTGGTGCAGAAAACATCCATCATTCAGCCTTTTGGGGATGCCGCTGCTCACATGCAGGACAATCCAGTCAGGCCTTTGGCCACAGCAAGCTGCACCTTTTAACAAAGTTAAAGGAACAGTTATTTTTGAGATATTACAGTGCTTGATGTCACAATATTTAGATAAAAATATGGATAGTTTATAGTGACAACTATAAACTGTCCATATTTTTCCACTTATCCAAATTGCCATTCAAGATTAGACTGTTATGAATTAGAATGGTTTTACAGAAAGAAAGAGGCGGTGCGCTGACAGAATATTACCCAAACTTCAATGACCTTAACCCAAGCAGCCTTAATGAACAAGAGATCAGACTTTTACTTATCTTGAAAAGATCTAATCTGTTGATTAGAAAATAAAAACGTTATTCATATACAAAATTTTATTTAAAAAATGCTTTAGAAGCCAATGTTTTCATTAGCTCTTTAACACCGATACCCTAGCAATTAAAATAGAAATAAAGTTACAGCGTCCATCTAAAGCTCCCAAAAATGTAGCACTGCTATCTTTGCAAAATTAACTGACCAGCAATCTAATCACAACGAGGCAACAGCTAGTATGTTTTTGTCTCAGAGGATTCACTAATGTGGTCAAGCCAGCCGATGTCGATGATCGCTTGGTCAAATCAGCGGGACATTTTTTCCAAGTGAGCATATCTACTAACATTTACGGTATTCGTGATGAAAGCGCTCTGCTGGTAGTGACTGTTGGGCAGGTTTGGTCTCTCAATCAGACCCATGAAACATACGATACCTAGTTTACAGTAATTATTCCCAGTAGTGAACTAAGTCCAAGATTCATATACCACTCAACTAAGTACTTCATAGACTACTTGCATGCATAATATGAAGTACTTTTACTGTGTACTTTTAGAGTAATACTTTGTCAAAATCCTGACCAGATCACCAGAATATTTCGTCCAACACTCAGGTGGAATAAAAAAAATCAAAGATTCAGATACTACTGAACTAAGTACGTCATAGACTACTTGCATTTATTTGAGCCCCTTTGCTGAGATTTCTGGTTTGGCAGTTTCTTCCTCTTGGTACCATTTATTTTTTTGTGTGCCTGCCTATCACTCTGCCTATAAGGCTTTTTTTCTCCATAAAATACCTTTAAACTGTTTTGGTTTGCTTGGTTAATTCTGCATCCTTTTCCTCTACCCTGCTATATAATGTCAGTATTCTGATCAGTCCATCACTGCAGCACTTCAGGAAAACGTTGTTCTGTAACTGAAAACAAGTTTTATTTCCCAGGTGTTTAATGATCCCATTTGTGTTGTGTTTGAAATATAAATTATAAGTGTTTGTGGTTTTCTCTTAGATATGTAGGGAAGCTTTGAAAGGGGCAATTATGATGTATTTGATTGCATAACTTTAATACAGAATCATCATTTCAATACCAGCAGTATTGAAAGTGCAAATGTCCTCCTCTCACAAGCCATCTCCTTTCTGGATGTCCCAAAGGACATATCTGGTAAAGCAGGAAAGGCTTCCATTAATGCCCTTGACAGCTGCATTAACACAAAATGAAACTTGTCATCAGTGATGCATTGTTTTTGCACAGTAAGCCAGTGAAATAACTTTTATTTGACATTTAAATTAAAAATGTCTCAATATTAATACGGTATCCAATGCCTGTCATGAGGTCATTAATACAACTTGAAGTAACCATCCCTCTCTTAAATTACTTTTACAAATATCTAAAGAAAATATATATAAAAAATGTAAATGTAAACTGATAATTCAGACACTAGTAACTTATCTTTTGTATAAATCAATACTCAAACATCTTGGTAACTTTAATTTAAATTAATTTAATGTAAAAATTATATATTCTGTATTCTTATACCGCTACGTCTTTTTTTTGAATCGTGGGTGCATATTGTGCAATACTTTCAATCAAGTAAAATCAACAGTTTATCCTAGTTAATACAGTGACACTTTGGACATAGCCATGGATGAACCCACTAAAGTTTAACAAAATGTCACCATGGTGGCCATGCTGCCATCATGTTGAACTGGATGGTGCATGGTTGTTCCTCTCCATAGCAGACCCTCCACATTTTGAAGTATTTACTTGATAAAACATGGTGAAATAGTGTGTCTTATACACATGTGTAATACAAATGATCAAATATTGTTGTAAATAAAAACTACGTTAACACCAAGCTAATATAGCAACACCTGTGTCAGCACTAATACTCATTCAATTCCAATTTTTACAAACAGCCTGTGCTAGTATCCGGGTTGCCATTTGTAAGGTTACACAGTCAAAATCTAACAACAATAATGACCTAAGAGAATAAATGGTTTTTAATTTTGCAAATCTGATTTTCACCATGTTATACATTTGTACACGTTACAGTTCCAAACTAAATATTTAATTACAAAGCTAAGTGCTTAGTTTGTAAACTATATATTAAGTTGCAAACCAAGCATTTAGTTTTCAAACTAAATATTTAGCTTACTAATTAAATATTTAACTTAGAACTATGACTTATATATACACTTATGAATAACAAAAATATGAAAAATGAACCCTGCCTTTTATCTTTTATGACAGTCTGAATATATTTTGCTGTAAATCTTTCATTGTGTAACTTTACAAACAACTCCATAAGCCTACTAGCAGGGATGGAAAATATACAGATAATGATTTACAGAGAGAACAAACCTAAAAGGCTTCATGTGAGAGCATATGTGTTATCAAGATGGACACAAACTAAGGAATTAGAGTTAAAGTGGGCTAATGTAAACATCCCTTAGCTTACATGTGTCTGCTCTCCTCTTGACACATCTTGGAGTTTTTATTGGAACTTTGTAGCCCGGCCACTTTTCTGCCATCGTGTGGTCTTCTGTCAGTCTTTTGTCCACAAAATGTAAAGAACAAACATACAGTCGCTTCAGTGTTTTCTTCAAATTTAAAGCTTTTAACCACAGGCGAAGGGATTTCTCATTCTACGGTTGGGTGTGAAGGACGCAGGGCGCCTCGCATGTTCACGGTCGATGATTAAAACACTCCTGCTCCATGTAAACCTTTCTTTTACACCAGTTAATATTACAACCTCTAACTGTACAAACGAGCCCGGTCTTCCTCGAAGTCATAATGAAAAGTAATTTGCTATGAAGTAGCAGCATTAGCCGCTTTTCAGCTAGCTAGCCAGTGACAGGAAGTGACCAACTGGAAGTCTTGCACAATCAAACAGCATAAATAGGCAAAATAAATAGGCAAAATGCGTAACAAGTAAAAGTGAGTATGATCTTTTCTATTCACCTCATTAAATATTATGGTGCATATTTGCCATCGGTCAGTTTGAGAGCTTTATAAAGAGAACATTAACAGGCCCTGCTGCATTTGTTGCTTCTTATGATGAAATCTAAGTCTGAGAAGTTTATCGTTTATTTGTATTTTTTCTTAATATTTTCTTTCAACCTATGTGAAATCAAGGAGCATCCAGGTGAAACTGGGAGCAGTACTGGTTTTTATGTAAAGGATGGGAAAGTAATGTACAAACTAAAGTGGATTGCAAGAGCAGTCAAACCCAGAAAACATGTTTAAATTTTGTCAGGAATAATTTCTGACATGTTTGGTGTTTTAATTTTGTGTTTTGTTCTTTAGTATTTAGTATGAAAGTATTTTGTGTATTTAGATTCTGATTTGTGGTGAAACCTTTACTTTTCTTTGAACAAATCCTCTCATGCACTGTTTCACATACATACATACATACATACATACATACATACATACATACATACATACATACATACATACATACATACATACATACATACATACATACATACATACATACATACATACATACATACATACATACATACATACATACATACATACATACATTATAATCTGCATATTTCCTTCCTGTTGACATTTATTATGCCAGTTAGAGCCATATGTATTCACTATGTAAGTCAAGCTCCCCAGTATTTAAGTCTCTTTGTTTCTGTTATACTCTGTTAGTTACTAGTGCTGCTCATTCCACTCTGCTTCATTAGTTTGAAAATTTTCTGACTATTGTTAAATAAAAATTTCATTCACAATAAGGCTGCCTTATTCCTGCCTGCCTTTTAGGTCCTCAAGCTACCCAATAAATGGCAAATTTTTCTTTGCTAAAGAGCTCAGTCAGAAGAGGCCAGGAACATTAATTTTAAATTTTTAGAGCACATATTTTCAATTGACTTTAGGTGAGGACTTTGACTGGACCTTTGACTTGTAGTTCTGCCTGTATGGTTTGGGTTGTTTTCCTGCGGTAGGTTTCAAGTCCATACTGTTAATTTCCAGATGGTGAATTTTAATTGATTTTTATATTTAAATCACACTGATTTCCTATACCAGACCCCGCTCTTTTTCGTCTTTTATATCCTCCCTAGATTCTGCTATCCTTGCTTCATTTTTCAGAAACTGAACACAGCGTTCCCCCTAAATGATGCAGCAGCAGACTCCCTGACCAGCAGCGAACAGTGTTTGAACTAATGCATAATAGAGACAGAATAGCTCAAGCAGAAGGGCCTTTCTCTTTGTGCCTCAACAAATGAGCACAATTCACTTTGTTACATTAGTTGGTTCATCCTGTGTCTCGACAAGATTCATTTAAAATCTATGTAACACTCAAAAAAAGCCCTCCATCTATAATTAAGTGTCCCTCTTCTTGCTTCCTCTTGGATAATCTTTGTGTTCCTAAGTAAAAGCTGCTACAGCGCCACGTGAACACTGACCTTGACAATTAATGCAAGGTTCTTTGATTGCAAAGAAGCTTCAAGATGTCTTCTCAATTACAATGACCTTAACAAAGCCCCCAAAGAAGTAATAAAACCATTACACAATGGTATATTAAATGTAATGACATCCATTCAGTGTCCTAAGAAAAGGAAAGATCGTGCTTTAAGTATTATCCCTGTAATTTGAGAAACCCAAAGTGACATTTTAAATGTTGAGGAAAGTCATTAGATTACACAAACATTGTGCCACTATAAACACATATGTGCTTGCATAAGGCCAAGCAAAATCAGCTCCTCTTTGCATGAGTTACTTTCTTCCACACGTGAATGTATATTTGATATCTGGTTAAACTTTAATGCGCTTGTAACGATTTACACTTTAACTGTCTACAGCTGAAATCAGCTGCACTTTCAAAAATCCTGTAAACGTATCCATCTGTTCACGTGTTGTTCAAGCAGACTGAACTTCTGCTCAAGCTAAATGTGGTTGGTGATATGACAGGAATCACAGAAAAGCCCAATTGCCATTGTCATAGATCAATAAAATGATCTAAGTTTCCTGTATTTGTAGTGGAGCTGCGAAGGTTCAGGAGCTGTCAGCTTGGCATGTATCCTTTAACAACCCATTCTCACTGAAAAACGTGTAATATCCACATTGGTCCACAGGGGGAAACGTAGTATTGTCACAATTTGGCTCCTCGGTATGTTTCAGTCCAACGTTTTATTTGGCCTATTTATTCATTTACATTGACTTGCAACTCCCACGAAAAAAAGAACCTGGTTGTCGTTGCCTGTGGAAAGGTAAACATTTAAGCAAAAAAAATGTGTTTATATGCATTTTGATTAAATTTCTAGCGAGAAGTATGGATTTTATTTTCATAATCTTTGTTCAGAGAAGGTAGATAACCTTTCCTTCATTAGTTTCGGTGAAGATTTTCTCAGAAAGACGCAAGGAAGTGACGTTTCCTACTTACCTCACAGAGTGACACCGAGAGTCCGGTACATATGAAAACAACATTTAAGCAAAACATTTGAAGTTGATCCACAGGCGTTTGGGTTTTGGTTTTATTTTGTATTTTCAGAATTTCCTTGTTGTCTATTTATGTTCTAATGGTCTTGTCATATACTGTTGTTATTTTTGCCATTATGAGTTTTGCCATATTAATTCATTGGTCTGTTTAGTTTCTTAGTTTATTCTTGTGTTCTATTCTTTGTGCATTTTGAATTTATTCAAAGTCTTTTCCCCTTGGTTGAGTTTCTTTCTTTGTATCCTAATTCAGCACCATTTGTGTTAATTAGTCTCCTTCCCTCAGTCTCGCTGCTTTCTTTCGGCCTCAGCTGCTCCTCATTATACCCTGATTAACTCACCTGCAATCATTATTTCCACTCTTCTCTCAGTTTGTAAGCTCATTGTTTGTCATTGTTCATCTCTAGAGTCTTCTGTTATGCTGCCTGTTACGCTGCCTGCGTTCCATGACCTCCTCTCTCTGTCAGTTCCCCTGTAAGCTATCCATTATTCATCATTAAAAAAACTCTGTTTGACTCAGTTTTGCACTTCACAACCACACGTGACAATATGCATCATGACAATACATTATATGTCCACCATCTTTGATTTAAACATGGTCAGCAAATATTTTTTTGTTTAGAATTAGCTTTTTACAGTTCATGAAATGGCAAAAAAGCTACATGCACATTTATGCGCGGTAAACTTGGTAAACTTGTTGAAATATACACAAACTGTCCGCAATCTAGGATTAAAATCTGACCACCAATTAACTCCTGCTCTGTAGCTCATAAAATAGAGAGACGCCGGTCTGTATTAGGTCTGCACGATATTAAGAAAGGTTGTGATATGCGATAAAATTTGTAATTGTTGCGACAATAGAGCTTACAAGAAATACAGAAAGAAATTAAAGTTTGAATGTCTTTCTGCTTTAGGATTCTAGCAAACCTAGACCCCAGATAATTAGTAGTCTATCCAGCTACTAAAAAACAAAAACATGAATCATTTCCATCTCAAACACAAGGTTTTAATGAAAAGGTTGCCTCTGTCCAACTTATCATGTTTTGGCAATGCAACAACTTTGCTGTAGTTTCTCATCAACTTCATCAACTGTTGTTATACGTTTCATGACATTTTTCTTGCATTAAAAAGCAAATGTCACTAAACATATTAAGGGCACTGAGGGTCTGAACGCAGGGTGCTTAAATAATTAGCTAACACTTATTGTGCTTCAGGCGATGCGTTGCGATATGCATATTGTGATCCGTGATATTGCGATGACGATAAATCTGTAATATATTGGGTGTCAAAATATACATTAAGTACCTCAGTTATTTTGGTTTAAATATGGCCAACATTTTTAACTCTGCAACTTTGAATGTCTTGTTACTAAAAAGTGCTATATAAAGAAACTTACCTTAGCTTACCTTACCTTGCTACTTACATTGGAATTATGGCTATAGGCATAATTTGTGCTGCAGTACAAATTTGTTTAGCAAACTTTGTAACTACACTTTTTCATTCAAAATACTTCACAGAGTGATGATTAGAGGGATTATCAGCCTAAAAGCTTTACATTCTATCAAAAAAAAAAGTTTTCACTGCAAATTTCCCTTGGCAGAAAAGGATAATTATCATTTTATCGGCCAGACAACGCGAGCTATGATTATAAATTGGTATCATTTGTGTTCACATTCAAATTAAATATGGAGGAGGAAGCTGAATTTCAGGGTTTATTTTTCTCATAACCCACAAGCATTATAGTATTCTTATGTAATAGGTTAGCATTTGTAGGAAAAGAACGCTCTTTGTGAAAAACTGGCTTGTAGCAATACCACAATAAAAACTATAATTTATGCCAACCACCTTGGAAACAGGATTTTTTAATGATTGCAATTATTCCAACACCCTACAGCTATCACACCCATAGTTTTGGTGTTTTTTGACAGAAGTGCAAGCAACAACAAGACTAACTGAACACATGCTTTACATTTACAGCAGCTTTCTAACTAAAAATCATCTTTATCTATCATTTTGTGGTTTGATTGCAGGATATTTACTCATTGTTGAGTCACATCAAGCACAACTGGATCTGAACAGTTTTCCCACTGCTTTTAGACTCATTTTTTCAGGCTGAAAGCTGTCAGCATTCGCCCCTGCTGCTCACCCTGCCGTGCTCGCATTATCTTCAACAGAGTGAGCCTTATCTACATCCACATAACAGCCCAGTTCGCCATTATTATCCATCCAATTTTTCCTGCAAAGCTGTACATCATTAGTGCATCTGACGCTCCTCAGCTGTCACATGTACAGCTCCTGGTTTTTCACTTGCCAGTAAACCTCTGAGTTCCTTCCCCCACCCCCTGTACACATCGATCTGCTTATATGAGAAGTCCTAAATGTTGAAGTAAAGAGGAAAAATGATTCTTAATTGGAGCGTCTATCTCGTCTAATTCCATCTGAAACCTCATCAAGCTCCATCCTCCTGATTAAAGCTCTCATTAGTGTCTTCGTGATCAACATCAACTTGAAGCAAGGTTATCATTCGGATCATATGAGTTTCACCGCTGATTTAGCTGCAGCGTTTCTTTTCCCCCCACTGAGGAACAGAACTAAATAATCAGCATGCTGGATCTCAAGCTCTCGGGCATTTTTACTAATTCATTTGGAGAAATACTGTGTAGTGGAGGGTGGGACTGCAGCTGCAACATCGTCTTTCACTAACAAGGTTGCCTTTGCGTTTATTTACACTTTTTTTTTTCTACTGCTATCTGGGGGTTGAGAAAACTGGTCAAGGTAGGCTGAGGCCATCTCAGGCAGAAAAATATGTAAACTCGCATAAACGCAGGGAAAAATATCTGTGCAGGGAGTTATCCTTAGGTCTGGATGCCAGGGACAGAAATCCCATGCTACGAGCTAACAGCTGTAAAGCCATATATGCCGTTTCCCATGTCCCTCAGCCTTACAGCTGTGGTTGTCATGACAACCGGGGCTAATCTCCAGTGGACAGCGAAGAAGTGCAACGGCTTGCATGAAAACGTGCTTCTGAGTTTAAAGAAACATGAGTAAATCTCTAAGTTCACTTTAGGGTGCCTAAAGGCATTTTTGGGTTCTTTCTTTTTTTTTTCAGAATCCATGGTGGTTTTGAGACTAATATGTTAATTTCCCATTTTCTGTCCTTCATAATAGATAAAGGAGATATATATATATAGACTACAATAATATTATACTATACTATTATACTATATAACATATTATATTATATTATATTATATAAATGTAACCTTTTATCCTATTTTTTACTGTGAAATTTGTTGTTTCTCCTTGCCCTTTTCCTGATTCTATCCCTACAAAAGCCCATATTTTCTCTGATTTCTCTCCAGCATCCTCTTTTCACCCCCCCCCCCCCCCACTCACCCACCCTCTCCCTAAATCCATGTATTCTTTTCTTCTCCTCTCCGAAAACCCATCTCTCTTCTGTCGGTCTCAGCCTCTGTCTTACCAACCCTCTTCTTAGAACACGCAGTTCCCATCTTGTCTAAATCCAAAGGCCTCTGCCTTCCTCGTTGCTCAGCAGGAACCAACAAAGTATGTCATGGATGATTAGGGTGACATGACGAAACGGCAGACATGCGGATGAATAAGGGGTTCAGAGGTGATAACCTGGAATATGGGAACAAAACTGGAGCACTGAGCTGGTGAAGATTCTCAGTCATCCAGGTCATGGTCATTCCAAAAAAAAAAAGTAAAAAACAAGGCAACTGGACTTGTTATCCGTAGTAGAAGACGTTTCGCTTCCTCTCCAGGAAGCTTTCTCAATTCAAAAAGTCTGGAGTAATGTGGAGTAACCAGCTTTATACCAATGCCAAACAAAGGCCTTGTAATGGCTTAGATAACATGCAAATTCAACCGAAACAGGTCCACCCCTTAGTAATAGGTGGTCGTTAAAGCCATTAAGCCAGCAGATTGGACCGAAACTGGTCCATTCCTCTGTAACGGGGAGTCGTTAGGGTTGTTATTGGCCTGGCTTAAAGGAACAATGTTTTGATCACCCGAATGAGGGTGAGAGTTAAGGTGAAGATTGGCCGGAATTAATCCTATTGCTGTATTGTAAGTTTTTGAGAGTTGGAACCTAAGGCCTCCTCCTCTGTTTAAGGTTGGTTTTTCTCTCTTAACGTAGATGGCTTCCTTCACACCCCTTTCAAACCATCTGTCTTCTTTGTCCAAAATGTGAACATTTTGGTCCTCAAAAGAGTGTCCTTTGTCCTTAAGGTGTAGGTGGACAGCAGAGTATTGACCTGAGGAGGTAGCTCTCCTGTGTTGAGCCATGCGTCTGTGGAGAGGTTGTTTGGTTTCTCCAATATAAAGATCAGAACATTCCTCACTGCACTGAACTGCATACACCACTCCCCTCATCTTAGGTTTGGGGGTTTTGTCCCCAAACTGACTGATAGACTAAAAGTGTTTTTTCTGCATGTCTTACAGTCAGATGTGTAGTAACTCGGCTGAGTAACGTTTTTGAACAAAATTTACTTTTGGGAATAGTTTTATGAAAGACTTCTTGTTTGTACTCAAGCTTTGTTGTTTTAGTGTTATGCTCTATCTGCTGAGCTCGTTGAGTCATTTGGAGGTCATAACATACAATAACCAGTAGATATTATCATTGTTTACAGATACTTTGCACTGTACTAACAAACACAATATTGCCAAATATATATATATATATATATATATATATATATATATATATATATATATATATATATATATATATATATATATATATATATATTATTATTATTATTATTATTTACTTTTTTCTTTAAAATACCAGAATTTGTAGTCTACATAACTTTATATTTTTGTCTGTCTGATAATGTCATTTTTAAATATGATCAGTTACTCAGTTGAGTAGCCTTCTTACCAAATACTTTTTTACTCTTGAGTAATTTCTTGGTTGCTTTTACTTGAGTAAAAATATTGTTAAATCTTACAATTTTTGGCTACTCGACCAGCCTCTGCTTGCAGTTGATAATATTCTGTTCCCAGACGCTGCAAAAAGTCCCCAGCATGTCCAGATGTGCCTACTGGGTTGAAGTTGTTCCGTCCAGCAGGGGGCGGAGTGAGTGTGCATGAGTGGGGAAAGTGAGCAGCAGAGGGGAAACGGGAGCTGCAGAGGGGCTGGAGCTGCGGAAAGCAGAGGAGCGGACAGCGGTGGCAGCAGATACCGGCAACCTGCAGGCTGCGGCCAGGCGGCACGAGGAGCGGGACTCGGTGGTCCTCGGTTCTGTAAACAGGGAGGCTTATACAAGCAAACAAAAGTCTCGTGTCCGGTGGGCTGTCACACGCGCTTAGCCTTCACACACCCGCGCGTCTCTTAAAAAACAGCGGGAGATGCATTACGTCATAACCTCCCATCGCCCTGGATGACCGCGCTCGCAGGAGGAGATGATGCTGGGCTGCTGCTGTAGAAGAGAAGCAGATTCCGCCGCTGCCGCACGCGAACGTCCGGGGGCGGTGTCCCGCGCGGGGCAGAGAGAAGAAGGGGAGCCGCCCTCGCGCGGCGTCTGGCTCTGATGGCTCCTCGCGCCCCGGGCGGGAAAGAGACACAGCAGTCGCCGCTGCGCGAGAGGGAAGAGGACAGGAGGTACCTGGGAAGTGACGTGGTGTCCGCGCCCCGCAAGCAGTCACCACGGTGCGGTTGTCGTGCGTTTCGCAGGAGGGCAGGAGCGGGAAGGGGAACATGGCCGCGCAGTCGGACGGCGGCAAAGCCGGGGTCGGCTACGGCGGCGGCGGTTTCGCCCAGCTGTACGATATTGACGCCGAGGAGCCCCTGGACTCCGCCGCCATCCACATCTGCCAGTGCTGCCGCTCCTCCGCCTGCTATTGGGGCTGCCGCTCAGCCTGCCTGGGCTCCCTGCTCGGCGGTGGCCAGCCCCTCGGAGGGGCCGGCATCCGGGAGACCCACTGCCCTCCCCGCGAGCAGCTGTGGCTGGACTGCCTCTGGATCATCCTGGCCCTGCTCGTCTTCTTCTGGGACGTTGGCACGGACCTGTGCCTGGCGGCGGACTACTACCAGAAGCAGAAGTACCTCTGGTCCGGCCTCACGCTCTTCTTTGTGCTGGTCCCGTCCGTGCTGGTCCAGATTCTGAGTTTCCGCTGGTTCGTGCAGGACTACACCGGCGGGGGGCTCGGAGAGGTGGAGGGGCTCACCAAGAAGGGTACGGTGGTCCAGGGATGCTCGTATCCCGGAAAGGACCGCCTGCAGCTGGCCACCATCTGGCTGTGGCAGGCCACCATCCACATCCTCCAGCTGGGACAGGTGTGGAGGTGAGAGCACACCTGAACCCCGCCTCGCCTCACCCCCTCCTCATCGCGGCTTGAGGTGGTTACAAGAAGGGACAGGGGCGAGTAGCAGACGATCACAGAGACATTTAGAGTCAAAGTTAACGTATTCAATCTGCAATGATTGGTCTCAAACAGCAGAATAAATGCCGTGGTTTAGTGCAAACGTAGCTGGAGTATTTTAGCTGTCAACCTCCAAAGAAGAAATGTATTAATAATGAAAAGAATTATTGTGTCGCTCTCCATGGTGCTGAATCAATTTATAGTCCCACCTACCGGTGCTTTGAAACATCATTCTCTGCCGCCAAACTATTCTTACGTTTTACCTTGTTACAACCGAAGCCTTCAGTGTTCCTTATTGGTATTTTATGTGATAGACCAACACACGTTAAGGAAAATCTGAACGGATTCACACACCAAAACAATAATAATAATGAAATCCAGCGCGACCAACTGACTTGAGAAGTCACCTTGTTTGAGGAACAAAACACAAGTATAAACTAATAGCGCTGCACATTATCTCAAACACATCATCTCTGTTTTTAGGCTTGGCGATGGCAGCATCATACCATGGGAATGCTTTTCTTTAGCAGAGCCAGGAATGCCGGTCAGAGTTGCTCAGTTAAAGTGGAAAAAAACAGGGGTTGATACTGAAAAAGACTTGAGACTAGGGTAGAGCTTCAGTTTCCAGCAGGACAACACCCCTAGTATGGTTCAAGCCTATGTGGGTTATAATGTAAGTCGGAATGGCCCTGTCAAAGTCCAGACCTAGATGCAAGGATCTGTAGGAAGGCTTGAAGCTCGGTGTTCACAGATGATCTCCATCCAACCTGACTGACCTTTTACCAAGAGTTAGGAACACCCAAAAGGCTCAAGAAATTGTCAAATCCGCCGGCCATCAAAATACAGCGAAGTTTGCAGTCGTAACGCCACAAAACATGGAGACAGTGAAGGACTGGCTATGCTTTTACAAGGCACTGCGCAGCAAAGAGGTCAGAACTCTGTATTTTCGCGTGCATGCACGTGTCTGTGCATGCCGGCGTGTGTGACGAGTGGAAAAACGGTGTCACGGCTCTTCCCCACGAGTGTCAGCGTGCATGGAGAGTACAAAGAGGAAAAGCATCTGCGCTTCTGGCAACTCGTCTCTCCCCCTCCCCATCTGACACACGCACACACAGTAGGACATGCTTAGGTGTTAATTGAGCTGCTAAAAGCACTGTCAGAGGAACGGCATAAAACGACACACAGGCACGTCTTTCTGTCGCAACTAGACGTAGTAGTAGCAGCAGCAGCAGCAGTGTGCAAGGGCAGCATACACTATAAATCCCTCCCTACCCTTTTCTCCAACAGGACCCTCTAATGGTGTCCGGCAGCGGAAAGGTCGCGTTATGTGTGTGTTTCTTCCAGAACCACTTAGCTTCACTGCTTCAAGTTGTAGGGTTAAACCGACCCCCTCCGCCCTTCACCGTCACACAAACCACAGAATGGACCCTCCCACCTGGAGCAAGGAAGAAAGGAAGTGGTATCGCCTGATTGAGACAGACCGCTTTAGAGATGAAGAGGCTCTGTGTAAGGGGGAAGGTGAAGGAATAGAGATCAGGAGGAGGTTGGTGAAAGAAGAAGTGAGAATGATGGGGGGTAGGGTGGAGGATCTACTCAGATACTTTAGAGGCGCATCCTCTCACGGCAGGGCTCATCGAATTTGCCTGCCAGTCGGTATTGACCTGAGAATTACAGAGAAGACTTTCTCCTTTTCAGAGCCTTAAAGCGGCAAACAAAATCCTTACACATGCCTCGTTTTCTAGTCTGGGACGTAAAGCATTTTGACGCAGTCGCAGTCGGATGTTTGCGTCTAATCATTAATGGCACGAATGCCAATTTTTTTATATGGTGCAATTAACGACTGGATTAATAATCCCGTGTCGAGATCGGACGGGATTATCCGACAAACAGCTCTGATGATCTGGAAAAAACAAGAATCTGTTGAACACATTCAAAATATATATATACAGACTAAAACGAACATGTTTATATTCATATCCAGTTGCAATCAGACCCATCCCGTCCTACAAGGAGTTTACAAAGGACTGGTGTTCAAGTTTTTTCAAACGCTGGAACTCGGCTTTATGGTAAATAAATAAAACCAACACCTGAAATGGAAGATGAAGTGTTTCTGTTTAAGATAGCCATGTCACAATTATTCACCCTCCTGTATAATGTTGTTTTTAAAGCGATTAGACAGGTTGAACATACATGATCCGGCTGGGCTGCAGTGGACTCACTCAGCACTTTATTAAGTACACCTTGTTCCTATCTTGTAGGACCCATTTGTTTGCCCCCAGAACTGCCTTAATTCCTCGTGGCGTAGATTGAACAAGATGTTGGAGATTATTACTGAGACAGTCTGGTTCATCTTCACATGATAGCTCCACATTATTTATGCCATTTAAAGCTTGTGCTGTATATTTCCAACCACAGGAGGAGTAACAGCCATACCTGTATAACGCAGGACCATGCGGATGCTCGGATACTTTTTTCGGTTGATCTCACACACATACATGACTCTGCTGCTGGCCTGAGGCTTCTCAATGACCCACGTTCAGAAACCCACTCGGCGTGTACCATCAGCAGAGTCAGAGTTACGCCCAAGCCATGTTTTATACTTCAGAGATCTGTCACTCCACTGTTTGTAGTGGCTCGCCCGATCTTGAGTCATCTTGCTGATCGTATTCCTGCTTAGTCAGTTGTTTGGTCTGGAAAGACATCGGAAGAATAGTGAAGCTGCTTCACGCGAAATGTGTACAGATGGCGGGATCCTGTTTCTGATTCATGCCGCCAGATCCGGCGGTCTCTAACGTGGCTCCTGAACTTCCCCCGCAGGTACATCCGAACGCTCTACCTGGGGGTCATGTCGCGGCGGCAGAAGGAGCACCAGCGCCGGTGGTACTGGGCCATGATGTTCGAGTACGCCGATGTCAACATGCTGCGCCTGCTGGAGACGTTTCTGGAGTCGGCGCCCCAGCTGGTGCTGCAGCTCTACATCATGATCCAGGAGAACCGAGCCGAGACCTTGCAGTGTAGGTGGAGGGCAGGCCACCGAGGGGAGAACGGGGGCCGACATGCCGTGGCATTAACGCCGTGTTTTCACGTAATCGACAAAGCACTTGTTAGCCAACAGCTGCACAAGCGGTAATTAGCAATTTGCACACATTGTGCTCAGCAAATGTGCGGCTGCAGATGGCGAGGAGTGTTCAGGTGTCCCAATGAAGAAGGCGGCACTATAAGTGTCATGTGCCTCCTCTTCCCTAATCACGCAGGATATGTATCATCTAGTCGACCACACGCTGGCGTTATTCATCCCTATCACTCTTGAGTTTTTTTTGGGACTCTTTCTACTTTAATGCAAATACGTGACTTGCACACACGCGGGGGGGGGGGGGGGGAATGAACGCACCGGCTGGGATTATATAAATAACTTCATCCTACAGCATCACAGCCAAATGTTTCTGTGGTGTCACACGCCCGCTCTTAAATAATGATGTCTCCAACGGTGTTATGCAGAACGCCCCTGGAGAGACCTGCAAATCCTCTAGGACGGTGCTTGCTTTCTGTTCCATAAGCCTCCTCTGTCTGTCTCTCTAGGCGTCTCCTCCCTGGCCTCCCTCATCTCCCTGGCCTGGGTTCTGGCCTCCTACCACAAGCTGCTGCGCGACTCCCGGGACGACCAGCGCAGCATGAGCTACCGCGGCGCACTGCTCCACCTCTGCTGGCGCCTCTTCACCATCTCGTCCCGCGTCCTCTCGCTGGCCCTCTTCGCCTCCCTCTTCCACATCTCCTTCGGCATCTTTGTGGTGCTGCACTGGTGCGCCATGGCCTTCTGGGTGGTGCACGGGGGCACCGACTTCTGCATGTCGAAGTGGGAGGAGGTGCTCTTCAACATGGTGGTTGGCATCGTCTACATCTTCTGCTGGTTCAACGTGAAGGAGGGACGGACGCGTTACCGGATGATAGCGTACTACACCGTGGTGCTGGCCGAGAACACCATCCTCACTGGCCTGTGGTGAGTCATCGTGGATGAAATATTGAACGCTCATATGAAATTATGAGGACGTTTAGTTAAAGCATACTATGAATATATACTGGACATCCCGTGCCTTGCTAAATTAGTCATACCCCGTGAGACGTTTTCAGATTTCTGTTCAATTCCTTCGGTAGTCAGACTGAGCTGCTAAGTATGTTCCAACGAGTCGATGTTAGGCTTTCAAATCTACGCGCCTGGTCAAACATGGCGATGGCAGCATCATGCTGTGGTGCTGCTTGTCGAAAGAAAGCCACAAGATCCGGTTACTATGCAATGTGGAAATGACTGGGTCAGTATGGCATAATGAACACAGAATATGGAAGAATGTGTGAGAAGTTTCCAGACGTTATGCCTGGTTCTGTTGCCTAAAAGTAGGGATGCAGCAGTAGGAAAATGTTGGGCCGAAATCAGTGTCCGACAACCAATGTTAGATATATTTTCCACTCCTTTCGACACGGTTAAAAAAACAACCACACCGCTAAGATTGCTTCTCTGCTTGAGTTAAGCACCCCACCGTCCTGCGTTGCATCGCCATCCCGGTCACATGACCAAACAAATACCGCATGGCCAACCCCCTCCCTAAACACATACACAGAAATAAACATCG
The DNA here is from genome assembly GCA_037039145.1 of Fundulus diaphanus. Classification (NCBI taxonomy): domain Eukaryota; kingdom Metazoa; phylum Chordata; class Actinopteri; order Cyprinodontiformes; family Fundulidae; genus Fundulus; species Fundulus diaphanus. The sequence continues at coordinate 19,971,659 of CM073139.1, read as the reverse complement.
GTTAGTAATACGGGCCCAGTGTTATTTGTGAGATTGACCCACTAACCTCACCCGATACCACCGATCCCTGTCCAAAAAGATGATAAAGTCAGAATTTCCAAAGGATAATTTAATTCATACAGTGATATTAATCAGTTTACTACTGTTAAATTTGAATTGCCACTTCTCATCGTGATTTTATATCAAACTTATTGATCGGTTAAGAGTTAATGAGGGAGTCAACCCACAGATAGACTTGTAAAAAAACGAACATTTGATTGTTTTTTGTTGTTGTTGTTTTTGGCATCTATATCTTGTTAGACAAGAGGTTTGCATTGGGCCTTTGTGTGGTTTAAAAACTTTGTCTGGTTTGGGCACCAAACAAAGCACTAAAACTACCGATTTTTGAAATTCACAAACAGATTCTGTAAAGAATCTGTGTTTAGTGAAGGCAGGGCTGCCCCAAGGTTTTATGGAGCCTGGTCAAAATTTGAAATGTTGACCTCAAGACAAAATTCAAACTCCTCATCACGCTGTGTATAGTGAAACAAAGTGGTGGTAGCATCATGCTGTGGGGATACGGTGACACAGTAGCTGGTCAGAGGAAGATGGATAGAGCTTAATACAGGGCGGTCCTGTTAGCGACTGCACCTTCCAGCAGGAAGTCGACCCTAAACGTGCAGCTAAAGCAACAACGGAAATTTAGATCAAAGTATGTGTTAGACAGACCGCTGAGAGTCCAGACCTGAAATCTCTGTTCTCAGATGCTCTCGGTTGAATGAACTGGAGTAGTTTGCAGTTGTTTGTAGTTGTTTGTAGTTCTTAAATTTAAATTCGCGTCTCCTCTCTGATGCAGGTATGCCTATCGGGATCCAGTGCTGACCGACTCGTACGCTGTCCCGGCCCTCTGCAGTGTCTACCTGACATTCGGCGGGGGCGTCCTCGTCATGTTCCTCTACTACGGCTTCCTGCACCCCGCCACCACCCACCTGCAGCCGAGCCCCGCCTCGTCCTGCTGCGCCCAGCTGCTCTGGGGTCTCCCGCTTCCCCCGTCGGCCCCGCCCTCTGCCCCGCCCACCCCGGCCCATATGGCCAAGTCCCAGACGGAGGAGGACGTGGCCGAGACGTGCCTTCCCGTCTTCCAGGTGAGGTCCGCCCCCCCAACCTCCAAGCCCGAAGGCCCGCTGATAAAAATCGATATGCCCAGGAAGCGTTACCCGGCTTGGGACGCGCACTACGTAGACAGGCGCCTGCGGAGGACTATAAACATCCTGCAGTACATAACGCCGGCTGCCGTGGGCATCCGCTATCGCGACGGACCGTTGCTGTACGAACTGTTGCAGTACGAGTCTTCACTCTGACACACACACACAAACATACAGAGGTACACCTGAGCACATACAGCACTATAAAATGTACATGTGGATGTTCAAACTTAGAGAAGATAGAGGAAAAAAGTCATGAGCAAAAGGTCTCACTTGATATAAGCACATGCACACTAAAGCAATCTCACTTATAAGCACACACGCGCACACACACACACTTCTTGTAAGTCCCGTGGCTATGACTCAGCAAGCTGCTTCAGTTCATCTTCTCCTTTCTCACTTCTTTCTCTCCATTCAGCTCCTCTGATCGCTCTTCACTTGGTCTCATTTTTTATGAATTTCCCTTGCACACGCTGCTGTAGGAGAAAAAAAGAAATTTAAAAAGAGAAATGAGCACACCTCTGCAGCAGCACCCGACCGCATCATTTATGTTGCGATCGTCGCGCGTTGAGAAGAATAAATTAACGTGACACAAAAGAAAGAAGGGAAAAAAAAGTCACTTACAAAAAAAAAACATCGAAGGGGATTGTGAACACGTGGTTAGCGTAGTCAAAGGGTTGTAAATATTTTCTATGTACAGAGCAGATATTTTTAATGTAATAATGTCACTTTGTGGCCGGGCAAAGAGCTTAAAGACGGTTCTGGAAGTTTGTTATGAAAGGTTAACAAAGGATTAAACCAGTGCGAAAGGGAGACGGAGACAGAAGACAGAATTTATGTCATGAACTTGCAAAAGAAACGCCTCATATTAAGTTTTGGTCATTCATCTCGAGGGCATGTAGCTGATTTTCAAGTCAGAACAAAGGAGACATTAGAGAAGCAGCGGAACATCATAGCCGTGTGTCGTGTCCGCAAGTGGAAAGAAGGAAAAATTGTTCATCAACTGGATTTTCATTCTTCAAACCTTTCCTAATACCAGCAAATGGTACATTTAATACCAGAAGTCAATTAGCGTAAAATAACCGGTTATGATTAGCCTGTATACATTGAAACAATCATTACCAATAATAATTTAGAGTAAAAAGTTACTAAATAAGTAGTTTTCTGAATCTTGACAATGTAACTACAGAAATTCGTTTACATGTCAATTCTTAAAACATTTACCTTACTTAAACCAATTTGGGGGGAAAAAAACAAACAAACAAAAAGCTAACTTAACTAAACCGATGTTAATCCAAACAAAAATAAGCATTTTACTGATTTAAAGCAGTGGCTCCCTTTGGGACAAAACAACAAATATTTGGTCCACTTCTAAGACTATACGTCACAATGTACAATGGATAATAATAATTACAATATGAAAGCTGTTACAAGAGATAAACAAAGCTGTCAAAAGTAAACAATATAGTCTCCTTCTTTAATTAGCTTATTCTTTTAATAGTTGGCCTATTATCAGTTTTCCATTAACAACCCTCAGAAAGTATTCACCCGATGGTTACTTAGGCGGAGCACACACTCCACCAGTCGGGCCTTTATGGTATAGTGGCAACATGGAAGCCACTCAACGTTAAAAAAGCACATGGTGGACTTTAGCCTCAAACTTTTGTAGCGATTGTCAGACAAGAACAGAACTTTACAGAACTTCTTGGCGAGAGCTCAAAAGTTTTCTGGAGGAAATCAGGCACTGCTCATCGCCTCCTTAACATCTGTGCATGGTGGTGTATGTTTTTCTGTGTATGAACCCCACATTTCTTAGCTAGCTAAATTGAAAATGAAAAGAAATGGCAGCTTTACTCACAGTTTAACTCTAGAAAAATGTGTTGTTTGTCACTCTTAAAATGCTAAAACTGTACAAAAACTGAGACAAAACCATTAACTGTTTGAAGAAATAGCCCCAATTAATTATTGGCCGGGTGTAGCTAGCGACAAAAGCTACACCCTGCTAGCTAGTCAGAGATTTCAACTAAATTAAGGAACTAGAATTATACCTGTAGTTTTAACAAATTCTTCTATAGAGGGACACATCCTTGAATTTCAAAACGAGTCTTTACTTTAATTTAGACCTCTTTTATTTCCTTCCTAAGCGCTAGCAATTGCTTACCAAATTTGTTCTTTTAGCTTCAGTAGACTTATCTATTAGCTTTGTTGAGCTAAGTTAAGATAATTTCCAGAATACAGGAGATAAACCTAAACGTTTTTGGACTAAACCATGCTGCTCGTATATTATGAAGAAAATACAGTAACTATTACATGACATGCTAGTGACAGAAGTCTCAGTGCAAGCAGATGTCTACCGTAAGAAATAAAGATGAAAACAGAAATAGAGATGAGGCAGCATAATATGCGTACCACGTTGTGTTGCGTTTTGTGTATGTGTTATCTAACTGTTCATTTTCCAGCTTGACTTGCAAGGGTTGTGGGAGGCTTTAATATTTTACTCAGACTGTCAAAAAAAAACTGCTAACACTCGGTAAAGTGGTTCGCGTCAGTGGCAGACGACAGCAAAAATCCCAGATGTGGGGATTTACAACAGAGAACAAATATACAACTAATGATTTCTGATCCATGCGTAGTGTCTCTGTGTGATGTCTTATTCATGCTGGTCCTACGCTAACAGGGTGCAGCAGCAAAAGCTGATATGAAACAGTTGTGGACTTTAATCGTCACGACCCCCCCTGGATGACTTGTCTTCTCATGCATCACGTCCAGTATCAACTCCTCCAAAAGCCACCCACGGCTGAGCTGTGATGTGTGGCTCATTATTTATTTATTTTTGGTTTGTTTATCCGTGGTACACAAGCTGTTACATTGGCAGGCGACAGCAAATGGTGCCGATGCATCAATCACGGCCCCGTCTGCGGGAACGATGAAGAAATGACACGCCGTCGGGGGGTGGTTGCAATCGCACCAAGGGGTGAAGTGTAAAAAAAAACAAAAAACACATGTTTTTGCCATGAACTTGTGATTTCAGCAAGAGGGCAGGTGAAACACAAATACATGTTTTTTCTATTTTACCGTTGCTCTTCTTGGAGTTAAAAAGTTGGCCATATGTTTGAATTTTAGTCTAAACTGTCCTAAAGTTATTCACATTTAAGCTTGATGCCTTGCATCTTGGTTTGAGACTCTTACTAAAGTTACCATCTCCACCAAAGCTTTCTTCTAGGTTTCAAATGACTCTTGACTACATTTGATCATCTCTAGTTCAATGTAGGGCTGGGGGATAAATCGATTTAATTGATTCATTTGAATTTACAATTTTTTAAGATTTAATTTTTGGAAAATCTGGATTTTATTTTGCCAACGCACTCATTGGGTTTCCATGAAGAGAATAGCACGCAATGCTCAATATATGTTTAAGAAAATGTATTGTCAAACTATTGTTAAGAGGAAACCTTTTTTTACCTTAATACGAGACACTTTAATTTACTCATTTAGTTTTCTTTTTAGTTAATTTGAAGTTACACAAGTGAAGTGAAGCCTGTTCTTAGCTCATTGTGTAAAACCACTAGCAGCAAACATTTTGTTATATTTTCATTGTTTACAATGGCAGGGCCGCCATCTTGTTTTACAAGAATGTTTCACAGCTTGTATTTAGTTGCACTTTGAATTCAGGTCTACTCCTAGACGATATACTTGACATGAAAGCAAGTTTTTAAAATAATTTCATTTTGTGAAACATAAAGGAGGAAGAAAATTGATTCATAGAAGTAGGTAAAATAAAGTCTGAGATTTTATTTTTAAGCCTAATCGCCCAGCCCTAGTTCAATATCTTTAATACTCAATGTGCAACTCAACTCACCTTTAAGTAAGTACCACTGCAGTATATTTAAAGATTTCCAAGTACCACCATGCTAACATATATTCTAAAACAGACATACAACAGGACTTTAGTTTCCCAAAAGTCTGTATTCCAGATGGAAAGGTTGTGGTTCATTACCAACCCTGACTCCAAAATCCAAAATGGCCAACATGCATATAATAGCTGCAGTAAAAAGCATTCCATAAGCAGTTTTGATGGTTTTATCTAATTAAATCGGTAGCAGTACTTTACAACCTTAACACGTGGATAAATAATATTAAAATAAAAAAATGCTGAGAAGTGCATCGTTATTAGCTTTTATCTGCTGAAAGCCAATAGCTTGGTCACTGAGAATATCAGTTAGCAAATCCCACTGGTCTCTGATCGTGAGCAATAACACAATGCAGTTTGATTTTATCCATCAGGACTTCTGTTGAGTTAATGTTTCACATCCAACACATCAACTTGTCAGACTTAGACTTAAATACTCTATAACAGGGGTCACCAACATGGTGCCTGCGGGCACCAAGTAGCCCCCTGAGGACCACATGTGGTGCCCATGAACCTGTTCTAAAGCACAATCCACCATTGAGCTGCATCTAAAACTTTATTTTATTCCATTACTCTTCCTGTTTATTCACACTTGCATTTATATAGATTTAAAAATGACAATATCTATAAAAAAGCATTAAATATTTGTTTATTTTACATAAATTTAAGGTGAACTCTGAATCTTCTAGTTCAAAGGTCAGTACTGGTAGCCCTTTGTTTGACACAACTCCAATGAAGAAGCCCTCAGTTTCAAAAAGGTTGGTGACCCCTGCTCTATAATGATTACAAATTATTTAAAACAGTTTCTGTTGTGTGAAAACAAAAAAATGGCGATTCTTAGTTTCCTCCAAATCATTGCTAAATTTCTGAGTTGTACTCATGAACCTGTATTTCTAAACCATTAAGTTACTAGTGAGCAAGGTTTTGCATAGCAAAAACAAGATTGGTCATGTGGTACATTTTCTGCACAGACAGTGCAGATGTCTCTAGCTTGGCGTGTCAGACGTTTAGACCACCATATTAGTTTTTTGTGCTAAAATTATTTCTTGACTAATTATAGTCAAGAAATAATAATAGTATAGTAAAACACTCCCATATCCTGTCTATCAAATGTAATGTAATATAACTGGAATTGATATATTCATTCTTGAATTTCTTTTGCAAAACTTAGAATTGTTAAACAACTAAAGGGTCTTACTCATGGCTTGTTTTTGCTTGTTCGATACCACAACCTGCTGCCAAAATATGTTTCCCTCCCTATTTTGCGTTAATATTTCTCAAGTGCAGAAAGAAATGAAGTCCTACCTTTCTGTAACAGAAGCCTTTTTCTGTTTTTTCATCGTTTAGCTCACAATCTGCCCTCATTCTGTGAGGACAACATTTTGACTCAAGCTAATGAACAATTAACAGCTGAAGCAGAAATCATTTGGAAACACTAGCTTAGCATAAAACCGTTAGCCTCTCTCTGACTAAGCTCTTTAAAAATCTACACAGCCTGGCTAAATGCTATGAAATATGTCAAAATGTTTGGTGAGATGAGTATTTGGACTCAACCTAGTGAATAATTTGACCCTCAAAAATTGTGTTGAAAAAATAGTTTAGCAAAATACCAGTAGCCTGTCTCCGACTAAGCTAATTAATTAGCCATATAGCTTGGCTGAATGATATCAAACTTTGTCCACATTTTTTGGTGAGGACAATATTTGGACTCAGACTACTTAATATTTCGACACAGGAGCAAAAAGAAGTTGTAAACTTTAGCTCAGCATAAAACTGTTCAGCGCTGCAAGAACACATAAATGAATATGTTAGCCTGTCTCATACTAGGCTGTTTAAATATCTATATGGCATGGTAGCGTGTTACCAAATGTGTCGACATGTTACGGTGAATATTTAGTCTCAACACTAGAAAATATGTTCTCGTAGAAAAGCCGGCTATCATCATCAAACCTGTTTAAACTGCTCTTTCATGAGCACAGTAGAAAACCATACAGGAATCTTCTTATTTATTACAGTTTTTCTTGGGTAGGTTTAAAGGTTGCCCTCACAGACTCTACAGCATGTTTATATGCAGTCTACAGTTGCTAATTTACAGCAAATATTTCTGACTAATCACAAATGAGACAGGAGGATGGTAACGACCTATATTTGCTAAGTAATTGTCCCCATCCCCGGGTTCAAAATGTATACTAATTACCATGAAATTAGCATTTTAAATATATGCAAATATTCATGGCCAAGCTTAAAGAAAAGAGGACCAACCAATACTAAACTATTGATTTTGGCTTGGACAATGCAACGTGAGGAGCGAGCTTTCATTATTTTTCCCTGGTGCTAGCCTGCTTAACAAAACAGACTAATCATTTGCTGCAGTCTGGCGAGTAGATTGAGTCGATCCAGATGTGCAACAGAAGCAGCTTTTCTCGCTGTTGATATGGTGCAAACGCTCTCAAGCTACAGAGTCAATTGGCTGCTAATCCAATTTCATATGGTGCAAACATGAAACACGCGTGTACTTATGGTGCAATAAGGGCAGATGTCTCTTTGAATTATATGGTGCAACTTGAGTACTGCCTTCAGTTCTCGGCCAAGGCTGTGCCAAAGGCTCCTTCTAAATGGACAACTGCTCTTCCTGTCTTGCAGAAGCTATGCAAGTCTCCGAAGCAAGGAGATGTGCTTAGTGTACACACACGCACTCACTCACAATCACAATTGCACAAACACAGGGTTTTCCTCTGCAGCAGGGAGATATGTACACAGCCACACAGAGAAAAGTAGGGTAACAACATGGGATGTGCCTCAGTGCTCAAACACACGCACACATACAATGTCTAATATTCCCTTACCCCTTTATAATTTGGGAACAATATTCTTATGGTGCTATTGAGTAAACCAGAAAGATTTTTTGTATAGTCGTGGTGGCAGTCAAGAATTTAGCCAAAATATGTTTGGAGAACCTTAGTGTTTTACATTCTGACTGAAACGTGTAACTCTGTAAGGAGTGTATGTGAAAACTGCAGCACCTTGCGTATGTGTGAAAATGAGCGACACGTTAAAAAAAAAGCTACAATGCCTTATCCGCTCCATTGATGATATCTGGCTCATAGCGGGGTGGTGCTCCTTTCCGGTACACTCTCATGTGGATGTGGAAAACAGCACACTGTGTCCGCACTGCAAACCGACTACGTGCCATTTTGAGAACACAGTCAGCCATTTCCTGTTAGTTTCACAAACTGTGCTTGTGAATTTCTTGCATGAATGTTGTAGATTTGAGGACCCGACTGCACACATCACGTGTTAACCAAGAGGCTTCGACGACAATTCTGGGTTAACAAAGGGAGAAATCATTTTGAGCTCCTGGCCCATTGGCTTTTCCTCCAGCTCGGGCTTCTGGTCTTTCGCCCCAAACCACGCCCATCCCTTTCGCGCATAGAGCTCCAACCAATCAGATTTCAGGTTTAACAGCCAAATCAGGTCTGAAACAACCAAAAAATACAGTATACATGGAAGCCTTCATTGGAACTTGACTGTGGGACGGTAATCAGAGTGCAGATGTCGCATTTCACTGAAAAAACACGTCCACACTGGGACTGCAGTCAAGTTTCTGTGCTACAAATGAAACATTTACTTTTTCATATCTAAAAACCACAGCCTTAGCTAGGCCCACATTGTGAGATATTTCAATCCAGCCAGTGCTCTGTCACTTCTTGTATGGCTATACATCGACAGCTATGCAAAGTTACGAAAAGCAGGATGGCTCTGGGCTTAGAGAACCTTTAAGAAATACCACATCACTGTTGTTGATTTGTTTTTGTTGTTTGTTTGTTTTTACCTCAGATGAACAACAGCATCCATTGTGTTAGTGTCTTTCTTAAATCAGCGCAAACTCTGCCAAAATGCAAAAGCAGTTCTGTGAACCCAGGAACAGCCTTTCTGTTTCAGCAGTAAGAGTGAAAGGAGGAGCCAGGTGCTCCTCAAATGCACGGAATATCAGTATCAGAAAGTGTGAGCAGCTCCATTAAAGCAGAAGGTTAGTCATTTGCTACAGCATTTGCTGTCGAACTCTTCCCTATCTTGCAGTATATGTTATGTAAGAGTAGATGTGAAGAAATTAAGTGGATTTTGTGGAACATCAAGTCCTGTCATGTCTTGTGTGTGTGTCGTTTTTGATACACTCCTGTTTTACATAGTGTGTTAGTCAAAATGAAGGTTGAGGAATTTAAAAAAAGTTCAGCTGCGTCAGGATGGGCTACATTGTTTTTCTGGTGACATCCCTCTTTTGTTTTTTGTTGGTCTTCCTAAATTTAAAGAAAAATTGAGCATGAAAGTCCAATGCTCCATGCGTGCCTTCAACTGTTCAAATTATTATTAGCTAAATTGATCTGAACAGCAGGCCATGCTGTCGGTTTCACTTTGGGTTTCAGGCATCTGGCATGCTGAGGCGAGTACATCTTAAACTGCTTAGATAAACAAAATCTGCATCTTATTTTTTTGTTTTTGGCTTGATGTCGTTGCTTGTTTTGATGAAATTTGAGACAGTTTAGATGCAGATCTTCCCCAAAACTGCAAAATGTCAGCCTGCTTTTTTCCTTTTGGATTGTGATCCCAGTTTCAGTGTTATGGAAAACAGCTTAAGAGATTTTTCGGGGGGGGGGGGGGTGATCTACTGTTATTGCTCCCAAAACTAGTATTGAAAGCTCTCAAATTTTCACTCACTGCTTCTCCATTTTGGCTTGATTTTCTCAACTAAATAAAGACATGGTGTAATAAGTCATGTGCTGAAGCCCATCTGCGGTGGTATTTACCTATTTTCGACAGAGTGAGGCAACAAATGATTGTTGCTTTGAATAAGGGTGAATTAGCCATGATGATACATCTCTGAGCTTTGAATCTGCTTGTGATCCTTTACAGATTCCCATTATAATTTTTTTTCTGAATTCATTTTTTTCTGTCAAGGTTGATTTGTTGGGAGGGGAAAAAAACTGAAATGTAACTTTTACACAGAGATAGATGAATGCTGCCTCCCGACTGAAGAATGTGTACGTTTTGTGAAAATTTCAACCATATATCTTTCCTTCCTTTGGTTAAACACAGAAAATGTTCTGCTATCAGGGTCTGTTAAGCATATGTGGGTCACTAATGCCTCATATGACTTTCTGTTTCTTTTTTCTTCATTTGTTTGGCCAAAGATTTTATGCTTGGTCCAGAGCTGTGAAGGTGTCATTACTCTTTACCATTCTGTAGAGCTCAAGGCCAGAGGCTGAGCTGTTTCTGTTCTCAGATCTAACAGACCTGAGTCCAGCAGCAACTGGAGCCTTTTACTTTTTTAAACAATTTCTCAGAATCAATCACAGCGTTAAAAGGATTTCAGATGTTTGACTCAGGTTTGGTACTATAAACACAGGGCAGGGTCAAACTAAAATATTCACTTGGATGTATCTATAAGACCGTAAGCTTTTAATTTTGTCAGGGTCATGCGTTTTTTTTAATGTTATAAAAATTTGATGTGCAGAAGTAGCATTTATTTTCTCGTGGTTGGCATTTGGATTGTAAATAACTACATTTAGCTCTCCTCGGTTGTATCTATGTTCCATTAGTTAGGGTAAATGGTTCTTTCAAATGTAACTGATGGTAAATGTTCAAGAATATACAGAATGTAAGGTTGAAGTAGGAAAAAAAAATACAGTTCAACTTAAAACTGTGGTTTCGTAGGAACCTGTGCCATCTGTGTTGTCTCTAGTATAAGCACACACTGATATTAGAACTGTAGGGGAGTTAAAGTGATCAGAAGTGATTGGCCAGACAGCCGTAACCATAGTTTGTATCAGGTTTCTGCTAAGAAAGCACATGTTACAATCCAGAGCAAAAACCTGTTTAGAACATTAGCATAAAATCGTTAGCCTGTGTCCAAAAAGGCTAACTAAATACCCAAATTAGCTTGAGTATTTGAACAATTCAACACTTGAGTGGAAATATTTGCTTAGCATAAAACCGTTTACTTGTCTCCGACCGAGCCGTTTAAATATTTATATATAATTTGGCTGAATATATTAAACATATCTTTTAAATCAAACTACATATTTGAAAAAGGAGATTTTTTGGATTCAAGCTAATGATTCCACATTTGAACAAAAAATGTAAACATTAGCTTAACAAAAGCTACCAGGCTATTTAAAGAAAGAATGCAATATATGTCAAATATATATAATTTATTCAGAAGAATACTATGAATTCAAGACGAATTAACAGTCCGACACTTGAGGAAGCATTTGCTAGAAAGATTAGCCTAGCATAACTTTTGGTCTGATTCAGCTAATTAAACAGGCATGTAAGCTGGCTGAATAGCATCAATTATTTCCACATTTTTGGTGAGATTATTTTTGACTCAAGTTAATGAACGGTTCAACGCTTGAACAGAAATGCGAGAGCGGGCTGTCTGGCCGCCATCTTCTGCGTAGAAAAGATGGCTACCGACATCAAACGTGTACAAAAAGCTCCATCGTCAGCAACTCAAGTTGAACATTCAGGAATTGTTTTATTTCTTTTTTCTTTTCTTTGGTTGGTTGGAAGGGTTGCGTCCATCGACTGTACAAAATATTTATAGGTAGTCTGGTCGACTCTAACCTAACACCAAATATTTCTGACCATTCACAAATCAGACAGGAGAGAGGACACACTGTGGCGTCTCTGGTTTCAGTCTGCGTGTTCTGTGTCCACCGTGGTTTTACGGCATTCTGGGGAAGAGTTGAAAAATATTTTTTGATGGCTCCAAGAGGCCAACGTTAGCAAATGTGTTATTTTTGTTACAATACCTCCTGAAAATAAAAGTCTATTTATCTGTGAAAAGACAAAGATTTACAGTAATACAGATGATTGCGTAGAGGAGATTTTAAACAGAGATAAAAGATATGTACAGCTGATTTAAACATGATACAGAGATCTATTGTCAGTATTGGGTTTGATTTTATATATTTGCCATTTTATTACGTTGTAATGTTGTGACTGCAATGGAGAAAAAAAAATACAAAGGAATACAAATGAATTTTTCCAAACGTGTGTTGCCCTTTCTTTCTCACCGAAGCCTGATGTAATGATTTCAACAAAACACAACACAAAGATTCTAGTATTAAATCATATTTATCTAAAACAAAAACAAAACACAATCTCTTTACAGGCCAGTATAATACAAAAATATTTTCCCCTCCTGAAAGAAGTAACAAATATTCTATTTCCCATGCCATTTATATACATGTATGATGCTCATAAATATGTGTACGGTGATTTTTTTAGGAATATTAAATCAAAAAGAACTCACTTGTAATTTTGACCAAAAAAGAATTACAGCAACCTCCAGATTTATTGACATTACTGGTTAAGATTTATAATATTAAATAATTTATTTCTGCTACATAGTCCCATGCTGAATTAAAAAATATAAAAAAAAACGACTTTGATTACATTAATGCCAAATTACTGACACTACTAATAATTTAACTGAACCATTTTAAGAATAGCTTATTTACAGTAGTTAATTAAGGGTCTATAACTTCCTTTTTTCCTGGGATAAATAAAGGACAATTTCTCTTAACCACTCTTCAAAATAAAAAAAAGAAAACATAACGCAGACAAATGGCCACACTTGCTTGATCTAAAGTCAGAATAATAGTTTTAAAATTACTGACAAAATAAAAGAGTAGATGAGTAATTTATTCAAGGCTTTGCCCACATCTTTACCAGAGATGTCAATATGGAGGAGGCTGTAAATTTTAATGTAAAAAATACATTCAGCAAAATATCTTAAAAATGACCGGAGCATGGACCTACAGTTGTTTCAGTAATCAGATGTGCTCTTGCACATACACTGAAAAAGAAAAATCCTTGAAAAAGACATACATATATTATTTATAAAACATATGTTTGAAGATCCATGCAAGCATTACAGCATGAAAGAAAGGTTTGAGATATTCAATATTATGACTGCAGTGGTTTCTACAACATGACCCAAAATGATGAATAAATTAGTTTGTCCTGATGAAACAAAACCACATTTTTTAGGCTTGTTTAGTTAGAAATCCACACTTATTCATTCCCATAGTTTTAGCCACTGTGCTGTTAAACCATCTTGATATTAAATCCATGAAATTGCCTACTGTTGTCGTAGGTTTTGCTATTGATTTATTTTATTTGAAAAACACTGAATATCCACAACCTGTTCTTTGAGCTTTCAGCAGCAACAATTCACAGTTTTTGATCCCTGCAAACAGTCCCCTTATTAAGGGAACCGGACCTCTTCAAGTCTTAACCAAAAATCAGAACAGAAGCCAATGATAAAAGATTTTTGATTATCTCTTTAAACATCTTCTTTGGTATTACTTATATGGCTAACTTGCAAAAAAAACAACATCCCTTTTCTATTTTGATTTCATTAGCCAACTAGTCATACATACCTTTAGTGCAAACATATGAATTCAGATTTACAATGTTGCTTTCAAAGTAAAATAAAACAAAAAATACAAATGGAAAATATATTTTGACCTGAATAGGCTATCAGTGTGAAGAAACCTAAAAGGACAAGGTTAAACATGAGCTACTGGCTCCCTCTGCTGGCAAAAAGTAGAACAACAAACAAATGCATACGTTCACTAACCAAAACAAATGTTTTAAAGGTGGCTGTCACATTAAAAGTAGTCCGAACTTGTCTTTGTTCCTCCAGGAGCAAAGTCATAAGTCTCTCCACAATGAAGCACATCACATAATTAAAATCAAACAAACAGTATCCATGGTAACAGCTGTTTTTACACCATGTCATAGGATGCGGAAGCAATAGATTTAGAGAGAAAAGTCTATACCTATAGAAACAAACCTGAGGGTATGTCTAAATGAAAACATGGAAGGAGAAAACAAAACAGTAAAGTGCAACAAGGTCAGAAGAGGCAGAGCGCTCGGCGGCTTATGGAACCAGGGGTTCGTCGTCGTCATAAAGGATGTCCAGCCTCTGGAAGGGCCTGGAGTCAGAGGAGTGCTGGGAGCGCATGAACCTGAAAAGAACTGCGGAAAAACAAGTCTGTTAGCTTTTTGGTTGAGTTAAAAAAAAAAACTCCCAGGACCTAGGATCATTCAAACTTACCAGTTATGACGCTGAGCAGCAGCAGCACGCCCACCACCAGTCCGACCACCATGGAGACGTCCCAGCAGGTCTCGCCGGCCAGCAGACACTGAGACCGGACCAGAGAGCCGTTGTTGGGCTGCGCCGGCACCGACAGCAGGCGGCACATGAGCGGGTACACATCTACGCTCTGCAAACTCTTCATCCGGAAACCTTGACGGAAGCTGGGACCCGCCGCTACCAGGAAGGGGTGCATGCTGGGCAGGGAGTTGTCATACCCGTGATCACCCACTAAAAGGAGGGAACCAATCACAGTTGTAGATGAGGATCTACAACGGCCTATAGACTATTTAGTGATGCTCAAAAGTTAACATTCACTGGATGTTGACTTCTGGAAACATGTATTCCTATTTTATCCATTCTTAAAGCAGATCTGATGAGTGCTACAGATCACTGTCCTGTTCAACACACGTCCATCTAGGTTTTAACCACCTAGATGTTGGTTTCTTCACTCTTTAATCTACTTTGTGGAGCGCACTAGCAAAACGGCACAGATACAATGTCTTAAGGTTAGAAAGCCTCACCTTGACGGCTAAAGATAGTTTTCTTAATCACTGTGACCAAACTGCTCAATCTTTGACCACAAGCTCGGGGCAAGGCCAGGAACGGGTCTGGGAACCGACCCGTTTAAATGAACTGTACCAAATCTGCCGAGAGGACAGGTCAGATATCCTGCCAAGATTATGCCGTTAATCATATCAACCCAGAAAAAAAGAAAAGCTCAAATGTGTCAAAAAGGCCCTGAAATAATATTAGTGTCTTTAAATATCTGACGGGCGTAGTAGACTCGTATTACTTACATCTTGGCAGCTTATTTCCCTGCTTTACTATGGTCCAGCCTTCGTCTGCGACAAGTATGATTGGCTGGATGCGTACGTTGTTCCGATAGTGAAGCCTGTCGGGGATGGATTTCTTCATGTATGCCGTCATGTGGGGATGGCACTTACTCAGCAAGATGAAGGCCGTTTCTGAGTCTGCAGCAAAACAGACAGGAGCAGGCTGTAGGAGAAGCCGTGCACTGAAAACAAACAGCGCGCCATGTCAGCCTGGGTACCGTTGGGGATGAGCGCGGCGACGGGTGTCAGGTCCACCAGAGTGTAGTTGTCCGGGTGGAGGCAGTCGTCGAGCCGTATGAGGCGATCGGCCGAGCACTGGGCCATGCCGTGGTCGCTGGTCACGATGAGGTTGATGCGTCCCCAGAGGCCGGTCCGGTTCAGCTCACGCATCAGCAGGCCGATGTTGTCGTCGACCTGGAGGCAGAACGTCCCAGATTAGAGCGACCTCACGAACGACAGCAATGATCTTTTCTGATCCAAGAACTTTATTACTTCCACTCAGAACGTTACGTACACAAATAACAGCCATAAAAGCATACCCTAATTTTTCGGACTATAAGGCGGACTTAAAATCCTTAAATTTTCTCAAAAATTTATGGTGCCCCTTATATATGATTAAATTTGTGCTTACTGGCTGATTTTATGTGGTACGGTGTGCTCAGAAATCTGTTGAAATGTGTAAATACAACAAAGCCGCTCCGCTCAATGGATATTCGGAGCACTACGGAACACTGTCACTACCTGATCGGACCCCTGAGCTGTCTACAAGACTGCCTGACTGTAATGTCTAAACTAGAAGTGCATTCATGTAAGGCAGCCCGCGCCTCGAGTATGTGCTAGCAACAATAAACCTAGTAAGTTAATTAAATCTAAAAGTTATGTTTATTTTTGGCCTTATGTTAGAAACGGGGCAGTGTAGTCCAACTACTCTGTCCTCTCAACAGAGACGGATAGCTCTCCCTCTCAGGAGAGAGCTGTGTACGCGGAGGGGCGGAGTTCTTTTGTGGCAGACCTGGTTAGAGTTCATTTTAAATTGACTGAGCTCCTGGCAGGGACTCGCCGTTCAAGCACAGTCCATGCATTTTCAATACGGCTGAGGCCAGAGATCTTAATGGAAGCACTGCGAAACGAGATTTTACTAAGGGTTTCCAGTCACTGTTGCAGCATCTTACCCAAACTGTGCTCCTATACCTGTCAAGTATGCTGGTGGCAGCGTCATGCTGGTTCGTTTTATAAAATAATTATCATACTAGAGCCTGTATGTATAAGTTTGATCTAAATTTGCTTGTGCACCTATATTTCAGGAGTCTATGCAAACGTCTGCCAGCTGTCTTGAAACAATAATCGTGCAGGTGCTAAATATTAAGGTTTTGACCAAATGAACGTACCTCCTTTAGCACTTTGGCCATTGCTGTGGTGTTTTCAGGACCAAACGCGTGACCCGACTGATCTGGCTCCTCCCAGTAAAGAGTAGCAAACATCGCTCCCGGCTCCTGGCGAAACGATAAGAACGCGGGAACGTCAGACAACGGGCGGACAGACCCTGCGAGACTTCTCGGTCACACGCTGCGGTTGTTCGGGAGGCCGCCTTCACCTTCCCGTCTCCCATCATCCACTGCGTCACGTTCCCCAAGCGCTGCTGGAACGTCACGCTGCGGTTGTAGGGGAAGAAGTGCGTCGGCGTGCGGTTGGTCACGTCGGAGCCGGGCCACATGGCGGCCGCCGTCTTGTAGCCAGAGTCCAACGCCGTGAGCCACAGGGGCTGCGCCGCGCTCCACCACATGGGGTCGCTGTCGTTTTGCAAGCTGAAGCGCTTCTGGCTGACGGGGTCGTACATGCTGCTGGCCAGGATGCCGTGAGACTCCGCATACAGCCCGGTCACCTGGAGAGGCAGACAACTCCAACAATTAATGCTTTCGATACAACAGACGCCAATACTGTTACACTTTTTGCTACAATACCACTAGAGATCGACCGATACCGTTTCTTTAAGGCCGATGACGATTATATCAGTCTACCCGATACCTGCCGCCGATTTTGTGGGGCCGATTCTTAAAGCCGATATTGCCGATATTGATGATAAAAATGACGCAATGTCGGAAAAATGTTACACAAGTCTCAAAACTTGTGTTTAAACCAGCTAATGTTAACAATCAGCTTTTAGACCACAGGGGAAAAAAACATGCGTCACGACTCTTATGGCAGCACTTTGCTCGCACTTAATATGTCTTTAGACAGAAACAGAGACACACCGCTGTTCCCTCCCAGTCAGGGTGAGACAGAGGCAGACTTGCACCGATACCGATACCAGTATCGGACGGGGCCCCGATCCAGCACTAAAATGGTGGTAAAATTTCAAACTGACGGTATCGGTATGGTATCGGTATCGGGGCCAAAAAATGGCATCGGCGCAACAGTAGTTTAAACTACATTAGAAGTTGGAAACCTACCCTTTATGTTGCCGATGTATGATCTCAAGGCATGGCTGCTAATGGATCGGCGAACGCGTGCACGCATCGGCCAATAACGATACAGGAAAGAGAACGCAAATATCGGCCGACCTCTGAATACAACCACAGAGATTGATGTAACTTATTGGGATTCAAGGAGTCTTTAATTGTGATGTAAGGGAAAAAACATGATTTTCTACATTTTCAACAAATAAAAATCTTGACGGTTGGTGTCCATTTGTATTCAGTGCCACAGAGTCAGTAATTTATAGGAAAAAAAAATTGATTTTGATATCATCTAAACACCAGACCACCTTTCACGTGTATGTTGCGCTCCCTAAACGTCTATAGGCAAACGTAAACGTGACTTCCTACAGCTTTCTTTTAACAATTACTTCCTTCTTACTCCTCGTCCATGAACGCCAGCTTTATATATGATGCACAACTAATCAACCGTTTATTCTTTTATTGCGTTCATACACGCCACGGTTTTCAGATTTTTTTCTTAGTCACCACATAAAATCCCAGTAAACACACATTGAGTTTTGCAGCCGCGTTTTAACAAAAGGAGAAAAGGTAGTGGGGTTGTGAGTACATCTGAAACACGCTCACCAGGCTGTAGTGGTTGGGAAATGTCTTGGTGATGAAGACGTTGGTGAGCTGGTCCACCAGGACCCCCTGGCTGTACAAGAGCTTCAGGTTAGGCATGGGAAACCTCTGCAGGTAGTCGGCCCGGAAGCCGTCAAACGACACCAGCAGCAGCGGTGGCGGCGCGTGCGGGGCTGTGTCGTTTTCAGCGGCCAAAGAGCTGACGGCCCACAGGAAGCCCAACAGCATTCTGGGAAACATCCTAAAAGCAAGGAGACGGAAGGAAAACCTTAAATATATAGGCGGTGGCGTTACAGTTTCACATCCCCAAGACCTTTCGTCTCGTTTTGTCTGAAAGGAGACCAAGAACCTCAGAACTGGCTGAGACCGAAGCTGTGAATGAAAGGGGAGGGGGCCACTTCTCTAAGGGTGATGCAAAAAAGGCGAAAGGACAACCGGTTCTTCCAGTATCCTCGCACAATAAAAGGTATTTCTAAGCATAACGCCCTCAGACCCCTGCTTCTCTTACTGGTTTCGAGGTCAGCAGGCTGCTGCTCTTTTGTCAAGATAAAATACCAAATGCTGCTCTCTGTTTTAGGAACCCTGGGAAATCTCATATGATTGGCTGAGGAACCAGGAAGTAAACAAGGGCTACACACTGAACCGAAGTAGTTCTGGACCGTCCCCCTGGGTTTGAAAGGAGGAAAACGCGACTAAGACATTGATGGAGAGGACTGATTGTTTATAGGGAATGTTACATCCATCCCAGGTGACAAATGAGAATGAATTTGGTAGAGTTTACAATAAATAACTTACTTATAGCTCCTTTAACTAGTAACAAAAAGTTTGAAAATTACAGTGAATCTTTTTGCTTGATTCATAATAATTTACATTCAATCAAAACCCCGCCAAAGCAGAAAACTGGTACAACATGTCCTATATCATGGAGGCTGGAGCCTATTCTGGGCTGTAGGCTGGGGCTAAACCCCCGTTGTTACAAAGCCCTAAAAACGCCCCTGGTTAGGGGTACACCCGCATTTCATTTAACCTCAATATCAATGCAAAAATCTGAAAAGTTTGACAAACACTTGTGAAAGGAAAGGTTTGCCTTCCAGCAGGACAAGGACCCTGAAACTCCAGCAAGAGCGACATCTCATGTGCAGGAATGGCCTAGTCAAAGCCCAGACCTAAAGCCGAAGCAACAGTTGTGCAAAACCTGGAAAAAACGGATGCCTCCAGTTTCCTCTGACTGAAACGGATCTCTTCTGTAATGTGATACTTTTACAAGGCTCCGTATAAATGAGCAGGAGACGCGAATAACCACAACCAGGAAGTCGCACACTTTCTCATACTACACCAGAACGCGGCCCTTTGTAATCACGCTGTATGCTGGAGGAGGAAGTAAAGCAGAAGTGGGATTAAAACAACATTAATAGACCCAAACTAATTTTTGCTTTCACTTCAAGCTTCCCTTCCACCAATAGCTTTAAAGCCACCTAGCATGTTTGCTTCCTGGGTTAACGCTAGCAGTCAGTTGTGTCACTTTACCTGTTTACAGGCTGGCGGACGGTCCTCCTGGCTCTCACTGACCTTGAACAGCTCTCCTTCACGCACTATTTTCCCACTGACATCTTCATTAGACCTCAAACAACACCAGCGCCGAAAGGCGTAGTTGAAAAGCTAACGCTTCTTTCGCGATTTCCGGTGCTGAATTTCAAAATAAAATATACTTGGGTAACACGCGTAGGTGGGTAGAATGCCTCCCGGACTTTAGCTGCTGTCGTTGCAGACATTCTTTAACAAAGACGACTTGTATTATATTAAAAGGGGCACAAAGTTATATATAAAGTCTAATAAAAAAAATCACATATATATATTTTTTTTAAAGATGTTTGTTTTATTTTGACGAAAAATGTCCCCGGTTGTGATGCCAATACAACACATTTGACATACAGAACATTGACAGGCGTGTGATAGTTTGAGCAGCAGGTCAGGGCGGATTGCAGCGGGTTCCTCTGGACCAGGAGTCACCAACATGGTGGCCGCGGGCACCAGGTAGCCCCCAAGGACCATATGTGGTGCCCATAAGCCTGTTCAAAAAAGTAGCACAACCCTCCAGTGAGCTGCATTTAAAATGCCATTTCATTCGGTTGCTCTTTCTTCTTAATCATACTTGTATTTACATAGATTTAAAAATGACAAAAGCAATAAAAACATATATCTATATTACGTAAAGTTGAGCTTGGACTCTTGTCATTCAAAGGTCAGTACAGGTAGTCCTTCGTATGACACAGTACCGATGATTTAGCTCTCAGTTTCAAAAAGGTTGGTGATCCCTTCTCTGGACAGTGTGTAAAGGAGAAAAACGGAATTTACAGTATTCTATGGAAGCTTATTGCTGTCTCGAGAGAAAAACTGTTTTTAAACTATTTTATAACATGATCATTATATTGTAGAATATATATATATATATATATATATATATATATATATATATATATATATATATATATATATATATATATATATATATATATATATACAGTATAAACGTGAAATTTATATTGCATAAATGCGATAATTATATTGTAAAAAACGTGATAATTATATTGTACAAATGTGATAACTTTATCCAGATGGTTGCGGTAGTATGCTTTTAGTCTGTATTGACCACGATACAGAAGAAGTTGCCGTTTGAGTGGAGAGGATCGCTAAAAAGATGGACAGCCCATTGCTTCGACCACACGGCTTCAGTTTATCACAGGAGTCAACATGCCACATGAAATTACGTCCAGGATTAATATACACGCGTCGTATCAACCTCCTCCACCGCTTTCGTTCCACACCCCTGGGGTCCAGAAATTTTAACTGATTATTTTCTGTAGAGTAGTATTCTTTTGAGAATTCTTCTCAGTGTGCGCATGCTAATAATGATCTCATCCACAGTGTGCAGCAGCATCAGTATCTCGCCGTGTCTTAGACCGAGCATAAAGTAAAACTTGATCAACTCCTGTAAATTCGCCATTGTACTTCCTGAGTAGATGACATGCAGGGTAAAAGCATACCGTCATTATCTGGATAACGCTATCATGTCTACACAATATAATTATTATGTTAATACAATATAATTATCACATTTATACAATATAATTATCCTGTTTATGCAACATAATTATCACGTTTGTACAATATACTATCATGCTTGTACAATATAATTATCCTGTCTACATTTTAGGTATAGTTCCAAAAAAATTGTAATACTTATTGCAGAAGAAATGCAGACTAAAATTGTGAACAGCATAATGTCATCCTGTGCTAGATATTTCCAGGTCATGCTATGCGTCACAGTTTGTGTTTAGTTCCTGTGTTTAAAGGAGATTTTTTTTCTAATTCACTGGTATTTAAGGGCATTTTCCCCACTGGAAAAGTCATTCAGAAGTTTGCGCTGCAGAAGTTGGCATTGAAACGGTTAACAGGTTTTATTATTAATTATTACTTCTGTTCTTACTACTTCAACATACTACTTGAACGTCTTTGAACATGTTTTGCTTATGTACATTCCATTATAAATTCAAAATATTTTCAATGCATATCCAACGGTTCTACAAAGTTTGCTTTACATTTATTCAAATACATCAGACAAATTTTGCAATGTTCACTATGCTTATAAACCAAAAATCATCTCTAAGCACAGTATACCCATTACAAAAATGAAGACCACGCCACTAGATAACCATCCATAACCTCCTGGACCCCCTACAGTTTGCCTACAGAGCCAATATATATATATGTCCTATATATATATATATATAGGACAGCATTCTGGATCACTGTTACACCACAGTCAGAGATGCTTATCACGCCGTCCCCCGTGCTGCACTGGGCCAGTCTGACCACGTCATAGTTCACCTGATTCCTGCTTACAGGCAGAAACTAAAGCTCAGCAAACCTGTAGTGAGGACATCAAAGAAGTGGACCAGTGAGGCTGTGGAGGATCTTCAGGCGTGTTTGGATTCTACTGACTGGGACGTTTTCAGGGCTGCTACCAACAGTCTAGATGAGTTCACAGAGGCTGTGACATCATATATCAGCTTCTGTGAGGACTGCTGTGTTCCATCACGAACCAGGGTGAGTTACAACAAAGATAAACCCTGGTTCACAGCAACACTCAGAAGGCTAAGGCTGGAGAAAGAAAATGCTTTCAAAAGTGGGGACAAATGCAGATTCAGAGATGCAAAATACAAGTTTAGCAAGGCGGTGAAAGACACTAAACGACTCTGAGAAGCTGCAAAACCAGTTTTCAGCCAACGACACTGCTTCTGTCTGGAAAGGGCTTAGGCAGATAACAAATGACAAGCCTAAAGCCCCCCACTCCATGAACGACCGACAGTTAGCAAACGAACTGAACAACTTCTACTGTCGTTTTGACAGACAAAGGACAGTCCTGCAACCACCCCCCACGACTCCACCCAACAGATCACCTCCTCCACCTCTACTTCAGTGACAACTCTTTCCATATACGAGAGAGATGTTAACAAACTATTCAAAAAACAGAACCCCCGGAAAGCTGCCGGACCAGACTCCATCCACCTTGAAGCACTGTGCTGTCTCCAGTGTTCACGGACATTTTTAACACCTCACTGGCGACATGTCACGTGCCAGCCTGCTTCAAATCCTCCATCATTATCCCTGTTCCCAAGAAACCAAGGACCACAGGACTTAATGACTTTAGACCCGTCGCTCTGACAGCTGTGGTTATGAAGTCCTTTGAGCGCCTTGTGCTTTCACACCTTAAAGAAATCACTGATCCCCTCCTGGACCCCCTACAGTTTGCCTACAGAGCCAATAGGTCTGCAGATGACGCTGTCAACCTGTCCCTTCACTACATCCTCCAGCACCTGGACTCTGCAGGAACCTACGCCAGGATCCTGTTTGTGGATTTCAGCTCTGCCTTCAATACAATCATCCCAGCTCTGCTTCAGGAGAAGCTCTCCCAGCTGAATGTGCCCGACTCCACCTGCAGGTGGATTACAGACTTCCTGTCTGACAGGAAGCAGCACGTGAAGCTGGGAAAGCATGACTCTGACTCACAGCTCATCAGCACTGGTTCCCCCCAGGGCTGTGTTCTTTCTCCTCTGCTCTTCTCCCTGTACACCAACAGCTGCACCTCCAGTCACCAGTCTGTCAAGCTCCTGAAGTTCGCGGACGACACCACTCTCATCGGACTTATCTCTGATGGTGACGAGTCCGCCTACCGGTGGGAGGCTGACCATCTGGTGACCTGGTGCAGGGAGAACAACCTGGAGCTCAACGCTGTAAAAACAGTGGAGATGGTTGTGGACTTCAGGAAGAACTCAGCCCCAGCTACCCCCATCACCCTCTGTGACTCCACCATTGACACTGTGGAGTCTTTCCGCTTCCTGGGAACTATCATCTCCCAGGACCTAAAGTGGGAGCTGAACATCAACTCCCTCACCAAGAAAGCCCAGCAGAGGATGTACTTCCTACGACAGCTGAAGAAATTCAACCTGCCAAGGACAATGATGGTGCAGTTCTACTCCTCCATCATTGAGTCCATCCTCACCTCCTCCATCACCATCTGGTACGCTGGTGCCACCGCTAAGGACAAGGGCAGACTGCAGCGTGTCATCAGGTCTGATGAGAAGGTGATTGGTTGCAATCTTCCATCTCTCCAGGACCTGTACGCCTCCAGGACTCTGAGGCGTGCAGGGAAGATTGTGGCTGATCCCTCGCACCCCAGCCACAGACTATTTCAGACACTTCCCTCTGGCAGGAGGCTGCGGTCCATCAGGACCAGAACCTCACGCCACATTTTTTCCCATCTGCTACCGGCCTTATGAACAAGGCCAAGAGCCACCCGTGAAACTGGACACTGTCTCTCTCCCCCGTTCAGGACTTACAAGCTTCTGCGTTTATTAACGCACAGTTTACTGAGTGTATATAGCTTCTGTTTATATATCCATTTTATTTTATTGTATTTTTATTCTTTGTCTGCACCATCAACACCAAGTCAAATTCCTTGTAAGTGCAAACCTACTTGACGATTAAACTTGATTCTGATATATATATATATATATATATATATATATATATATATATATATATATATATATATATATATACACACACATATATATATATATATATATATATATATATATATATATATATATATATATATATATATATATATATATATATATATATATATATATATATATATATGTGTGTATAAGACGCAAGAAAGTATTTTCTGTATTGCATTATTATATCAGTAGCCGAAAAGGTCATCTAAAAGTTTGCTTGTGTGACCCTCTCCTAGCTACGGAGCGCTCACTTTCCAGGCTGGTGCCTAAAAGCACCAAGACATGCAGAGACAAAGGCGCATTGATTGGCAGTATATGCTTAAAAGTCTGTGGATTTGCGACGTGATCCAGGGACCAATTTACTTTTCAACACTCTAAAGGAGTGTGACCGGGCAGATGCATTGTTCTTCCTTTTTTGCATCTTTATTTTTCTCCATTCCATGTTGGTCATTTTGCCAACCGCTTTATACAAGCAGGTGATCCCAGTAAAATGCTGACAGGTGAGTGCGCTTAAATATCAAATAGATAAAGTCGGGAAATGCAGAGTAAACACAACAGCAAGTCAAAATAATGATGGGGATCTAAATAAGCTGTGTTCAAACATTGTGATGTTGTGTGACAATCAATTTTGCTAAATTTGATCTGAATCCAGTTTAATCGGTTGATTTCTCTGTTTTGATAAGAGCACATTTGCCTTATTTTGTTTTTCTTTTTTTTCTTGTACTATCAACCAATCACGGCTCTTGAAAGAAAGTGTCACACTTAGCAACAGGGTCAACCAGACCTCCTCTCTCTAAGATAAAAATCTCTTTCATCTCCTACTTACCCAGAGTTGCTCTCAGCAGCCATGTGAATCACTTTTAATCTAGGACTCCTAGGTAGGAATTTTCAGGCTCTCTGGGAGAGACTCTGAGAATCTTTGTGAATACGGGCACTGATATTTTTTTACATCATGATGGAAACCCAGCTAGACAGGGTTCCCACTGCTTTCTATCATAGCCAGAGCTGTACAGCTCAGGTGAAAGTCCCTCTGCTCTCTGTTCCTCATGGTGAACACAATGATGCGTGTTAGAGTAACCCTCCACCTCATGTCTTGCCGGGTGAATAAGTGATAAGCTGTAACTTCCAATCAGCCCATTATGAGTCAGCATTCAAGTTTTACTACTAACTCCACTTCTAAATGTTGCTGTGTGCACACGCGCCCCAGGCTCCCCCTCTCCAGTTGCCGCCGCCGCTGCTCTGAAATGAACCGTCTTCCCTACTCTTTTCCTGTTCAAGTAATGAATGAGGCAGTGGCTGACGGATGTGGACTGCCTGTCTGTCCCTAGCTGTGCACATAGTTCCATCTCTTCTTTTCTTTTGACTCATTGTCGGGTGATGTTGGAGCAGGTAGCAATTATATGGAGCACAATAGAAACAAATCGGATTGTTTTTAAATACAAATATTAAATCTAATGCCATTTGGGAGCTTAATGCATGTCTTTAGTTGTTCAGAAACACATCCAGGGCTGAAGCCCCAGACACCCAGGTCTAACGACACACCTGGGTGTAAATATAGGCTATAAGTGATATATTTGTTTGTTAATTTGGGTTGTCGCCTATTTTAATTTGGGTTGTCGCCTATTCAAAACGTTAAACTAAATTAGCATTTTCATATTAATGTCAAAGTAACTACCTAACTTTTCATATAAAAAATAAGATAATTTTAGCTTAAATCACATATAAAACATAATAACTAAGTCTATCGATCTATTCCAGAATATGTTTGGCTTCATGTTTTGGATATCTTACCTGCTAGAAGGTGAACCTCGACACCAGTCTCAAGTCTTTAGCAGCTTCTAACAGGTTCTCATCCAGGATTGCCCTGTAGTTAGCTCCAGCAGTCTTCCCATCAAATATGACCATCTTCTTCCCTTTTTTCTGCTGAGGAAAGCGTCACCACAACATGATGCAATCACCATGTATTACAGTGACGATGTGGAGTCATCTAACCGGAGATCCTTCTTCCAGGTCTGCTCAACTTTTACTGTCCCCAAAGATTTGCTGTACTGTCAGCAGTTAAACACAAAAAATATACAACCTCATCAACAATCATCCTCACATTTTAGAATCAGTCTGACTGCAGTAAAAAGAAAGGATTTCCTCAGGCTATTGGTTTTGCAGCATGGCTTTCTATATCTGCGTCCTGATACCAAAAGTAGATGGTCAGGATCGGATCAAATAATTTTACCTTTCTTTAATCTATTACTATCCACTAGCAGTGGATAATAACAGTACCTGTTTCTAGATTATCCCTCATGAGTTAAGGATCTTTGGCTGTTGGTTCATTCTCTGATTAATGCTTAGCCTATCGGTTTAGGTAGACGCCAATGTCTTGATAGGTATGCAGATGTGCCAAATACCTTTTTGTTTTCAGATGTCTCCTTCCTCACCTGAATGCAGAAATGAAATGTTGACACAGAACCTACACCCATTCTCTCCACTTTTGCACACGTTTAAAACCAGGAAGTGAAACTGCAATGGCATGTGAGACAAGTTTCAAAGAAATCCTTTTACTCACAAAATGTTGAATGTTTGGATTCCTTTTAGGTTGATTTACTACTACATTAAACCAACTTCAAAGCTAATGGTACTACTGACGAGACAGGGTAAAGGTTTTGTTGAAAAACTACTAAAGAGGTACAATGGTTTCTGTTGCCAATGAATAACTTTCCTTTTAAAGATAGTGGTCGTCTATAGCACCGGGATTGCCTTTTAGCCATACTTGTCCAAAGTCCGGCGTTGCTATTTGATAAGATAGTCCTGCATGGGATAACAGTCCCTTTGCCGTTTACCCTGACACTCAGGCTGTTAGAGTCCTTCAACCAGGATGGATCCTGTCAAAGAGGATGTCTATGAAAGACCAGAACATGGGGAGAATGAGTATCAACAACCAGAGCACTTCTACCAGAATCAGTCATCAGGTCTAAATGACTTGACCGACCATGCAGCATATGAAGAGCCTTCAGAACCTGGGCACACCTATCTGAATCAATCGGACGGTACCTATGAGGTGACCGATGAGGCAACATATGAAGAGCCTTCGGAACCGGAGCACTCCTATCAGAATCGGTCATCAGGTACCTATGAAATGCCTTATGAGTTACCCAACGAAGACCCCTCTGAACAGGCTCCAGAGTACGAGAACGCAAGAACCGCAAAAGATGAAATGCCGACACCCCCGTCCGTGTCCCCAGAGCAGCCACCTGCAGAGGAGAGACGTGGCAGTTCATCTTCGCTCTCATCCTCCTCTTCCTCTTCATACGCTGAGGCTGAAGAGAATGAGGAGATGCAGGAACACAGATGGCGTGAGATGGAAGAGGAGGAAGAAAAACATGGCGAGGATGAGGAAATGGAAGTAAAGGAAGAGAAGGGGGTAGTGAGAGGGGAGAGCATCACAAAGATGAACTGGGACGTGGGGTCTCCAGAGATTGAAGTGGACAGGAAGAGGCCACTGGACAGATCTCCATCATCATCATCCTTTGTGAAGAACAAGCCAGGCAGTGATGAAGATGAACCTAAAATCTGTCTTTTTGCAAGGGTAAGAAAGAAATTCCTGCACTTTTGATGAATCTGAATCAAGTTTATGGTGGGAATGTTTGCACAGACACAAATACACTCAGTAACAGAGGTTTTTTTTTTTAGAAAGAAAGAAAAGCAAATCAGCTGTATGTTTACAAGGTCATGGTTACCATCCTGGTGTCTCTGTATGCAGATCAGATTCTCATTGAAAGAGATAAGTCTAAAACTGCATGGATGCTGTCTACCATTGATTGGACCCTTTCATCATTGTGCCATCATCATTGCTCTGTTTGTGTTGTGGAGGGGAGGGTGAGGAGGAGGGGGCATTACTCTGTTTCTAAATATAAGTTAAGTTGAGCTGACAAGAATGTTCTGACTCAGAGGTCAGACGGTTCTAGGGCAGTTCCTGTCACTTGGCCTTTGGTATACAAGTTATCTATCCATCCAGTAACAACTGCATCGTGCATATAGAGTCAATTATTACATAATCTGCAAATTCCACTCTAAAGTTCAGCTACAGTGGAAAAGTATTATGCTTTGACATGTGAAGTATGCAAAGATAACTGATAGGCCATTATGGTGGATTTACAGAGACCAATGTCTGCTGCTGGTAGCACTAAAAGCAATTACTCAATTCTTTCTCGCTCGTTTCATCTTGAACTGCCATATTTTAAAAGCACGGCTAGATTAGATTAGTAGTGATATGTCATCTGGGTAGATAAGATACTGGTATTTACATTATTTAATAAGTTGTGATATCCTATAAATTTATGATCAAGTAATTGTGTGAGCAATTGATCGACCTTGCTGCATTAGAATTTCAACCTATGGGTTATTGACAAACAGCATTAGCTAAACACTCAGCAATAGCACGAATAGGCCACCGTCCAGAATTTAGACTCATATTAAGATACGTATTGATAATCCCTCTATTTTAAAGGTCTAATAAAACAAGTTTACATCAGGGGTGTCCAAATTGGGGCCTCCTGGTGACCTGGAATGATTTTGTGCAGCCTGTGCCGCAATTTAGAAATGGTACAAATATGGCAGCATAGCCATGGATGGATAACCAAAATTATTTGTATTTCCTTTCTTGAGATTCACACATTTTCGTTGTATTTGTTGGAACAGTTTTTGAACTTTATGACTTAGACAAAACATTTGGGTATCCTTCCTCAACCGTCACGCAGTTTTGGGGTCATTGCTCATTTGGCTTTAACTTCTTTACTTTTGCCTTGAGAATTTGCCTCAGTGGTTGCATCATATTCTCTCTTTTTTGTGCATCAGTCCCTCCTGCCGCAAAACACTCACACGATATGATGCTTCCACCCCTGTACTTCACAGTTGGTATGGTGTTCTCAAGCTTGCAATATTTCTGATTTACCTTCAAGCGTAACAATGGACATTTCACAGTGTGGATTTCTGGCATTGATTTGAGATATGGCGACATCCTGTGACTGCACGAAGATACTCTATGAAGGTATTCTAGCTTGAATGCACACAGATTTAAAAAGAGACATTACTGAGGGCTCTGGATCAGATTATTGAATCACCTCAACTGGTTCTTTTTAATATGGCTAGCAGCACCTCTACTATGAACTTCCCTTGGACAAGTTTAGCTAACCTATGGAGGAAGCTAAGTTCAGCTGCTTATGTGGAGGATCTTGTTCTTTGGGTTAATTGTCAGATCATTATCTCCTAGCCATAAAAAAATGGCAGGGATTGGTCAGAGTTTTTACAGGCTTTCAGAGAGATTTAATTTTTTAACCTCCCTTTTCTGAATACATAATGTATTTACCACTGTCAGGATGGAAGGACCACTTCACCCGGTATAACAAAAAGTGTTTCTGAACAGGATTACCAAATATAGCTTCAACACACCACACCGAGGCATTTTCAGCAGGAGGATTTTTTGTGGGGTTGGGTCTCACACTCTGGAGAGAACTTTATGTCTTTTAATGTACAAAAAGATAGGTAAGTCTCACTCAAGGATAATGGATACCATATACTTTATACTACGTATTAACATTTATGACTGCCATCTTGACAGAATGCTATCAGAAGCTAGATTAATCATTAGAGTGATTTTCAGTATATTCGTTTTGCTAACAAATCTATCAAAACACAAGCCTATCTAATGATAAACTAAGCAGTGTGCTAAAAAAATAACGTTATTTTAAACCTGTGCTAAATGTCATGCTTAAAGGCAACACCCTAAGATTGAGCTTGCTGAAAGCTGACTAATTAAAATGTTTGCAGTTTAAACAGTGGTGAGACTTCTTGTGTCTGCAACACATGCCCATTTTACGGAATGGCTAAACTAGATGGCAGAGAAATAGTATGTCTTTTTCTTCAAAGATATCTTTGTCAATGTGCCTGGTCAGGCTATACTTATACATTTCCTTCTTCAAAGACCTCGGGATTTGGGTGTAAGCTTTGTCGTGCTGAAATGCTTTTCTCTTTGTCAAGTGAAAGAGTCTTGGCCTTGGGTGGCAAATAAATCACACAAAGACTCAAGACTTGAATTGGACTTGAGATCTAGTACCTGAGACACAAGAAAAATCTTTATTGTTTTTAGTCAGGGTTTATAGTAAGATGGTAAATAATCCAAATCTTATTATTTTTTGGATGATTTGTAGAAATTGGGCTGTTAATGGTTTATAACAACGTGTTCAAGCTGTTGCTTTGAATCTGAATTCTGAATTAATTGATTATTGGCTATTTCAGAATAAAGCAAACTTTACTTGCTTCTAACATTTTCTTCTCTTGCTGTGTGATTAAAAAAATACAAACGGTTCTTCAATATAAAAGCATTTTCTAATCGCTTCTTTTAAAATGTTGACCTTACCAGCTTTTTACTTGTTTAGGCAGTGTTTATTTGAACTGAAGCTGATATGATTTTCCACCTTACTAACGTTAAAAATAAGTCATCGCGATCTCGTTTTGTGTTATGTGCGGATTAGATGAATTCTGAAAATAATTCGTGGCACTAGATTTTATTTAGAGGTATCAGAGTAAATGGGACTGAATGCAAATACATGCTTTTATTTGTAAAAAAAATTCTAATCATTTATTTCACTTTTTATGTGGTCGGTAAAGTAATAGCCCAATGAAATGCACAAAATATGTGTGGCTCTAACATTTAAAAGTGGGAAAAAGTTCAAGAGGTGTGAATGCTTTTGCAAATTGCTGTGCATGGAACTGGACTTGGATGCTTCAGATGAAATATCTGTTTTATCAAGCTGCCAATTAACACCAAACACAGCCCTGAAGCAAAGGCAGGTTAAGACACACACACTCTGGGACCCAGAGGGTGACTCTCACGGGCCTGGGCTCTGAGCCGCATCGGTGGAAAAGACCTATCAATGATTCAGTCACCCAAATTTGAGACAAAGCTGTAGAAGCAGGAAATGTTGAGTATTTCTTACCTCTGTAAGACAAATAGACAAATCTGAAATGTATTCATGTCTACTGGCTTATACGTCTAAGTTTTTCATTGACAGAAGCCTTACCCCATACGCTGTGCTCACGCTGAACCCGTTCCTTCCTCTCCACATCATACCCCAAACTCGTTTGCCAAAGTGGGGTTATTATTGCTTATCACGGTCACGCCTTGCAGCTGAATCTCAGGGTACAAACTGAACCCCTTACACACTGGCCCACCCCACGCTCTCTCTGTCCTTGTCACGCTCCCTGGCATTCGTCCCCAGCTGATCCTCTGACAGAGCTGGCATGGGACAGAGCGGACTGCGCTGAATGGACCTGGATAAGAATCTGCTGAAAACTGACACGGCAAACCATTGCAGAGAAAGAAGAAGTGTCCTTCTAAACTGTGATATCTAAACCAGCAAAGAGTTTTTTGTTTGTTTTTTTTACCATGACGGATACTGTAGTCGGGGAGGACAAGGACCCTGATATTGAATTATTTGTTAAGGTAGGCATGTTTAATCACATGTTTAATGTGTGTAATCAACTACACTCTCTCTGTATCAGCTTCCGTATTATTTCTAAATCATGGCACAGCTCAAAACATATTTACACTCCATGAAAAACAGTCTTAGAAATAGTTACATTTCCTCCATTAAAAGTAAAATGCATGCTATACTTTATAACGACTAAAATAAGCTATCAACTTTGTGTGCAGCTCCTTTAAGAGTGTGCATGTCATGTTGTTGTTGTTGGGTGCTGATTTTCCATGTGCTAACCTGACACCAACCGACATTCATGCATTGACTCTCTCTCTCTCTCTCTCTCTCTCTCTCTCTCTCTCTCTCTCTCTCTCTCTCTCTCTCTCTCTCTCTCTCTTACTGAATTATAACTGGACTTTATTCACTAATGGGCGTAAAAGCTTCAAAGTACGATTTGGTTAATGTTAGTTTGATTTAACATTTAGGGCTTGTGTTTGTCTCTTACACAGAAAGCCTGCTTGTTTTCAATGTAAGACGATAAATATAGAGCAATTTTAACCAGTAGAGCAGTTGCAGACATCATACTGAAGGAAAGGCCTTTAAATCTTCAAACATTAAAGAGCTAAACATTTGCTCAAATATGTATCTCAAAATATTGATAGATATGTTGTATATATTGATATTAAAGATATATTTTCTATATAACCTAAAATATTGGGAAAACGCATGAGTGATTTTTCTTCTCTAAAACTCTGGTGAAAAAGTTCTAATGTTGATGTCAGGAAAAAACTGGTTTGTACTAAAGCTTGAAAATATAAAAACTAATAGGTTTAAGAAGATTTCGGGTCAGTCCTTTGCTAAATATAGACTTTCTAAAGAGTGCTTCAACTTAACTACAAAACGGTTGACTGTATATATTTTTTATTTGAGTATTTCTGAGACCTATACATCTTTAACAGAGTTAGTGGTCTAGTTACCCTCAAAAGGGAGTAAATATATTGCTCATATTTGTTTTACAAGTACGCAATAAGAATGCTGTTTAGATATGTTTTTACGATGCATGCCAACACATTGGCATAACATACATTTAATTAGGATTGGTACAGGACCGCTGAAGCCAATTTATCTATCATGACACAAAATAAAATGTGAAAACCAGGTTGTATTAGCATCCATCCATGTCTTCCAGCCAAGCAACGCTAATTTGCCTTGTTCTGTATTTTGTAGCATTTTTCCAGCATTTAGCGCCACGTTGTTGATCATTTAAAAGGTTTTCTGTCCAATACAGCTGGTTTTACTCAGCTATTGTGTAGCTAATGGAAATGGTCTAGTACTGCAGGAAACCTTTGCTATAACTTTCCATTTGAAAGCGAATCGATCCACTTCTACTGGAAGTTTTGCAAGCTAGGTTTCTTCCTCCACAGAGTTAACAATATTTAGGACTTCAGGTAACCTTAGAGGCTTTTCTTGGGCTTACACGTGTATCACAATTGAACAGAAACTGATTTAAGAAGCTAAAAAATGCTGCTAAAGTGTTAGAACCAGAGGTTCAAATGGGCAGTCAGGCGGTTAATGGAAGCTGTGTGGATTATTCATGTTGGACCTTGTATCTCATTACATCACAGTGTCCGGTTACAGCTTTGCCCATGCAGACTCACAAACAATCCCAGCACATGTGAACTGAACACCCGCAAAATGCTGCCAAAAGTATTAGGATGCTTGCCTTTACACATGCAAGAATCGTATTCATATTATAAAGGTTTATCATGGATTTGGCTCATCTTTTGCAGCTATACAGTCACTTGCAAAAGCAGTAACACCCCTTTTTTACTTTTTGTTACAAACTACAATGTGCTTTCTTTACAGAGCCAGTATGATTGTAAATTGGAATAAAAATGAAAATCAAATTTTTTGTGGTAAAAAGTCTGAGAAATGTGCAATGCATATGTGCAACCAATAGCCTTCAAAAGTCATCACTCTTAAAAATAGAGTCCAATTGTGCATGGTTCAATCTCAGTATAAATCAGCATAAGGGAAAAATTGTCGAGAAGTTTAAATTGGGTTTTGGTTCTAAGCTCTGCAGCATATACTGACAGCCTGCTTCAAGAGACCTGCTTTGAATCGTCTTGTTACTGAAAAGTTCGTAATAAAAAAACTTGTCTTGCTGCTCTACAACCAGCTGGTCTACTATATATATATATATATATATATATATATATATATATATATATATATATATATATATATATATATATATATATATATATATATAGATCATTTCACCAAGATTTTAAGACATTTAACTGGTAATTACAGGTTGGACTATAACAAAATACCTGAAAAGCCAAAGGGATGAATACTTTTGCAATGCACTGTAAATCTAAAGTATTTTCCTTCTTTTCTTGTGCATTACCATGTGTTTGTTTGTTTGTGTATGTGTGTGTTCACAGGCTGGGAGTGATGGGGAGAGCATTGGAAACTGTCCTTTCTCCCAACGTCTCTTCATGATCCTTTGGTTGAAAGGAGTAGTCTTTAATGTCACTACAGTTGACTTGAAAAGGTAAAAGCATCAGCATGTAGAGTGGATTTGGAGTTAACAATCAGAAAATAATCTGCTAACATCTGGAGCTGCCATGTAAAGCACACATCTGGAGACCCAAGGTGGGAATCAGTGTTATGATCGCAGCAATGAATTGCCAGTCACATGAGGGACTTTTTCCAGGGACTTTGTTTCGATATTTTAAATGATTCATTAAGTGTTAGAGAATAGTCAGTCAACAAAAATGTTTCATGTTGGTTCCTCTCATACACACAAAACATCACAGTTTAATACCTGCTAGATAGATTTTGCTGTAAAACCTATCCTTTAAGCCCCCTTCACATATGTTGTATCAAAATAATTACAGCACCAAAGTGGAGTTTTCAAGCTTGTCACATTACAATCACAAACTTCAGCATTTTTTGCTTGGATATTATTGGAATTATACAATTTAGACCGCCACAAAGAAACACATTTTTGTGAAGTGGGTGTAAAATCACACATCTTTTTTCTTTTATGGATAAAAACATGAAAAGTCTGGTGTGCATTCATATCTAGCCACCTTTACTCCAATACCCGTAAATTACATATAGATCAAGCAAACTGTAAGCAAAAGGTCATTTAACCTCAGTGTAAATGCAACTATTCTCAGTAGACCTTGAATGTTTGTGAGAGAACATCAGTGATCAAACAGCATTGTGAAGACCAATGAACACAGCAGACAGGTCAGTGTTTAAAGATGTTTAGAGGAAGTTTAAAGAAGGCTTAGGTTAACCGGACAATGCCCCAAGTTATGAAAATCTCAAAAAAAGTGTTCATTTTTCATTTGAATGTGGTCTGGAAACCTACAGAGAGATGGCTGTTCGCCTAAGCCCCTAAAAAGCCTTTCATCTTGCTGTGGTGATGCTTTACTTCATTAGGGACCAGGAAGCTGGTCAGAGATGATGGAAATATGGATGGAGCAACATACAGGGCAATACTAGAGTAAACCCTTTTAAAGGCTGCAAAACACTTTAGACAGGGGTGGAGGTTTGCTTTCCAGCAAGACAATGACGTCTTGGATGCAAGAACTGACTATCTGTGTATAATAATTAGATAACAGCGATGGTTTTAATAATAAAATAGAAAAACTTACAGAAGTAATACAGGAGAATAGGACATGGAGCATGGACAGAAAACAGGCAGTGTAGTGGGAGGATCCAGCCAAGAACAATGACAATCTTTGAGCTTAAACACTCAAGGAAGATCAGAGACTGACACAGAATGCAGGTGAGTTGATCAAGGGAGTAGCTGAGGCAGAAGGAAAGCAGGGAGACTGAGAGAGGGAGACTAATTAAACATTATGTTTAGCAATTTTAGAATATGTTTTTGAAATGTCATCAAGGTGGGTGAACGAGGTAAAAGGTATTATATGATGTGTTCATTGAAAATTATTAAAAGATATACAGTCATAGAATTTCTTGACAAAATTGTTTCTTTTTGATCAGGAAACCAGCTGATCTTCATAAGCTTGCACCAGGAACACATCCACCATTTCTTACCTTTGAGGGGAATGTTCTCACAGATGTCAACAAGATAGAAGAATACCTGGAGGAGATGCTAGCTCCACCAAAGTCAGTGCCGCAAACGCACACATCAATCCATAATGGAGATTAGGATAAGGGAATGGACAGCATTCTGAATGTAAACCATCTGTCACGTAGGTATCCCAAGCTTGCACCAAAGAATCGTGAATCCAGTGTTGCAGGAAATGACATATTTGCCCGGTTCTCAGCTTACGTCAAAAACACAAGACCAGAGAAAAATCGCTGTGAGTACAACCATTTTTGAGACTATTTTCATAAAGACGATTTAAAATCTTAACAGACGCTTCACAGAGGCCCTGTGGAATTTCTAGGTTTCTGAGTATTAAAAAGCTGAAATCATGATGAATCATTTCCAAACTTCTTTCGCTGTAATAATCTGGTTGTGTGTGCATGCTCTTAAACGAAACCTTTGTTGGAAACCTTCTGAAATTCAGCTTCCAGTCTTCTTTGCGAAGAGTCTGTCACCATCTTCACTTGGACAGACTAGGACAATGAAACGTTTGACATTTCTTCACACTTTCTTGTGTTTTTTTTGTATGTATGTCTCCCACCACCCAAGATCTTGCAAACAATCATGATAAAAGTAAAACAAAAAAATCATCCTGACACACCGGAGTTATCAAAAGGCTCTGTTTTGTTTTAGTCTTTTATTTGTGTTCACCGCCCACTCCCCTTACCCACTTCCCATTTTGACCATTTCAAACCCATTACTGCACCAAAAGGTTTGGGGACAAACCTGGCTAGTTGAAACTGTTCATAGTTTTGTCCACAATTGAAAAAACTCAGTTCCACCGAAGTAAAAGTGTGTCAGGAAAAAAATCTGTTTGGAGTTGAAGGTCTTTCTCAGCCTTTAGAATCCTTCAGTGTTTTTGCATTGGGTTTCTTTTGTTTGTGTTTTCATCAATTTCTTGTTTGTCCTGTTGTTAAAGGACTTGCCCTTTCCTGTTCATTTCTCAGTGTTCATTATTGTCTCTAAGGTGTTACAGGTTCCTTTTACATGTTCCCTTGTGTTTGGTTTCTTAATTTATTCAGGTGTTCTGTTCTTTCTACATTGGGGTGTATTTGTTTTAGATCTCTGCTAGTCTTTTCCCATTGATTAAGTTGTTTCTTATATCTTAGTTCAGTTCTCTTTTGGTTAATTACCCCTCATTCATGCAGACTCCTTCATCCAGGTGTCCCAAATAGAAGTCATTTTATGTGGTACTTCCCATCAGCTCTGTGGTACTGCGGCTGACGGAAAGCCCTCATCCATCATCCATCAGAAAAACGGATTGAGTCTTTTTAGACTGCTGACGAAGCAAAACACGGCAATTTAAAAAATAAACAGATGAGCCTGACAGGAATTCAAACGCAGGAAGTGTAATGGGGATCTGTAACATTTCACAATAGAATGCATGAACGGATCCTACGCATATCCACTGTGGATTGCCACATGGCACATTTTGCAATGGATGACAAAGCATACATGGAGCGTAGTCAATCTGAAGCCAGCTTTTAGTCTCCCTGCCTCAGCTTCCCTGCTTTCCTTCTGCCTCATTGCTCCACATAATCCCCTGGTTAACTTACCTGAATTCTATGGCATTCTCCACTCTTCCCTCAGTAAATACGCTTACTGGTTCTAATTGTTATTTGCTGAATTCTTCCTGCCTGTTTCTCTGTTTCTGTTCAACATCAGGTTCTCCTTGTGGAACCCCCGTAAGTTTTAATTTAATATTATTAAAATCTTCTTAATGCTCATCCCGCACTCCTGTCTGCACTTTGGTCCAACTTCAAATCTACACAGCACAAAACCCAGTGCATATTGGTGCCACTAAAATGTTTCACAGTGTGCATGGCATTAAATTTTGGTGAGCAGGGCTCTTGGAATTTGTATATACTATGTTTTGTTATTGTCATTTATTTAATGAAAAGGTTTGAAAATGGTCTCATGTTTTAAGTCTAAAAAATCTGCCATTTTAAAGGGGTGTGAACACCTTTGCCATTAATCTGTAATAGCATTGAGATCTGTGAATATGCTTTATGTGTTTAAGCATTAGAGAAGAGTCTGAACAAAGCCCTGGCTAAACTGGATGAGTATTTGATGCGACCAGTTCCTGATGAAGTTCAATCTGGACGGCATAGTGGCGAGGGACCATCCACCCGCAGATACCTAGATGGTGATGAACTGACCCTTGCTGACTGCAACCTTCTTCCTAAGCTTCATGTTTTCAAGGTAAACTTGCTTCCCTGTTTCTTTCCATTAGGCTAAAATCATCTCCAAACTTTGGCCATCAACTGTGGTGCTCTGATATACTTTTTTATTCACAGGTGGTTTCTAAGAAATACAGGAACTATGACATCCCCTCTGAATTCAAAGGGGTGTGGCGTTACCTTGACAACGCCTACAAGCGAGATGAGTTCACCAACACCTGTGCAGCAGATGTGGAGATCGAGCTAGCCTACCAGGCTGTGGCTAAGAGGCTGGAAAAATGAATGCACCAGAGTAATAGCTGATAACACAATTTTAAAGAAGATTGTATGTGTTCCTTAAAATAATTTAAAATTTTCAAGACTGATTTGTAAATATGTTTAAATCTAGTGGTGTCTCAGAGTCAAAATATGTATTAAAACTACAATACAGACATGTGGGGCCTGAACCACTCTACATGTCAAGTGTTGGACAGTTTGTCTTATTATTTTATTTCTGCCTTTTATAAATAACGGCTAATATAAAGAAATTAATAATATAATAAATAAAAATAAAAATCCCAACAGATGACACCAAGTTAGCTAGCATGGTTAGGTAACATCTGATTATTATTGAAAAGAATAACATAACTTTTGACAGGTGGTATCTGGAAAACTACTAAATATGTATTAACTATACATAGAATGGTTGTGATTTTTCTATTAAAATAAGCAGTATGTGGACCCTTGAAATCAGTATTTTCCCAACAGCCTACACAACAGAAGTTAGCCTAATTCGCTAGCTTTATAAAGCTAACAAGATATTGCCATTTGAGCTGTGCTGATTGACAAAAACAAGTGTAATTTTAGGCGATTTTCAAAAATTCTTTTTGACATTTCATTACAATGTATAAAAAGACACACATTAACTTATAAAATTTTACATTTGCTAAATGCCATAATAATAATATAAGAAAACTTTGCATTCATTTCTTCAAAAGTCAAAAGTTCATGTACACTAAGCTAACAATTTTGGACAGACCAGTTAATGGTGTTATGGCTTCTCAAGTTTCTGATTGGTTAAATTTACAGCATGTTAATTAAGTGGAGGTACACCTGTGAAAGGATTAGTCAAGAAACGTCCATCTCCACCCCTTAACCAAAGCATCTTGTGAAGCTGTTTAATGAGCTGGTAAGAAAGTAAAACAAAGTTTAAAAGACAATCTGAGTTAAGGAACTGTAGGCATATGTGAACTGAATTTGAAATCTTAAACAACAGATTTTTTTTCTAGAATTTAGCAAATGTAAAAACTTTTAGTAAGTCTAACTGAACTAAAACAATAAAGGTTTAGTCTGATTTAATGTGATACAGTGAAAGAGAAAAAAACTGTGCCTTTTCAACTGTGTTCATTATGAAATTTATGCCAGCAGGTATTTTTTTTAAGAATTTTGGAAGAGAAATTGTAAAAACTAACCAATTTCTGATTTATTTCCGAACTAATGTTCATCCGCATAAGGCCAATAACCTGTCTGGGGTGGAAAAGGAGTATACTGGAGTGGCAAAGTTCTTTAAAAATATACTTATTGTTAGCTGAAATATATCTGGACTGTTTACTTCTTTGGTGAGCCCACTATCAAGCCTAAATGTCTACCAAATCACTTATTGGTATCAAAATTAAAATTATTGTAAGTATTTTCCCAAAACATTTGATCAGTAGTTTAGCCAGTTTTGGGTACAAGATTGGGTATCTCTATCAATAAAAAGGGCATAATTTCCATGCAGAACACTGAACCTGGATTGACATTAGCAATTGGCTTTCTGTAAGTGATGTAGAGGCTTCCTACATTGTGTAAAGTTGTTGTACTATATATATATATATATATATATATATATATATATATATATATATATATATATATATATAATGTGTTTAAGCCAAAGTAGTTTAAAGACCGGTGGTAGCTATACTCCATTTTCTATTAACTACAGTTTGCAGCCCTCACTGATACACTTATCTCGAAATGTCAGGCAGACTTTCTTCGTTATTCTATCAGTACTAGGAGACTAAAACCACACAGTTAATCTATGAAGTCAACTCCTAGAAGAAGAAGAAGCATGGTTATGAAATGAATGATGCACTGTCACTTAATGTGGTTTTATGGGATTTAGCACACAGTGTTGGTAGTGAAGTCTTCTGCTCATATGTGCCTTAGTGGGACTCAAGCTCACTTCCACTGTACCTTCAGCTTTTTACGTATGTACAGTACAATTTGTGTGTTAATTTATTCAGAATGATCTTCCGCATTGGATTTATCATGCTCCATAAAGTTGTGTGTGATAACTACAGAAACTATAAATTGTAGTTTTAAGATTTTGTAAAAGAGATTATATATGTAAATTATCAGCTTCTATATCCGTGTTCTTTCTTATGATTAGAATTTTAGAATTGTGAGTCCACTGTGTATACTATTTTCCTTATTTGGATAATAAAACTGTTTTCTCAGACTGGGCATGAGACATGTTTTCTTTGTTTTTACTGAAAATTGTTGTGTTCTATAGAAATTAAGTATTAATTTCACAGAGAGAGAGAGAGCGACAGACAGAGAGGATATAAACAATAGTCCGTGTACCCTGGTTGTTGTGTTA
Source organism: Fundulus diaphanus (assembly GCA_037039145.1). Classification (NCBI taxonomy): domain Eukaryota; kingdom Metazoa; phylum Chordata; class Actinopteri; order Cyprinodontiformes; family Fundulidae; genus Fundulus; species Fundulus diaphanus. Next base: position 19,931,011 of record CM073139.1, on the reverse strand, counting down.
CACAGTATCTATACAACGGTTAAGAACTAGACTTATTTCCAGTTTATAGTTTTTCTCAGGGCAATTGTTGAATCACAAAACACCATTAGCTATGAACATAAATTACAAGGGCGTGCTGCTGTAAAATATGACAGCATTGTGCGTTGTCCAATAAGCAGCAGTAGCGTCAGATCACCAGCAGATGGCACCAAACACGTGATAATGTCTAAGTGCAGGAATTCCATTAGGGATCGTCTTACATTTCTACATCGTCACAAAATAAGTACTATACAAACCATATTTCTATTATCTTTAGGTGGCATGTTGTTAATTTTACAATTTTAGAGATAATTGTAAATAAATAAAAAATCATTAAAAGTATAAATGCATAAAAATCTGATGATCTTTCATCTTGATTAATGACATGCTGTCTAGTTTAGAAATTACATGTAATAAGAGATGTTTTGTAAAAACTTGCTTGGATTGAGTTCTTGAATTGGATTTGAGATCCCAGAGGTAAGGACATTTCTGAATTTACTTTAGTAAAAGTTTCCATGCTTAAAGTACAACCCTCTGTCTTATGGTTCTGCACTAATTGAAGTTAAGATGTTATTGATATTATTAATTGTAAAAGGTGTTTAGTGGTTTAATTGTGTGCTATATTGTAAACTATGACCCCAATTTGGTTTACTCTGAACATGTAAAATAAAAACATAGGATTCATATATTTAAATGAATAAACAGAAATCTGTACGCAACAATTACAGTAATTGCAATGACTGCCCATGTAAGATCATTTTTGCAATAGTTTGTACAATACAGTGATTCATTTTCTGATGTGCTATATTGCATAAGAACTTATTGTAATCTGATTAAATGAATCAAAAATGAATCAACATCCTGCACCACCTCGACCATCCAGGCACATACTGCAGGATCCTGTTTGTAGACGTCAGCTCAGCCTTCAACACAATCAACCCTGACATCCTCAACCAGAAGCTCACCCAGCCCACAGTGCCGCCCTCCACCTGTCAGTGGATAACCAGCTTCCTGACTGACCGCCAGCTGTAGATGAGGCTGGGGACCAGCATCTTCTCCTGCCCAAGAACAATCAACACCGGCGCCCCCCTAAACAACCCCCCCCCCCCTCTTCTCTCTGCGCACTAATGACTGCATATCTGCTGACCCATCTGTGGAAGTCCTGAACTTTGCAGACGACACTACTGTTATTGGTCTTATCCAGGATGGTGATGAGTCTGCAGACAGACAGGCGCTGGATTGGCTGGTCCACTGGTATGCCCAGAACCACCTGAAGCCAAAACAGCTAAAGACTGTAGAGATGACAGCGGACTTCAGGGGAACCCTTTTTCCACGTTTAAATGTCCCCTGTATGGCTTGTGGGTAGCTGTAACATGTTGCTGTTTGTTGTGGTTACAGAAAAGCTCTATTTATAATACAATAAATTAAGTATGCATTGGATTTTATGTAGGGATTAGGGCCAGACGATAATTCGATAACAATATATATCAATCGATAGACGTGTGGTGCAATATAAAAATATTAAACAAACTGAATAGAATAACAGTTTTCCTTCCTTTTGCATTTTACCCTATCATGTAGGTCAACACCACAGTCACTACATCCTCCCAACCAATCACAAACGCCGACCCAGAAAACGCTCTGTCACCAAGCTCCCCCTCCTTCAAAGAGTTCAGAGCGCACGCATTCTTTTTTCTTTTTCAAGAACTTGCAGTTTGGTTAAACGTTGGTTGAATAGAGGTTTGCACTTGAATTGAGTGTTTGTGTGTTCTTTATCTAAAAATAGGTCATCAAGCAACAACATTAAATGGCCAAGGTGCACTTTAAATGTGTTTTTAAATTATCGATAATTATCAATATCGATCAATATGATTTCTATTTTATCGATGTCCTATTTTTCTATATCATCCAGCCCTAGTAGGGATAACAGAGGGGAATATGCTTTGTATATAAAGGTAGAGTCGTCGATTTTTCTGGAAGTTTCCCCAAGTCCCTTTTTGAATAACTGCACACGCGCAAGACCGTCTTACCTGCTCTACAGCTCTTCAGGGGGATCGCATGAAAAAAATCTCCCAAATCCACTCTGATCTTATTTCTTTCTACTGAGGCCTTTGTCTTCTTCTCATAAATGTGGATCCGGTTTGCTTCTTGCGAATCTCAGCCGTGTTCAAAGTATACAGTGAGAGCAGCAGAGCTACAATGAACGGCTAACACCGAAGCTAACCGCTGAGCTAACCGGATACATAAACACTGGAAGTGCGCATGCACAGCCAGCAAGCAGAAACTAACAGGGAACAAGCGCGCACACTGGTGTTACGTAAGCACATCAGAATGATTGGCACCTGGGACAACCAATAGATACGGTGATACCCCTGGAACTTGAGGGAGAGAGGGGGGTGAAAGCAGGAACAAAACTCTGACCAACACAGACATATATACATAGACGCCGCGTTGTCAGCTGAGAGGCGTGCCGACAGAGCGGCCATCTTGGGTCAGACCAAGCTGCGGTCGGAGAGAATACACGTCAATTCAGATAAGTGGTACTTCATGTTTTCAGACACCCTGAATCCGGTGAATTCTCAACCGATTTCCAGATAAATTAGCTGACTGAAAACGTCACCCTTTTAGGGGCTACATGGGACCAATTGATTGAATTAAATTATTGTCTAACTTAATACATAATTTCGATTTTGTATTGACAGTTAGCAAACTTCCAGAGGTACATCCCAGGATGCCCGACTTTTGCTCCACTTATGGGTGCGCCAATAAAAGGACATTACAAACCAGATCCCAGGGAATTACCTTCCATAAGTAAGATTATATACAATATGTGCTAATGGTTAGCAGGGATGGAAGCAGAGAAAAGTACATTAAACACCCTGATTTCTAAAAGATGTGACTGAGGATATATATACAAACAAAACAAACAAAATGGTCCTAAATTACTGGACAGACATGATTTATGGGGAAATAAATAGAGTATTTTTCTTTTTGCTATGATTTTGTAGTTTCTGTGATTCTAAGATGCATTATTTCGTTTTTTGTTGATTTCTTCCCCCCACATTGCGGTTTGTATTATATCATTTTAAATGCTGTTATTGGCACCTCCACTCTCACTTGTCTGTATATAGTTTTGCTCCTATGTAGATCAGTGCTGATGTCATCACATACTCTTAAAAAGTGGCAGATGGTGACTGATGAGTATCTGTTATTTGTACAGTTTAAAGTGCCATTTGTAAATGTATTTACACATGAAGTAGGAAGCTACCCTGTTGGATCCGAATTATGATAAAAGGGATTGCGATGAATAGTCTATGAAAATATATATATTTATCAAATATAGATAGATAGATAGATAGATAGATAGATAGATAGATAGATAGATAGATAGAGAGAGATGTATGTATAATTTGTGTGTGTTTATTATATTAATATGTAACTGCAAAATATATAACTGCGAGTATATCTCTTATCCAGTTTGACTTCAGTTTAAATTGTTTTGGTTCTGAATAAATATGAGTAATCTAACTGAAAGGTCACGAGCATTGTGAACATATGATTAAAATAAAATTTGAGCTGCCTCCTATTCATTCTGCCAGCAGCTGTCTGATCTGTGGTCTGACCCAAGATGGCCGCCCTATAGGCACGTCGGCCTAGTGTGTCAAGTATATAATGTCTATGCTGACCAATCCCTGCCCTTAGGACCGAACGGCAGGGATTGGTCAGAGTTCTTACAGGCCTTAACCTCTTTTTTCTGAATCCATAATGTATTGACTAGTGTCAGGGTGGAAGGGCGATTTTATCCAGTATAACAAAAAGTATTTCTGAACAGGATTACCAACTAGAGCTTTAAATTTATATGCATAGACGTATTGATAACCCTGGCTCAATTTATGCGTTACATTCTGTGGCTCAACCCACCTAAAAATAATAAAAGGCACTGTAGCAAATTGTGTCCCATCTGTACAGTAATATACTGCGATAAATGTCAGCGTTTGCTTATTTCTCTTAGCATTTATCTACTGCATTTGGTTGAATGTGAACTAGGGATGATTTCTTGCACACAAACCCTTGAAGGGTGCAGATAGGATGACAGCGTATTTGTCGTTTTACGCTTTGGTGCGGGCTGTGAACACGTAGACGGTCCCTTGCTCTGTGATTGGTCAGAACGAACACAGGTGGGAGGGGACCCCTTCGTTCGTTCGCTGTGCCTGCTCAGACCGCTCAGCACGCGCGGACGTGTGCATCCTGTTCTTCTGACTCGCGCTCCTTCCCTGCAATATCACCGAGGCGCTCGCGGACGGGTTTCCTTTCAAAGGTGAGGTTCGTTGTACCAGCCGAAGCCGGCGCAGGGCATCGTTTGGTGTCCAGCGGTGGAGAAAACAAGGCTCCTGCTACGGCTGCTGGTGGTACAGCAGAGGCGCAGTGTTGTAGCCGTGTGCGTGTGACTTGTCATTGCGGTGATGCGTGTTTTGTTGGTGGTCGACCGAGGCGGCACAGAACACCAAGGCTAACGTAGCTTAAAAAAAACAGCAGCTGAATTCCAGGAGTAAAAACGTCGCCAAGCAGGGCGGCGAAAGAGCAAAGTAGCTAACGGTTAACAGCCATTTAAAGAGGACGTAAGTCGCTGCGGAAAGCTCGCGGTCCCATTGTTTATACTGAGACCACCGTCTTAGCTAGCTTATCATGAAACTACTATATGTCCCCATTTAATGATGATAAAAAGAGCCCGGCAGCAGAGGGTGAGATAACCATGTCGGTTCCAGACGCACGTCTTAAACCGGGCGTTGAAGCCTAACAGGAGGGAGACTCGGACCGTGCCTCTTCACGCCAGCATCGAGCCTCATCAGTCCGTAATTCACAACAAGTGCTCGCAGCGGTGTGTTTGAAACGCTCCCTCTCCGTGTTGGACGGCGTCTAGCCAGACCGCAGAGGGGAAAATGAATCGACCTGCGACAGGCGACCTTCCTGCTCCCTAAGCGGCGCACACTTCCTCGTATGCTGGGGGAACTTTGAACAGACAGCCGCCGCTTCGCCCGGTTAAACTCCAACCAGAGGCGCAAACAGATCCTCCAACAAACCCACCGCCGTCCCTGAGTTAATGTTGCCTTTTTACCCTGTTTTTTTTTTTTAGATTTTGGAAATTAATTGAATTGATTATTCTTTGGGGAATATCTTGCTATGGTTTTAAATTTAGTACCTTAGATTTTTTTGTTGTTGTTGATAAAACGTCTTTGTTTCTGTCATTTTCGGGGCCTGATGGTTATGAAACACTAATTTAAATGTATTATGCGGAAGTTGTTAATATATTTTAAATTGGTTTTAAAAGAATATCCTCTTTGGAGAGGAAAAATAAAAATTTGAGATTCTTTTTTTGTCCTTAGAAGTTAAGTGTGAGTGAAATCAATGTTTCGTCCGTTTATTATTATTATTATTAGTTGTAGTAGTAGTGATAACAATGATTAAAACCCTTCAAACTTGTGGATTAAAACTGTTTCTTATTAAAATGTGTAGTTATGCAAAAAACAAAAAAAGCCATCAAAGCATAAACAAATCCTGTTATTTCAGGTGGACGAAGGTGTAAATTGCTGACATGTTCAAAGTGTGTTGGGAACATCATTTTATATTAGCTGACAGTTTTTGTCCTTGGGGGTGTAATCTTTTGGCTTTAGAAAAGAGCATTTAAAGGAGTAATGGCTGAAATAAAATGCTTTTTTCCCCCCTCACAAACACATGCCATCCACTCTGCCTTTAACACCGCATTGATGCACGTTTGACATTCAAATCTTGGAAACGGACATAACTAACGATTATCGTGGGCAAATTACTGCAGTTATGTTTTTGTTAAAGTACTTTAATATGCGAAAATTCTTATTAAAGACTAAAGTTGGTGCTCAAGGAGTAAAGCTGACAGAGTTATTATTATTTAATGTTGTTGTTAGCAACTTGAATACAGGGCAAATGCGTCCAAATCTTACAATACATAAAGTCACTCAATGTTTACTGATACCAACTGACTTCCTCTATTCCTGTGCCTCTTGTGATGTCATCAACCCAAATACAAACGCGTTTTAGAAATCTCATCCAGCTGTGGTCAGTTGTTCGTGTACATCTGCACACCACTCTTTTTTTAAAACAGAAAGGCAGTGGATGTAGGGGTACATCTGCTGGCTAATTATGCACGTATGTTCATTTTGCTCCGTTTGAGAACAAGAAAGCCTAGCTAGTAAACCAGCACCGCTAGAAAGCTGCGCTAGCTGCCAGGTCGAGGATGACGGCCCAGTGCAGAAGGACGTAGCTTACCAGTTGAGCCCAGTAAACTCTGTCTGGGCTGTGTTTAGCCTCTTGTCATTAAGATACGATTACAAGACATGTAACCTTTGCCGTTATGATGGAGGATTGAAATTTAATTCTGCTTTTGATGAGAAACTTAAGACGTCTCTATTGTGTAATTTGATATTATCCGTTAAGACCCAGCTCAAAGCTCACATCTGTACCGGTTCTGCTGCACCATAGGCTAATACCGACCATCCAGAGGTGAGCCGTTGACTGACCCGGCTTTATAGAGAGCTCTTTCAGCTGTTTTTTTTTTTTTTTTTTTTTTTGCCGGGGCCTCTGGGATTATAAATCCTGGAGAAAAGGAGCTTTGCTTCAGTGGCATGCTCCACTGGCAAGGAATGGTTTGAGGGGTGCTGGTGTGAAGAGGGGTGGGCTCTGGTTGAGAGCCAGCAGAGGCAGTGGAGGGTTTGAAGATGGAGGGGATCTGAGCCGTGCTGACGGATGCCGTGCAGGAAAGCGAACGCTGCGGCTCCCTGTGATTAAAAGGCTCCTGTTCTCCCTGAACAGGCGCCCGCATTCACACGCACAAGCCACACGTACCTTTCCTTCTTTGTGATCATAAAGCCAAACGGTCGTGCGTTTCCAAAACAAACATGTCCTATACAAGGGGTTTTCGTTTCTTTTTGTGTTCCTTAACTGCCGATTTTGTCGAAGCTATACCCAGAGATGTAATCAGCGTTTGTTGCACACTCTCAAAGATCCGACTGCTGAGGGCGTTTTTCCATCATCCAGTACACATTTCACCTTTCTAAAAGGCAGTATGAAGTTCGACGCTCCACATTAGCAAAACATCACTCGCTGGAAAATGTAGTAAAAAAACAAACCCTTTTTAATTTTACTATGTTTATTCAGTGGGAAAAGGTATAAAATGCTTACAAAATACTTTTCCATATCGACAATCGGAACGATAATTACTGCTGTGATCAGTCTCTCTAGCATCCATTAGACGACATCTGCAGGCCAACCGCTTGTTCAGAAAGTCAACAACGAATAAAGATACTCGAAATAAACATAACTTTTGTCTTCGTGCTACTGCAATGCTAGCTCTACGAGTGATTTTAAGTTGTTTTTAGACGTCTCGTGCGGCGGTGCTTGTATATTTGTCCATGTGTGTATTTCTGCTCATAGACTAATCTGATTTTCACTTCTGCTCTGTAAAGTCTCTCTGGCTTTAGCACTTGGAGCCACTGACTTGCATCATGCTGTCATTGTGTACTTTCCGGGTATAAAGCCGGTCCAGCAACTTTTCTTACGCCGTTACCACAAAACCAGCCCCCCCTGCTCGTCTTTCTCGCCTCCTAACCTCATTTTCCATGACGTCTTTGAATTTCTTTTTGAAAATAAGACATTGGATGTGAACTGTAAACATAGCTGCTTTATTCTTTAAGGTAAAGGTTGGGTTATGTTACAGATAATCGCCCACAAGCTTTTTCCTCCTCCGGAATCATATTTTTCAAAGTTTCTGTCTGATCTGGAGGAACAATGCTTTGCTTGAAGGCGAATTTCAGCTGGAGTCGACCACGATGTTCTGGTTGTACCTCTTCTACCTAACCCCCCCCCCCCCCCCCCCCCCATGCTTCTGTCACTAATAATTCTTGCATGTGTGAGTTTGCTGTCTTTTTGTTTATTTTATTGGTTCTTCTGTGGCATTTGTAGGATTTGAATCATTATTAAAAATAAAGAGCAGAGGACGGTCTGGCTTGCTTTGGGGCACATAGCGCAGGGGTTGAGACTTTTAGTGGAGTCTGTAAAAATCCTCCATGGCCTTTTTGGTATCTGTGTACGCTTGTGCTGTTGCATAACTGTCCGCTGCCCTTAATTTATAGAATGGCCGTGTCAGCTAAAAACAACGTTTAGAGACACGTTCTGTTGTTGGAACAACTACGCTCGTGTGTGGTGGTGACGGGAAGGGGGGCTGTTGTGGCTAGCTTCAAAACCTCTGCGTCTACCCCATGCTTGTTTTCAACACGCAGGTCCTGCTCTGGGTGGTCTCAGCGTTGCATGTCCTGTCGTGGCAAGTTATGTCTGCCAGGATGACTCCCCGTCGCTGCAGTGGTGACGATCAGGAGCTGTTTTAGTGCTTGAAGCTAGTTTTTCTGTTTCAGTTTCAGCTTTAAAATAAACATGAAACCTTTTCCAGGATTATGTTATATTTGCACTAGTCAAAGACTAGTTTCATACACCCCGGTGTTGCAGTAGCTCCGTATTCACAGGGTGAAGCGGAGCATAAATTTGAATTAAAAGCAGTACAGTTCCACTCAGTTTTCCTGCTCTCATCATCAGTGTAAATGTCCATCAAGCTAATAACAGCTAGCTTTATTAGCACACGGTCACAGATACTGGCCTGTTTATATTGCTCTCAAACCACCGTGTCATGCTGTTAGCTTAGCATCTAGTACCATTTAGCATTTAGTTTTTCTTGTCTGCCTGAGAACGTTTCTCCCAACAACGCTTTTGTGTTTATCGTGTCTGTAAAGGCGGTTGCATGTTTTCTTCTGGCTGTTCTGTACTTGTTAGACTTCCAGCAGCGGCTCATTGTCTGGGTCAGGTGAGAGGGGCAGGAAGTAAAGCCTGGTGGCCTGCCAGGCCTATGATACATTGGGGGAAACCCTGCTCTGTCATATTTCTTGCTGATATTTGACCACTCTTTTAGTTATAGTTCATTTAAATCGGTTTATTTCCTGGCACAGACGTGGCTTTTGAACCTTGAACACCAACTTCCAAGAGTGTTTTATGTCAGGGTGTCAGGGTCTTTCCAGAAGCTTAATATTATAAGCCTGTATGGTGGTGAAGATTCTCAGTCATCCAGGTCATGGTCATTCCAAAAAAAGTAAAAAACAAAGCAACTGAACTTGTTTTCCATAGTTGAAGACGTTTCGCTTCCTCTCCAGGAAGCTTTCTCAATTCAAAATGTCTGGATTAATGTGGAGCACCAAGCTTTATACTACTGCCCAAACAAAATCCTATACAGCTATAGGATTAATTCCGGCCAATCACCACCTCAATTCTCACCCTCATATGGGTGATCAAAACATCGTTCCTTTAAGACAGGCCAATAACAACCCTAACGAACCAGTTTCGGTTCAATCTGCTGGCCTAATGGCTTTAACGACCGCCCATTACTAAGGGGTGGACCTGTTTCGGTTGAATTTGCATGTTATCTAAGCCATTACAAGGCCTTTGTTTGGCATTGGTATAAAGCTGGTTACTACACATTACTCCAGACTTTTTGAATTGAGAAAGCTTCCTGGAGAGGAAGCGAAACGTCTTCAACTACGGAAAACAAGTCCAGTTGCTTTGTTTTTTTTACTTTTTTTGGAATTATAAGCCTCCTTTTTCCATTCCAGAACTTTTGAAGTTTAGGATCACTTTCACGTTGAAAACCGGTTGTTTCAACCATCTTACTCACGTTCTGCCCCTGAGGTGATAGGAACTCGGTCAAGATCTTCTTTAGGAATAACCTCAAAGCCACCGAGACTGATGTCTGCCTTGAAACGACGAGAACTGCTGGAACACCAGCGTCGCTGCTGACAATGAGTCTAGTTTTACTTTCCTCAATGACTGAAAACATGCTGCCTAGAAGGAAGCACACAGGCAAGCCAGCTTCCTCCTGGATAAAAGGTTTCTGAACAGATAAAACAAAGATTAACCTGTTTGTCCTCAATGAAACAAAGCATGTTTGAAAGTCAAATTCCTGCTCAAAGCTTAAGAACCCAAACTAATGGCCTAACGCGGTGTTAGTGTCATTCTGACGGGCCGTTTTGCTGCTATCTTGTACGAGTGTATTGGACAAAGTAGATGGAGCATGAAGAAGGAAGACTACCTCTAGACCAGTAGTCTGCAAGGAAAAATGTATCCATCCTCTTTTTGGCAAAGTTCGTCTTCATTTTAAAACCTAAAAATAGAAATAAAATGGTGTTTGTTTAAAAATGACAATGCATTTTTTTTTTATAGAGACATTTAGAAAAAAAATTGTAGACCCTTGCTCTAGATCCTTAAACTTCCCCTCAAAATCTTAGTGGTTGATTCTTGAGCACAAGAGTGGTCCAGCAGGACAGTGATACCAAATACTTTGGTATAATCAAAATTGGTTGGTACTGTATTTTTTGGACTATAAGGCACACTTAAAAGACTTAATTTTTGTCAAATATTGATTGATTGTGTGCCTTAATATATAATTACCGTTGTGCTTACTGACCGATTTTATGTGGTACAATGCGCTCAAACATCTGTAAAAATGTGTAAGTACGACAACAAATCCGCTCAATGGATATTCGGAGCATTACGGTACACTGTCACTACCTGATCGGGCCCCTGAGCTGTCTGCAAGACTGCCTGACTGTAATGTCGAAACTACAAGTGCATTCATGTAAAGTACCCATGATGTCGTCATCCATGATGTCAAGTGAGATCCTCTGGTGGATTGGTGCTGGAGCCGCACCGCAGGTAATGACGCACATGTTGTCTTTCACTTGTAAACTCGAGCAGATCCGCTTTGCATTTCATCACCGGACTTTTCAAGTTTTTTTTTATCATGAAATAAATTGGAAAACTGGAAGGATCCTTTTTTTTTTCTTGACAAAACAAAGAACATGAGTTTCAAGTTCCCACTTCCTTGGTACAGTAAATGGTGCATTACTAGAAGTTAAAGTAGGCTGGAGAAACAGATGAGGAGGTGAGATACCTTTATTTTTTAAATGAAGAGCTCATTTTATCAGAAGACTAAGTTGTGTCCTACTGGCAAAAGGGGGAATGGTGCTTGTATGGTGACCAAAGGTGATGTTTGGAGTTTATTATTAACAATTTGCTAAGATCAGGGATCTTATGGACATTTCATTGGCTTAGGGCTAAGAGCTGCATCCTTGAAGACATGTTTGTGACTGACTAAAGTGCACACGACCGGCTTGGATACAGGTAGGACGTCCCTCCGACTATGTTGCAACCTCTGATATCCTGTTACGAGCTGGATTCACACCAGAAAGGTGGCAAAGCCGCAGCATGGCCCGCTTCTCTGGAGGACCTAATGAATAATTAAGCAGCGGAGCTTATGTGAAGGAGTTCATTAAGATGCAGACTCGCACCGGTCTCCATGGCATCAGCGCCGCATCTCCTTTGGATCAACAACAACCAAGCTGGCAAGGTGGTGGTGTGGGTGAGGTAGGAGGTTTCCCAGAATAATGAAGTCCTCTGTGTTTTGAGAAGGTACTCTAACGGGGGCGTCCCTCGGTTATCGCTGCAGCTGGAGCGTTTGGCGTGGTGGTGCTTACTTGGATTTGGTCTCTCGTGTGAAATCAATCTAAAAAGGGAAATGGCATTAAAAAGTAATCTGTTTAAAAACCAACATGCTTGTTGTCACCACCTCTTCTCTCTATAGCCACCCAGGCATTACATAGAATCTATTTATATTTCAAGGGAAATGGATGCTTTTTCCAATGCCGATGAATAATAAATAAAGGACGATATATCTGAAGCAGATTTCCACATGTTGTGTTTGTGCAACCAGCTCTTTCATAAGGCACTCCTCAGACCTTGTTCACCTTTATGAAATAGCCCCTGAACTCCATTTAAAAGAAAGTTATTTTCAGCTCCGATCACAGATGTGGATGAAATAAACGGAGACTTTACCTCAGTCATCTGGGCCAGGCTTAACAGTTAAGTATGTAACAGTAACAAGGGTGAAGGTTACACTGTCGGGACTCCGGTGGAGCGATATTAAAGCCTAAGATTATTATTGAGTGATTCAGGGATATTGTTCACCCGTAATCCTGGTGACATTTTCACTAAGCACTTACATCTGGGAAAAGGCAGCCTGGGAGCCATGATTGCTGCAGGTTAGACTGCCGCTCTTCGTCGTGGGTCTTGCTCTGGGTTGTATAGTGGGGGAGCGTACACTTCCTGGTGTCCAACATGCTGGGATTTAATTAAAAACTACTCCCTGACTCAGGTTTGAGTTAAATATTGCCATTTCTATGCATTTTTTCTTAATGCATTAAGTAAAATCTGTTTGTTACTACAGCTAAGAGTCTTACCAAGATGGTTTTTTAATTGATTACAAAAGTGTTAAATGTGCATTTAGTGCTCGAAGCATTCTGCTGTGTAGGAGTTGTAGGTATTCATCAAGACCCTTGTGGGTGTATCATTTCATGAAAAGTTGGGTTCTTCAAGGGTACAACCCATCATAACGTTTAAGCCAAAGGCTCTGAAACTGACAAGTTTGGTTGTCTTAATTAAAAACGGAATTTAATAGATTTTTTTTCCTCGTCTTCAAAGCGGCCTGGCAGCTCCCTTCCAGTGCTTCTGTGAACCAGATTCAGAAATTTCTGTCAGAATATTCATGATTCGGATTGATTTGCACCTTTCATTAAAATCGATTTCCAGACTTTATTACCTATCCGATTGTCTAAAAATTGCTTCCAATCAAACGTTTTTGTCTTTCTGTCCATTCATTCATCTATGCATCTGTCAATCTTTGTTTATTCATTTTCTGGGCCCATTTATCTCTCTATTTGTTTTTTTGTTGGACTTTATGTCTGGGAATGTTAATTCCTTCCTTCTTCTATCCCTTATTTATCTGTAAGTATATCTGCCATAAATTTATAGGATGACTGGATAAGATCACCGCAAATTGTCTTTCTTCTATTGGTGCTCACAATATTAATATGGCTTTTTGAGATGCCATTATTTTTATTCCTCTTATATTGTAGGTGTCATTTATTTCAGTTTTACCTGCTAATAAAGTTCTTCCTGTTGGATGCTCCTGCCACATATTAGCGTTCAAGACATAAAAGGTCACAGAGTGTTGGAAGCAAAGAAGGAAGGAGAGAAATGAGCAAATGTCATTGTCATTTTCCAATATTATTGCAATCATCTGATTATCTAACATTGTGCGGTCTAAAAATTATTGAATTTTGAGTTGCGCAAGAGCCCTGTAGAAGATAATTCTGTATTGTTGCCAATTTGTGCCTGATATCAAGTAACAGTAGTTCCAGTATGTTCTTTTCTGTCCTGTTTCTTTAAGGTTACTGGGTTGTGTACACTTTAAACCCCACAGTTAGGTTATAAATGCATTTCTTTTGTCTCCAGCAGTAGAAAGTCCCTATTAGAGCAGGCTAGAGAGCACACTGAACGCCCTCGGCTAGAATCATTCAGTTGTTGTAGTTTCTGCCAGAACACCTCTTGACCCCGCAGAGCTTTCTCTTCAGTTCCTCCGACCAACCAGTAAAATAACCATTCAGCGTGTTGTCGCATTATCATCTCAGGTTGCAAAGGATCAGCTCGTCTGCAACCAGAGTTGGCTGTCATCACAGTTTCCCCCTGTCCTTTGTTGCCGCTAGTTGCCGGGCTGCCTGCCAAATAAATTAAGATCCTCAATCAGAAACCACAGAGGTAACTGAAACAAGAACTACGTTTGTCCTGGTTTCTGCTAGAGATCACAGGGCATAGCCTGTGCTTTGAAAAGCTTCTTGATGAAAGTGGGCGGTTCTGCGTTAAGTAGGGAGGATGGATTTAGGCGATCTAGGAAGACGAGAGGGTCAGGCGTCGCGGAGAATCTGTCCGCAGAGACGTTAAAGCTTCTCGAGCAAAAAGAATGGCCAGTCCTTTTTGCAACAAAAGCTGCTTACCATTATAAGCACAGCAGCTTCAAAACGCTACTGTACAATCGTCACATGATGCACCGAGCTGCAGAGATTTAAAAAACATTTTTTTAGTAGCACTGATGATTGTGAAATGTTTGGGGTATATTCACTCACACACAGGTCTTTGCTGAACTGATCGAGCCGTTATATTGTGAGATTCCAGCTTTCTTTGACCCATTTATGAAGCTGATGGATGGAAACTTAAAAAAAAGGCAGCTGTTTGTCTGCATCTTTGGTTACATGGCAGGTGCTAAGGGTTTTTTTGCACCAGGGCATTGGTGATGTAATTATCTTTGCTTTGGTACAAACGGGTAAAACGTCCCATTGAAGCGATCCAAAGCCAGAAATGATGGTGGTGGTGGTGGTATGGACAGGTGAGAGAATAGTGTGTCTGTGAGGGTGATTATTGCTCTGGCCCAGTTAGAGCCACATTTTTAGAGCATAAGAAAGATGCAGCTGCAGTAATCCTCTCCACTCTTAGCTGCCTTTTCAGCTACATCGACTGAATGCAGATGAGAGAACATCTAAGACCTTTCTGTTTCGCCATGGTTGCATGCTTGAACAATTTTCTATTTGGTTATTGTTTGAAGCCTTCAGCCACAGGCAGTTATATTTGGCTTTGCATTTACCGCCCAGGGGTTGTCAGTAATGACTTGTTGAACTATTTAACAGCTTCAAATGTGCTGCAGGGTAGCCTCATTTGCTACCGCGAGCTCAAGCTTGATGATTAAATCTAATGTTTAACAGAACAACAGCGTTCAAATTATGTTAGATTGCAGCGTAAATGCAGCATGTTGTAGTTTGATTCAGACACGAGGACTATCTTAGAGATATCTGAGACTGGAGGAGGACAGAGCCGTGCAAGACCACCCGAACTTCTCAACATTTTCTCCTGTTACAAGCACATCGATGTATTTCATTGGGATTTTATGGGATAGACAAAGACGGCGGGGAAATGGTTTTCACTTTTTACTAACAGCAGTCTGACAAAGGTTGTGTGAATTTGTATTCAGCCTCTCTGAGAGAACCATCTTTTGCTGCAATCACAGCTGCAGGTTCTTTGGGGTATGTCTCTACCAGCCTCGCAAATCCACAGATTGAAGTTTGTGCCCATTATTAGGTTCAAAATACACGATGCTCAGATTGCATCAAGATAAAACACTCCTATTCAAACATGACTCATCTAACCAGATCACCACCCTCCACGTGTTTGCAGTGCCTCCAAAATGGCTTGTGGCAGCCGGACTTCTTATTCTTTATTCTTACCAAGAAATACCAGTGAGTAAGACACTGCATTGGTTTTTCTCTCCTTTTCTTCTTTATGCCACGGAAAAGACAAAGAAATGAAGAGCCGTGGCGGGGTAAAAAGTAATTAACCAGACAATGGAACATTGTACTGATGAACAATTTTAAACAGTAGTTTCCTGTTGTGGTAACGTCGACTTGATAACATCCTGAAGACAAGCTTCTGGTTTTCGGTTTGAGAGATGCGTTAAAGCGCTCTACTTGGAGCTTGGACTTTCTCTTGTGCTTTTGGGTTAACTTCTGGCCTTTACGTGACATGCATGCACACAAAAACTGAGCTCATGCTTTCGTCCACAGGAAATCGAGAGCAGAGAAAGTATCACCCCCATTTAGGGATCGGTACCTTTCACATTTGAACCAATGGGAATGGATACCGGTTCTTAACGGTTCCTATTTTTGGGGTACTTTTTTGTGTTTATGTAGTAATAAATGTTAGTTTATAGATACAATCTCTAAATTTTTCAATTTTAACATAATTATTTCTCGATTTATATAAACTTGTTTGGATGTAGAAATGAACCTTATTAAATGATTTATGAATTTTAGAACGTCTGAATCCACACCAGTTAAAACTAATTTTGACCAATACTGCAGTTAGAGGTACAGAGTAGACGAGGTGAAGACAAGATTGAAGCTGTGTGTGAATAAAATTCAAGGAATTATTTTAGTGCAACAGTTTTCAAGAAGAAGAAAAAAATATATATATTTTATCCAGCTTTGTAAATCAAGGCAGGATAATTTGCAATGAGGGAACAGAGGCTCTCCTCTGCACTCTATGCCTACAGGCGGGTTTAAAGACTAGGTGGCAGCAGCTGTCTGTCTGGGAGACGGGGCTTGGAGAAGTTGGAACGTGCTCTCAGCAGCACTCACCGTTCTCCAAAGACAATAACTCCAGAACGAGTGTTTCCATCCATCCATCCATCCTCTTCCTCTTATCCGGGGTCGGGTCGCGGGGGTAGCAGCTTCAGTAGGGAGGCCCAGACGTCCCTCTCCCCAGCCACTTGGGCCAGCTCCTCCGGGGGAATCCCAAGGCGTTCCCAGGCCAGCCGAGAGACATAGTCCCTCCAGTGTGTCCTGGGTCTTCCCCTGGGCCTCCTCCCGGTGGGACGTGCCCGGAACACCTCACCAGGGAGGCGTCCAGGAGGCATCCTAACCAGATGCCCGAGCCACCTCAACTGGCTCCTCTCGACGTGGAGGAGCAGCGGCTCTACTCTGAGTCCTCCCCGGATGGCTGAGCTCCTCACCCTATCTCTAAGGGAGAGCCCAGACACACTATGGAGAAAACTCATTTCGGCCGCTTGTATCCGGGATCTCGTTCTTTCGGTCACGACCCAAAGCTCGTGACCATAGATGAGGGTAGGAACGTAGATCGACCGGTAAATCGAGAGCTTCGCCTTTTGGCTCAGCTCTCTCTTCACCACAACGGATCGGTACAGCACCCGCTTCACAGCAGACGCTGCACCATTCCGCCTGCCGATCTCCCGCTCCATCTTCCCCTCATTCGTGAACAAGACCGAACGAGTGTTGCTTTCACCGAGTCGCTTTTTTGGAAAAAAAAACGTCGCTGGATGGGTCTGAAAAGTCGCTAAATATAGCGAGAAATTCGCTAAACTGGAAGCAGTGACCAGGTGCTTCCTCAGATTAGAAGTATACCCGCCGCTGGCCTTGCACTTTGTCACAAATATTGCAGCGAGCGTAATCTGCAGCACATTTTGGAACGTGAAGCCAGACTTCCCATCAGCCACGCTGGCTTTGACTGAACCAGCGGCTACTGACGTCATTACACTCTTGTGCGTGCAATGCTTGGTTCATGTTGGGCATGGAACATCGCCCGCTCTTCCAATCCCTCAGTGTCACAGTGATGCGTTTAGGTACCGAAACATGGTACCATTTGATTCTACATGAATCGGTACCCGGTAGTACCGACGGGATTCGGTCGGTACCTATAACAGTACCGAATTTGGTACCCGTCCCTACCCCCATTGCTTTTTAAATGCATTGATATACATAATGATTGTTCATTGTGATGAAAGTTTAAGGTTTTTTTTGCTCTTTATTTTTTTACTACCATGCTGTAACAGCTGCGATTATAAATGCAATATATTATACCAAATAACTAATACACAGCGCCTTTACTATGAGACTGATATGAAGCATGTTCCTCATTCTCTGGCAGCTTGTGTTGTATGATGTCAAGCTATCGTCGTTTAGCAGCTGTAAGGCAGGGTAACCGCTAGCTCTTTTTCAGTAACGCGCCGTTAAGATGAAAGTTGTCAGAATTACGCTGAAATTAGACCTTTACATTAATAAAAAATGAGCCCCATCCCCCGTTACACAAAATATAACAATCCTGGTGAGGACCCTGTAAGGTTGTCGTATCCTTTGAACACGTTTTTTTTTTTTTTTTTTTTTTTTTTTTAGCGCTTACACATTTTTTATTAATTAGAGAGTATAGAACAATAGTTAACAAATGAGCAAATTTTATTTTGGCCTGACAAGGAAGCCTTGCCTCCTCTGGTCCATCTCTGCAGACCCATTTATCAGCCTTTTTGTTTTAGACGTTTATAGCGCGTGTCGCAGTAGGTCAGGAGGAACAACGTCATTATCTGTTTAGCAAACTAACAAGCAGACCTTTCATTCTCGTTCCTGTCTTTTTTCAGGAGAATGCTGCAAGCAGACTCAAACTCCCTGAGATGTTTCTGAGAGACGACGATGGCCCAGAGACGGAAATCCAGCCAGTGAGGCAAGCCGTAGTGTTTTGAGGAGCCCTCGGACACCACGTTCGCAGCAGCCACACTAACCAACAAAGCCATGCCGCCACTGCTGTCCTGATCCTCCTCCCGGACCCCCGAATCTTTCTCTGGCAGCAAAAGACTCGCAGCGGGCCATTCAGCATGGCCTCTCCCTTCATGTGGAAGCTGTCATCGCAGAAGCTCGGCTTCTTCCTGGTAAGCTTCGGCTTCATCTGGGGCATGATGCTGCTGCATTTCACCATCCAGCAAAGGACCAGCCATGAGAACAGCGCCGTTCTACGGCAGCAGATCCTGGATCTGAGTAAGCGCTACATTAAAGCGCTGGCCGAGGAGAACCAAAGTGTTATGGATGGTCCTTATGTGGGAACCATGACAGCTTATGGTGAGTACTCATTTTACTGCTTCACATGATCTACATGACGTGTTGTTGTCAGAGAAGGCTTTTAGTGAACAGTTGCATAATAGATCAACACAAGTTGCATAGTTTTCTAAAATGGTCAAAATTATTTACAAATAAGCATCTGAAAAGTGCGGCATGTGTTTCTATTCAGCCCCCTTGCACTGAGTAGAACCAAATGCTTTGAGGTGCATCTCAATAATGTAGAATATCCTAGAAAAGATAATCTGTTACAGTATTTCTGTTGAAAAAGGTGAATACATCATATATGAATATATAACACTCAATTGTCTCTCAGTAGCATTTTCAGAGGTGTTGGTTAGACTTGCAGCAACGTCATGCAGACAGCTAACAAAGATCCAAGATTAATCAGTAGGACTGGGTAATAAATTGATTTTTAAAATTTTTTTTTTAAAGAGATACAAGATGAGACTATATTTTTTATATTGAGATGGGCCATGTTGCGCTATAATTATACTTTTATGTATTGCAATAGCTTATTTTTCAGCTGTTTCTCATTTTAATCTGCAGCTGTTTGTTAAAAAATATAGAGCTTTGATTCAGAGATGCCTTTTTATAATTACTTTATGAAAAGAAAACATATCGAGATAAATACCGTATATCGGCATTCAGCATAAAAATATCGAGATATTATTTCAGGTCCATATCACCCAGTCCTATTAATCAGTTCATTCATACAATTAACAGAACAAAACACTGGACATATATTGCTGTATTAAGCATATTCACAGTGGGTATTTGACATTTTGAATTGAATTACCGAAATAATCATTACGTTTACCTTTTGACTTACTGAGTTGCACCTATAGAAGTTTGTGGTTATAAAGTGACACAGTGTAAAAAAAAAAATGAAGCCTTTTGCATGGCACTGTGATTGTTTATTGGCAAAGTAATGCATTATTATAAAAATTATGGAAAATGTGGGGCCTAATGACCTGTCAGTGCTTCTAAATGTCGAGTCGTAAATCAGAGCAAGGAACATTAATGGAGAAACTGTTTCACAAAGTTGTTTTTTTTCTTCAGCTTTTGTGGAGACAAACTGATTTCAAATGTCCCTAAAGTGCATAATAAGTTAATTTATTGCATTTCTGACACAGAAGGTGTTTTAACAGAATAATATATGACCATACATTTTTTAAGAAGCAAAATGAAATGTTTTTTTTTTTTTTTTTTTTTGTAAAAAGGACCGGAATATGTTCACTTCCAGCCCTGGTCAGTGTCTGATTGAATGACCAAACTAAGCTCCCTTTTCACCTCTTACGATGACGTTGATGGTAAAAGAGAAACTGCTGCAGCTGCTGGTTTCATCTGACCTTCTCTGTGCTCAGAAACCCCTCAGTGTTGGATACCAGGAGAAAGCAGCTCAAACGCTGCACGTTACATTTTAGGACAACTAACTGGAGTGCACGAGAAACTGGAACCACATTTAAATATGTTAGTATCGTACTTTTCAGACTATAAGTTGCCCGGGAATATAAGTCGCATCAGTCAAAAATGCATCATAAAGAGGAAAAAAAACCGTATATAAGTTTCACCAGACTGTTGCATTTATTTGGAAATTTATTCCACACAATCAAGACTAGAAACTGACATTTAATCTGGTAAGGCAGCTTATTCAGTTGTACAGCTGCATCCAGAAGCGGCTGAATAACCTGGAACATACCTGGGAGGTCGAATGGGGTAAATTAGCACAACAAGCCACCAACTCCAACCCAGAAAGTTGTTGTCGGCTCATTTCAGCGTAACGGGCTGTTGTCAAAATTACGCTGAAGTTAGACCATAAGTGTAACAGTGCTATGCGCTAAGCTAACAGTACAACACAGATGTTTCAGAGCAACGTAAAGCCCGCGTGCATCAGCTACGTAGTAAACCGCCCAGACAACAGAGCCGTAAGCTAGCGCTAGCTGCTATTAGCTGCAGGGACAGCCCAATAACAGGGTTCTGTCGCGGTCTGGCCCTTCGAGCTGCACCACACAACGCTCTGCTGTGTGAATGAATACTGAAACAGTGAAACAACATACAAACGTGTTCAGTCTTTGTTGTCTAAGTTAATGTTTCAATAAATTTTTAAGTGGTAGAGAAGCAGCATGGTTTTCACTAGTCTAGCGAGCCCTCTTATGGCTATAGACGGTCATGTTTACTACTTGGTTCATGTTGGTCAGCATGATTTACCATTTAAAATTGAAATATAAGTCGCACCTGACTATAAGTCGCAGGATCAGCCAAACTGAAAAAAAAAGTGACTTATAGTCCAAAGAATACGGTAATCGTGCTAACATTAGACTAGCGCTAACAAGAACAACAGGAGCCAAATGATAGCTGTGCACGTTTTGACATCTGGACAGCTAATCCTAGCTTTTCCACCCTGAGTTGACTCGTTGGAGGAGCCCGTCCTGCAGCTCCTGGTGGGACAAAATATCTCCTACCATGAACGTCGTAGATAGGTGGGTTGACTGTTACTAAACCACGTAAAACTGATTAAATATAGAAATCCTTGAATACAGTGTTGTTTTGCTGTATATACATGACATGGGTTTTATTTAAGTAGTGGACTGAATCTGTGTCCGTAGATGCCTGAAGTTAATCAGATCTGTAATGATGACGCAACAAATCTTGATCTGCACATTTCCTCATTTTAAATGATTGTCCTAGTTTCTCTATCGCTTCACTGGTTTTATTGATGGCTGGCAGTAAATCTGATGTCAAGCAGGGACTATAACAAATGCTTGAAAGGTATTTATAACCAATATTTTCATGTTTTAGTAAGGGATTCAATGAATCTTCCTTGAACTGGATTTAATCGTTTGTATGTCCACCTCCTGAGCAAACCCAGTAAATGATGCTGATACAGCTGAACTGGAGTGTAATACTGCTTTAGAAAAGGTATAGAAGACCCATCACTAACTTTTCATGCCATTTATAGACCTGTGTGACTCGAGTCTTCATTAGGAACCTGAGATTGGAATTGATTGTTCTCTAATTCCCAGAGAAACAACACCATACAGTAAAGCTCATGGAGATTAAATCGGCTCCCAGAGAACCTGAAGGAGATGCAGGAATATCGAGCGAAACAGGAGCTCCTTGGTTTATGGATTTCTCTAGGGTTTATTTTTCAGGAGGCATACATAGATTTTTATTTGTTTAAAGGTACATCTAAATGTAACTTGATATTTGTATCTTTAACATTTTCTTTGGTGTTGTTTTAGTGGCTCTGAAGAATTTTAGTACTTAGATCTAGGACTAAAACTGAGTGATGAATTTGAGGGGAAATCATTCCAGGAACTATCCAGAGATCATCTTCTGTTTAGAATAGAAATACTTTGTCCCAGAGTGGGGAAGATGTGGGTGACAGTGGCAGGTGAAAAATGCATACATTACATAAAAAAGGAATGCAATAATAAAGAAACAGACAACTGAGCCGATCTACAGAACAACGTGAGAGAAAAAAACTATGCATTATGCATGATTGTCGATATTCAGAGAATACTTCCTTTTCCTGTTTGTTTTTGTTCCCTTAATGTGATGGAGTTTCACACTGCTACAGCTGGGTGCTGTCCGCTGTCCAGTATCATATAAAAATCCATTTCCAAGTCTTGATTAGGAAGCGAGGCAACAGGATGCACTCTGCTTCCTGCATTCGGCTTGATCTGATTTGTAATGACTTCAAGAGGCTGGCTGGGGATGCTCTTCGTTACCCATGAAGGACCCATAAAATCCATTTCAATTTAATTCTGTGAATCCCAAAAGCCCTTTCAGGGACCTTGGCAGCTTCAACTATACGTATGAATGTAATTTTGCAAAACAGTTGGCGGATGCTTAAAAGATAAGGTAAAATTATACTCAGCTCAATCGTAAACCTACCGTAAACATGCGTCCGTTTTCTGAAGGTTTAAACATTGGGAGAGAAGAGCCGTCATCCTTTCAGTGCCATATGTGCAGTATTATTGAGGCAGAAGAAACCACCATCAGTGTTTGATATTCAGTCTTCACTCTAATTAGATCTGGTCGATAGAATAGAGTTTTGCAGCGTTTTTCCAGGACTACTTTCTGTGTTGGAGAAAATAAAGAGTTAATGGCTTCTTCTAGGAGAGAAACGCAGCTCTGAGCCATCAGTTAATATCAATGCACACAATATTAAAAAGATGGCGTCTCCTTCAGGGAGTTGCACGGTCTGATGCTCTAAAACTATTTCAATTCACAGACCATTGATTACTACTCCTAACATGTTGTTTCACTTTAGGATTTCTCTCTTAAGAGCTAAGATGGTTTGTGAATAACTTTTATCAAGGTAAAAACAACTGTACAAATATGTCATCCTAGCCTTTTTGTGAGGGCTTGATATGTTAGGAGTGGAGAAAATGTAACGCACTAATCCGTCTTTACTCTCATTCTGAGCTGCACAACGTGTGTAGTTGCAGTCGTCATTACGCGATGACTTTGTGCAATAGGAATGCGGGCCAAATCTGACCTGTAAAGGACTGTTTCGATATATTTGGTTGGCTATAGCAGCTCAGTCTTTTTAATTTTTCTAAATAGTCTGTTGGTATTTATTATGCATAATTATACATGTTTTGCATGTTGCTTAAAATCACCCTAATCATTTGCACACTTTATTTTTTTGGATTATGCTATTTACTAATAACTGGACAGGATTTTTGTTGTTGTTGCAGATTTACCCTTATTGCACCCGTTCTTATTGTTGTTTTATATTTTTACCTTTCGTGTGCTTGCTTCCATTAACGTTTCACTTTGATGCTGGTACACGCGTATTTCCCACCGAGGGACAATAAAGTTCATTTCTATTCTATAGCTTTAAACTCTCTGGTAAAGCTCAGGAAGCGTGGTGCGGAAATCGTTATGATGGAAAAGAGAAGAAGAGTTGTGAGGAATGTGCTGCAATATAATAAGTATCATTGCGATGTTTAACTACAATTGTGTGGCTAATATCCACTCAGTTGTACTTTGTTAAAGCAGCGGTCCTGTTATGCTTTGGCTTTTCTATTCGCCCAAATCATCCTGGTGTGTTGTTCCCTGGCCAATCTCCCAGACTTGTAAGCAGGCATGTCTGACGGGGTAAGGAAAAGTGTTATGCAAGAGATGAGCCAGTTATCATGTGAGGAAATCAAATATTAATTATCATGAACTGGGTTTGGCGATAATGATCTGAGCTCTTTGCAGATTAAAAAGTAGGTTGGTCGTTATGTATTACTGGCTATTATTGTCTGTTTGGCAGTTAAAGGAACTCTGTGAGACTTAACATTTTCCTCTAAATGTCATCGCAATTGCTGCGGGTTAAAGTATCAAAGAAAATAGCTCAGTAAATAAGGCCAGAGAATGCCGGGCTTTAGTAATATGTCAATGCCATTCTGAGTATATGTCCTTTCCATCTCATTACTGTGCAGAAATATCCTGTGTGCTTTACTATTAGCCGTGTCCTCTGCGACATTAATGGAGAAAAAGGCAGCTCGTGGAAAAACCAAAACAAAATAAGCCAGATGATAATGAAAAAGATTCTCCTGTGGGATCTGAAAAGCACAGTGGAGATATTAAGGGATTGTTATTAACACTCTAAATGGTTTTATCCTTTTTGTGGTTTTAGATCATCAACCTCAAGACAATTTTCAAATTTCTTTCCAAAGCGCTCAATACTTTGAGAATTAACCCTTTTTTTTTTTTTTTGCTTCATAGACATTGATAAAGAATGGTCTCAGTTTTTAATGTCAAGATGAGCAGATCAGTCGTCTAAGAGAAAGGGAGACCCAGCGGGACGCCCGACCTAACTTGTTGGATAGTTGATGTCTTTGATTGGGGAAATGAACATGCCTGTTCTCTCCTGCAGACTTGAAGAAGACCCTCGCAGTGCTGCTGGATAACATCATGCTGAGACTTGGCAAGCTCGAGTCAAAGGTGGAGAACATTTACAACGGCACTGGAGCTAATCTGACCAATGGCAGCGGCACGGCCACCCCCAGTGCCTCAAACTCAGAAAAAGTGAATGTTGCCGGTATGTACTGGATGTTCTTCTTTTAACTCAATCCGCCGGAACACCGCTGTACATGCTGTGTTGTGCTAAGCTTTGCAGCTATTGCACAGTTCGGTGCAGTCAGACTGCTCTAACATAATTCAGATGAGCCCCTGATTGGGCATGCTGAGATTTGCTCAAACTGCTGAAAATCTGTCTGCTGATATTTTAAGTTTTAGTCTATGCCAGCAGGAAAACGCCTCATGTCACTGTCCCCTTTTATCATTAAGTCATTAATTACTTCACCAAAAAAGGTTGGAAATGTGTGGTTATTCAGAGCAGTTTTTCCAGCAACATTTGTCCTTAATTAATGATTAATGATCAGTATTAATGAATAATAGGCTGTATCAGTACACCAATTATAGTAGGGAAATTCTACCCCATAATTACTCAATACCTGCATTTAATCCTATTTTCAAATATATTGATATCTATTAACACTCTCGAGGAGCAAATAAACAACTCAAGATATTACATTTTCTTCCAATTATTCACTCTTTTTTTTTTTAAATGACCAATAAAAACCCTTTGAATTTTAGTTTGAAATGTGACAAAATGTAAAAACATTGTTTTTCATAGCACTGTATAAACCTTTGTAGGTCAAGGTTGTATTCAAATGCAAAGTACAGAGTTTTCTAACATGGTGTAGTTTAAAGGTCAAATAGAAAGGAGTGCGTCTAGAGCAGTTTTATTGCGTATTATGGTAGACTATCGTTTTTTTATCTATGTGGCTGGTCGAAATCGCGCTAAAAATGCTCCATGTAATAAAAATCGAGAGAGTTTCACAGTATGCTGGGCGCCTCCAGGATCCGAGAATCCGGCGAGAGCAGTCACGTGACGAAAACAGCTGTGACGTCATGGTAGTCAAACGTCCTCAAGCGGCTATCAAGAACCACTACTTCACGCATTAAGTAGCCTAAAAGGATCGTTAAAAAGTCATTACAATGGTGTATTGTACTGCTGCCAATTGTAGAAATGGCTTTGGATCGGGAAAAGCAATGTTTAATTATCCGAAGGACCCGGTTTTGCGTCAAATTTGGATCCGAAAAGTAAATAGATTAGACAGACATCAACCGGACAATCTGTGGCATCCAAGCCGATACAGCAAACTGTGTGCTGATCACTTCACGGCAGATTCTTTTGTCGTCAATCCTGATCTCGCAGCATCAGTCGGATTCAATATATCAAAATTACAGCTTAAACCAGATGCCATACCTACCCTGAAAATGGGACACCCCGAGCCCACGGGCACGGTGAAAAAAACGTCGAACGTCGGCCTATGAAAAACGTCAACGAGCTGAGGTAAACATTAAAATATATCCATTTTAAAATTAAAAATATATAAAAATCAAAATGAAATATATTAACATTAATATAGCTAGCAAGTATGTATTTGTTGAAGCTTTACCTTTCCATCAAGTCTCTACACCTGCTTTTCCATGCTAGAGAGAAAGAGGGGGTTGCTAGCAGGTTGCTAGTTCATCACAGTGACAAATGCACAAAAACACAATTAAGAGTAACCTGTTTATTTGGACTATGGGAAGAATCAGGAGTAGCTGATTTATTTTTATTATTTTTATTTTTTTGGCCTCCAGTTCTCCAGTTTTCTTGAACGTAACATTGCTGGTCAAGGACTGTAGGGCCGCCTTCTGGGGCTCGAGGTCCAAGGACAGGTTCTACAGAAACAGAGGGATTAGATGTCAATTCATGTAGGCACTGCCAAATAAAGACAAACTTTTAAAACCAAATCCTTTGCGCATATATATATATATATATATATATATATATATATATATATATATATATATATATATATATATATATATATATATATATATATATATATATATATATATATATGCAATAACAATAACTACATCACAGGTGCATACAGTGTAAGACTAGAATTTAGCACTAATACATGTATTTTCAATAAACAATTTTTCAACTACTTACTCGTTTACTGGTTCATCATTTCCAAGAGGACCATGTCCCTCCAAAAATTCAACAAAAGATGCCTTGTGGACATACTGGTTGAGGCAGTTTCCCTGAAAGCCTTCATGTAAGGTTATACATGACAGCCCAGCTGACTCGACTTTCCTGATCAACAAGGTGCGTTTCTGTGCAGCACTTGCATTCATCCACTGTGGGCATAATCACACAGTTGCCACATTTGCACCTGTAAAATATAAACAATCCCAATTCATAATCACCCACCTAAAAATCTGAATTAGTAATGGTGAAATGGCTAATGTTAGTTTTTGTCTACTATGCCTACAGTACAAGGTTGCTTAAAAATTAAAATCAAAAACACGAAAGAAGTAGCTTAGCATTAGTATCGATTTGAATTTAATTAGACATAAAAGCAATTCAATCGACATCACTCTCAGAGGGGTCACTACTCGAAAGTCAAAAAAATCGTAGAATCAAAAAACATACCAGTCAGTATTTGTCAGTCGATGGGAACGGTCGTCAATATCCTCTTTACTGGCAGATTCTGAGTCGGACGACGACGATGTCGGCCTACTAGCGTGGTCTTCATCGCTACTCCTACTCTCTCCACTTTCCTCGGTGTTTTCCTGTAATTCACGCCTAACTAACGGCTCAAACGCACATGGCTGGACACAGCACTCCACGTTTTTAACATTAAGTTGGCTCGCTTCGTATTCGTCCTCGTTTAAAGATAAAAACTCCATCGCAAAGGTGAAAAAATACTGACACGCTATGTAAAATGACCGCTTCCCGACTACCTCCTGACTACACTGACGTCACGGCATCCTACAGCGGCTCCTCGTGGGTCACGGGACTGAATGAGGAATTTTGCGTTGTCTGCTATTTCAGTGAATTATTTTGTGCTATAAACAAAAAAAAATGTTAGAATTTTTTTTTTTTTTTCACTTGTGATGTATTTAATTTTGTACATACTATCAAATGAGAAACTATAAGTATGTGGTTTTCTATTTGAACTTTAAGGTACCTTTTTGTTTGATCTTCTCCTCTGACCGGAGAGTACTTAGACCTGTGACATGTCTATAAACATGTATTGTTCTGTTCACACCCCTACTAGCTGTAACCTTGATAAAGGTTACAGCTAGTTGCTTTGATTTAGTTACTTTGATTTCTAGTTGCATGACGATGTGAGGCCAGCGCCTCTCTTGGTAGTGAACTACAGTCTCTAGCACTCCGGAGTGTCTTAGGAAGCATGCCTCCTGTGTTGGAGTGGGTGGCAGGCAGAGCTGTTTTCAGCTCCACTGGTGCTCCTCCCTGACTGAAGCACAATTACAGAGATAGAAATCATCTGGACAGTGAAGCGAACACGCCTGTCTTTCATGGCGGTTGCTATCAAGATGGAATAGCAGACTGGGATTGAACTGTTTCCACCAAGGATGCTGTAAACCTTCTTAGCTCAGGATGCTGGTCTGTCACAAACCAAGGCTGGGGCTCTTTAGTGTGCTATGTCCACGTTTTTCTTTGTGTTTAAAAAGACCTGCCTGGTTGGAGAGTATGATTTGAGAGTAAAACATATTTGAAGACTGTCTAAATGGACTTTAGAGAAGTAAGGAGTCCATCTAACTAGGCAAATATATTGTTTACTGGTAGAGTTTGAAGACATGGTGGTTAAATAATATCCTGCCAAAAAAAAATTAACCAAGCAGTCCACTGTTATTGTGACAATACAAACATTGATATTGTGATTCGACATATTGTTCCTCTCCACTTTGTATCTAAGGTGACATCAGACCTTGTTTAAGTGTATTTGCTGTAAAACGAGGACAAAACTTGGGAGTTTTATGAATGACACTGAAAAGGGTCAACACTGAAGTCTCCTGACAGTAACGCGTCACCCAGTCCAGTTGTAATGATGCGTTAAACGAGCGGGAAAAAGATTGTATAAATAAGATTATATAATTGGTTGATTCCAGTCACTGGCCAATTTTTGTTGCATATCTGATCAAATTTCATAAAATGTATTGACAAAATCTTCTTGTTGGGCTCTAACAAATTTTAGAGAAAGTGTGGGCTTTTGGTAGTTAAATGCTTTTTCTTAAATGACTTAGCTTTTGGAAAGGAAAGCAAATCTGAACACAAAAGCTCTGACTTTTTGACACTACTATATCTATTGCATGTTTTTGGTTTTCTGCTTTTTATCGATTAATACGATGGGTAATTTATTGAGCTACCTGCTCTGGTAGTCAACCTGCAGCTAGATGATTAAAAAACATGCTGCTCGTAGCTGTAATACCATAGTTGTACAATGGCGGCTAGCTAAATAATAGTGATGGTCGGTGCTTCTTTGTCGCTCCTTTTTGTATTTGGAGAGAACTGATCAACCCAGAACTTTTTTTATTTAAAGAAATTAAAAGTTCAACCCATAGAAACAGTAGGATGGAAGATCTTTGTAGTTTTGAAACCGTAACTTTTCAAAATCTTATCCAATCCAGTGTATTTATAAAGCACAGTTAAAAGCAACAAACGGCTGACCAAAGTCATGTGCACTGAGAAAGTAGCTAAAAACAGTGACTAAGACGGACATAAAACAATCTCGGACGACACAACTCCAAAAAAGAAGAGATCCTAGTATAGAAGCCTGAGGCGGCCAAAAGATGCTGTAGACGACACCAACTCATTTATGTCAACCCAAAAAGTTCTGTCAGTCAGGTTAGGTCGAAACGACTGCAAGGCTGCATCTTTAATACCAACACGCCCCAACAAGAAATTAAAAAGCCATGATGCTTTGTTTCAAAGGCAACTGTAGGGTCTAAAGGTGCAAAGACATCATGATTATCAGCATTAATAGCTTAAAAAAACCATTAACTTTTAAGAGCAGATACTCTGTTAAGCATTTTAAAACCAGACTGAAAGAATGTAATTTTTCTCTAAAAAATAAATTTGTGTAAAAATGCATTTCTCTAGCATTTTTGAAAGGGGATTTATACAAGTATACCTTGACCTGATCAGCCTTCAGTGAAGCAAAAACAATTTAACATCTAATTGAATCAAACGTAAAATAATTTTTCCTGAAATGTGCAAACTGTTTAGTCGTAGTCGTACAATTTTAAAAACATGGTGTATAATGGTCAGTCTGAGGTAAATGGGTCTATTTATTGTCTTTTGTGAATGCAGCCAGCATTTCTCCATTTGACCACATAGTGCTTTGTTGCACTGTGAAATTTCCTTGAGGAGACGGAGGTGGCTGCGTGCCCCTCTCCCACCTCGGTCATTGCACAGGACTCGCTGATGGGATCAGATTGTCCATCCTACTTTTCTTAGCAGGAGGCAAATGGACCTGGATCCAGCGGCAGCGTGAGACGCCTTTGCTCCCCGTGTGTCGCTGATGTGGGTAATCAACCTCCTCAGCGGTGTTTCATGTGGGGTCCGGCCTGTGGCGTTTTAATCTCATCCCACGCTCACACACTCCACGGAAAACAGACAGACGTAATTTATCGTCAGGCTGTGATTTGCAGCTAGCTGGACCTTGACGCTCTCTTCTCCTGTTTAAGCCCCTGTGCAGTAGATTTCTCTCTCCCTCGAGTGTGTTTAACTTTATCAATGTCCTTTTCATCTCGGCTACACTGGTGGAGATGTCACCTTTGGCTATTTCTGCAGAAAGAGATGCTTCACAGCTTAATGTGTTTTCACCACTTTGTCTCTCAGCAGCGTATCCACTCGCAACATTTTCCCATTCACGGTGAAAATGAAATCCAAGGCGTTTTAAAAGGGGCGCTTTGGCTGAGAGCATTATTCAGTTTAGCCATTTGACTAAAGCCACTCCTAGTAGTACTTCCTGCCTTGCATTAACCTTTTCCACATTTTGTCACATTAGAACCACAAACTTCTATGTGTTCAATTTGTACATGATGTTATTTACGTGACTTCTTCCTTGTTGTTGAGGATAAAAATATATATCCATACAAATAAATATAAAACTTTTGCCCAGATGGTGTCTGATTAGTAATCAGTCAATTAATGTGAAAACCCCCCACAGAAAAGGCATCCATCCTCCTACAGACCAGCTCACCTTTTTTTTAGGCTGATTAAGGAAGCATGCTTGGGATGGGAGGAACATCTGGGCCCAACACCATTGGCTGTGACACGTGCTTCCCATTTTTTCACTGCACTTCCCTCACCCTGCATTTTGTCTTTATTTAATTTTGGGTGCAATTTTCCAAGGTTTGAGTAATTTCAGGATGTGCTTTTAGACTTTTTGTTGAGTTTTTTTTCTTTTCCTACCCCTCATCTGTGCCAGTGCTCTGCATTCACTCATCCGTTCTCACCTAACAAGGAACAAAAGGCTCCTTACCGATTTTAGTGCAGTGATATGCTGTACAATTCAGTTTAACCGTGGCTGTGTGACGAGGGCATGTGATGAAGGCTTTCTGTGTTAATCTCCTGTCCTTGGACTGCTCTTGGTGTCTCAAATCTGGATCTTTCTCCCTGATAATTTTGCAGAGAACATCGGGCTGATCAGATTGCCAGAGCACAAAAGGCGGATTGGTGACAGCCAAAGTTTTTGCACACTGCAGCAGAGGGGAATGAGATCAGGGTTACGAAGGGGGGGAAAACCTGGATTTGGTTTTCTGCCTCAAGGACTTTGCTGTGGAACCGGAGGTAGTGGGAGACATGTGTGTTGACCACCTCCAAACACGTGCTGGACAATCCGGGAAGCCCCTCTCGTTTATGTTACCCTGCTATGTGTCTAGATGGCAGACTGGCCTCAAGAAGCCTTTATTTTCTTCCCAATCGCGCTGTTTTATATGTTGTCATTTCCTATATGATATAAGGCTGTTTCTTCCTTTAGTATTCTTGCCCTAGTTGCATTGGCTGAGGAAACAAAAGTGACTAGGAAGTACCTTGAAGAGACTTTAACCTTCGTCTTTATAGGTAACTTTAAAAAGCTGACTCTCAACCGTGCAGCTTCACAATCTGCTACCCTTTGCTCCAGTTTAAGGCCATGGCTTTGAAATGGCAACAGTACAGCATCATCTGCAAAAAGGAATGATGAAAGTCTGGCATTCCCCAAACCAGACACCTTCCAGACTGTCTTTAAAAATGTCTTAATCACCACAAACAAGATCTGTGACTAGTGACTGCCCTGGTGCAGTCCAGCCTGCACTGGGAAGGAGATGAACTTTGCTCTGAGGATGCAGACGTAACTCTAGCTCTGGTTGTACAAGTATTTTCTAGACCACGAGTTCCCAAACGTTTCAGCTTGCGACCCCCAGAAGACTGCCGACCTTTGGTGGGTGGATGTTTTTTTAAATTATGACAACAAAGTGATATTACAAAAATAATGTCCTAAAATTACGAGAATAAAGTCAAGCTTTTATAAGCACTCTTACAAAAAAGTCCAGTCCTTCTGCGTTAAAACAAGGAATGTCGTGCATCTTGTAAAGTCATAGTTCAATTTTGTTTATATGGCGCCAATTCACAACATGTCATCTCAAGGCACTTTACAAAGTCAAATTTAATCAAATCATATAGTTTGGTCAAAAATTTCCTATCTAAGGAAACCCAGCAGATTGCATCAGGTCTTGATAAGCAGCATTTACTCCTCCTGAAAGAGCGTAGAGCCACAGTGGACAGTCGTCTGCATTGTTGGTGGCTTTGCAGCAATCCCTCATACTGAGCATGCATGAAGTGACAGTGGAGAGGAAAACGCCACCTTAACAGGGAGGAAAACCTCCAGCAGAACCAGGCTCCGTGTGAACGGTCATCTGCCTCAACTGACTGGGGTTCAGAGAAGACAGAGCAGAGACACAAAAAGCACAGAAGCACACATTGATCCAGGAATCATTTCTGTTATATGGTAATAGCGGGTGATCTGTCCTCCTAGATGGTGTCACAGCTAACTGAATGCCAGACCAGGTGTACCTACTATGAAGAAAAAATGACAGAACAAAAAACATAACTACAAAGATAGCTCAGGGTAACCTAAGCCACTCTAACTATTAGCTTTGTCAAAAAGGAAAGTTTTAAGTCTAGTCTTAAAAGTAGACAGGGTCTCTGCCTCACGGACCAAAACTGGGAGTTGGTTCCACAGGAGAGGAGCCTGATAACTAAATGATCTAATAGTTCAGTATTGATTTCACAAAGAAATAAATCTCGTGAGCCCCCGGCGGGGGTCCAGACCCCCACTTTGGGAACCCATGCTGAAACTTTTAGAGGTTTCCCTGGCCCCACACACCTGAATCAAATCGCACAATTAGCTCGTCAGTATGCAGTCAGGTTCTTCAGAGTCCTGCTAATTAACTGATTATTTGACTCAGGCGTGTCCGACCAGGGACACATCTAAAGGTTGCAGGACACCGGCTCTCGAGGACCGGAGTTGGCCACCCCTGCTCTAGACCAAATGTGGACTGGACAGCCAAACTCTCGTCTCCTTTGAAATGCACGCAAGAGGTAAAAATCGAATGTACTGGTCTGTGGCCTGAATCAGAAGATTGGGAAATCAGTTTCTGCCTGACATCCTCAAGTAATTTTTTCCAGTGAGACTGAGAAGTAGGAAAACCCGATAGTTGGAACACACCTTCCATTCCCTTTTTTCCATCCATGGAAATACCATGTGACGTTGAAGATGTGTGAAGTACAACAGGTTCTGCTCTTCTTCTCAGCTCCTACTGAGAGCTTTAGTTTGTATCAGTTTTATTGTACTATGAAACTAGCAATCAGTCAGGTTACATTATTGTGAGATTATCTAGATGTTGGGTTTGCTTTACTTCTCCTTTGACAAAACTCGTTAGCCACATGGACACGCTCCTTCTGGTTGTGGAAACTGTAGATTTTAAGTTATCCAGGATTCTACTTCATCCCTTTAAACCACAAGGATCCAATCTGAACTTCCTGATTATATCCCCTGATCTCTCTTGTTCAACTGTCAGCGTCCACAGTTAGCCCTGCTTCCCTCCCGTCTAACTGAGCTGCCACTCAGATGTGTAAATTTGCACTCATTATTATCTCCCAGGAAAGTGCCGGTAAAGGGAAGGTTGCTTGGCTTTAGGGAAAACTGCACTTTTCACCTGAATTCTTTTTCTGAATATTTTCAGATCTTCCTGATAAGACTTGACACATCATCATCTACACATCCTGCAGCGACTTGGCAAACTATTCACACGCTTTAACTTTTTCATGTTTGGTCATGTTCAGAGGTGTCAAGTAACGAAGTACAAATACTTCATCTTCTTCTTCTTCTTCTTTCTTTTTTTTTTTTAACCTGAAGTAGAAACTTTGCTTATCTATACTTTACTGTACTTTAATTAAGTACTTTTTATTGTGATGCAATTATCTATACTTTCTACTCCTAACATTTCAGGCTGTTCCTGCTTATCAATGGTTTATACAAATGGCCCCAATCTTCAGTCAGATCTTCAACAAATCTCTTGAGCTGCGAGGTTCTCTCCTGCTTCCGCCATCATCCCAGTCCCCAAGAAATACACCATTACAGCATTAAACTACTACTGGCCTGTCACCCTAACATCTATGGTCATGAAATGCTTTGAGTAACTGATGTTAAAGCACCAGAAGGACATCACAGGCTCCTGTTGGGCCTCCTGCTCAAGATAGTGGACTTCTGAACAAACCCCACACTGCCTCCCCTCACCATCCTCAACAAACAATGAACACGTCACAGTCAAATATTTGCCCTACCAAAACTTGGCTTTTTTTTTTCTGACTTTCTTTTTTCTTTATGAAAAATATCATATTTGAGGTCAGTACACTGTGAACAGTAGATACCAAATCAAATTTTGGCTTTTGTGCACACAATTCTGATTTAAGAACATACATTTTCATGTCTCTCCACAGATACTCGATTAAGTTCATGTCTGAACTTTGACTAGGCCATTTTAACACAGAATGTTTTTGTCTGAACCTGACGTAAATCAGCATCGTATGGTTTGCAGCCTTGTTTGCAAAGGGTTCTGGTTGTATGGTGACAACATTGGAAAACATTCAAAGGGTATAAATGCTATTGCCAGGCGCTGTATCGGTTACGGTGGGACTCGTTTTCATGAAGCGAGCGCTCTCATTGGAGCTTCAGTAACGTTTTTTTAGCTCAGACACTGAGGTGAAAAGCAGAGCAGGAGAGAAAGGATAGCATAAACCAGATGTCCGCCGTCCACTTCTAGAGTTGTCAAATGTCAAATGACTTCATGGAATTGGACTAACACTAGCAGGGAAGGATAATGGAGGGAAAAAGAAAACACATGGAGTGTTGCATATCTTCACAGATGAGGCTATTTTAAGGGCGATCAGATGAATAACACTGCACTAAGCGCTGGGTAACAGTGACTTCAGCGCAGTAAGATGCCTCAGGATAGATCATTTAAACTGGAATGATCTCATTTTTCTCAGCTTCTGATTATTTGCATGTTTTATATATGACTTTTTGCCTCATTATCTTAAGTTTAATACGGTTTCCACCCTCAGTTTTATTTTATTATGTGCTGCAGCGACTTATAAACTTCTGTACTGGCATTTTTTTCATTTGTGGTTTTAAGCACTTTAAGCTTTGTAAGAAAACCCTTTTAGTGCCATTTTCAGCTCCGTGCGACGTTGGCTTCTGTTTGCTTTGGTTTGTTTGGTCTTCTGTTGACTACATTAACGTTCCCAAACTAACCTCACCTTAGAAAGCATATGTCGCGTCCTCGTTTGGTTATGTTTGCATCTGACATTTCCTGGGCATTCAAAGCTTCACTAATAATTCCAGATTTGCGGCTGCGTGATACTTTGGAGCAATGCAGAGGTTGTTGTGAAACAGTCAACTTAGTTTGCCGTATTGGCGATGAGTGCCTCAGATTTAAACAGCCCCATCTCTCCTGTTTTTGATTATGAAGGGAACTATATTTAGCTCTTCCTTGGCAGCAGCGTCTGCTTGATTAAATTGAGGGAAAGATTTGCTTGGTGGTGTTGGCGCACACCGCTTGATGACAGGCTGTCCCTGGTTGTTCACTTGGTTGGTTGGCTGCTACCCTGATGTGGCTGAAGGACGGAGTAACAGCAGCTCGCTCTGCGCCTTTGTCTCTCTACAACCCCTTTTCCCCAAAAACTGAAAGGCCCTGTTTAACTAGGCTGCTTTTCGAAGAACACAGCCGCCGCAGTATTATTTACACAAAGCAACTCTACAAATACAGTTGAAATGAGATATTTATTTGCACAGTGTAGGAAGACGGTGTTTGATTTTCTTGCTGTCTGACATTAGATCAGATCATACCTTTCCTGTTGCCAGAATGCCAGAATGAGCCACAGAGCATTGAAACCTTCTTATAATTAAAAAGTTTCCAAAGATTTTTAGTATTTTGTACAATTATCTTTGAAATTGTATGTTTATGAAGAGTTTGCTGTAATTCTGGCCTATGCCTCCTGACAGAGTTGATGTAACTCAGTCAGGTTTGTATGCTGCCTTGCTCTTTCACACACATCTTCACCTTACAGTTTCAATGTGACTGAGATACAAGGGCTTCATGATTGTCGCTTCAAAACATGGACTTTGTTGCCCTCAAGCCACTGTCCATTAAGCCATTGTTCATTTGGAAGACCCATATATGCCCAGGCTTTAACTTCCTGGTTGATGTTGTCTGAATATTTCCACCTGATGTTCTTTCCTCATGATGTCTTCTATTTTGTGAAATGCACATGTCTCTCCTGCAGCAAAATACCTCCCCAGCAAGGTGCCGCCTCAACCATAATTCAGTTTGGACTGTGCCTTAAGGCTTGCAAGCTTTTTCTGTTTTTAGTTTAAATGTAAAAAAGAGCCATTATGCAAAGGCACTGCTTAAAAGGCTGAGTTTATTATTAAATCTTCAGACTGAAGAAGTCTCTTGAAGAGACGAGACATTTCAACTAAGAACCCATCCAGACGACCTACTCAAATTATTATTTTTATACCTGAATTATTCAGATGCATCAGGACATAAATGTAAAAATGTTCATTATGACCAAACACTTGAGTTTTTATCTGATCAGACACAGGAGATTGAACACAATTCTCTTTTTGACATTGTGGCAAGATTTCATTAGATTTTTCTTCACAAAAGGAAGCAGTGTGTTTGTGGGGTTGCTTTAAATTACATCCAAAGATGAGACTCCAAGTAACTGAGATGTTGTGAAATGGCTTATAAAAAAATTGCATAATCATTAGATTTGCCCACACTGTTTAAAGGTAACCTTACTGTATGTTGAATGTAATACAGTGAGGGGAGAAGGGGGGGGGGGGTTATGCAGTGTATGCAAATAACTGGTTTCATCTGCACACAGTGCTGTCGCTATGCACATTTTGGCATCCCTAGTAAAGAGATGGTAACAGTAGGGCTGTAACGGTGCAGAAAAAAAACAGTTCGGAGCGTTTTCAGGTTTAAAGTCAGTTTGGTATTTAGTATGTTTCCATCAATATTTGACAATTTCTGAAAATCATGTTTATTATGGTTATGGAACTAGAAATTTGGATGTTTTTCAGTGAATAATGTAGTGTAAGCTGGCATAGCCAGTTCTCGGATAGAAATATTAAGCAACAGTAACACTTAAAAACTGTTAATGTCTAGAAATTTTTAAATGTGCCCATGCTAATAACAATATATTTTATTTGTATAGCGCTTTTCTAAAAACTAAGACACTTTACAAGAGTCAAATAAAAATACAAGAAGGAAACTTAAGTACATCAAACAATATAAAAGAAGAAAAAATACTTAAAATACACATAACTGGACAGCATAAAAACAGGACATCAATCATACATTTAAAGCTATTCTAAAAGGTGAGTATAAAACATGTTTAAATGACTTTAGAGTTGTTTTGATAATTGTTCAAACTAGTTTACCAACTGTACCTGAATGCAGCATGAGCAGCTGTAGGAAAAACATTAACAGATTCATCTGGCATTTTATATAATGTAAGGAATTTGGGCTCGTTGGATGTTACAGGTAGTCATTTGCATGTCAGCTGAGTCTTTGACGTTTACAGCTGGCTTGATGTTGTTTCAGATGTGTAATTATGTGTAGAGCGAGCAACACACTGTAACAGAAGTGGCGTGTTCCCATTAAGAGCCCATGAGGGACGGCGTATAAGATTGTGTGTGGGTGCGCCCGGCAGGCTTGGGTGTGATAGAGAGGAACTGATGACTCAGCTAAAGTTATTGTATGGTGTAGGTGCCCAGGTTACTGGATGCAAAGAAAGCTGGCAGCTCCTCAAGTGCACAGGCTGTTGTTGTTTGATCACCCTTACGAAAGATTGAGAGGGACCTTTTAACTGGTACGAATTTATTCAGTATGTAAAAAAAAAAAAAAGAAAAGAAAAAGAAATACCATGTACCATCCATCCATTTTCTAACACACTTATCCCTATTGGGGTCATGAGGGGTGCTTATCCCTATTGGGGTCAATGGGCGAGAGGCGGGGTACACCCTGGACAGGTCGCCAGTCTGTCACAGGAAATCCCATGTTAAGTA
This sequence comes from Fundulus diaphanus, assembly GCA_037039145.1. Classification (NCBI taxonomy): domain Eukaryota; kingdom Metazoa; phylum Chordata; class Actinopteri; order Cyprinodontiformes; family Fundulidae; genus Fundulus; species Fundulus diaphanus. Next base: position 19,893,081 of record CM073139.1, on the reverse strand, counting down.
ACATAATTACAATACAATTTCCAGGAAATAAGTGTAATAGTTTTTCATGTATACCTTTTTAAAGATTGTTTACCAAATGTAAAATATCTTGATTACTTAATTTTAAAAAAATCGGAAGGTTAAGAAAACAAACCTTTTATGTAGGGTAGATTGATATAGATGTTACTAAGTCATAAAATGGTGACAGGTAGATTGCTTTTTAAAAATGTGCCTATCTCTACACTGAGGGCAATAACTTAAAAACTATGAAATAACAAACTGTTATAAACAAGGATGGACATGAACCCCTATTTATCTTGCAATCACGTGGCAAGAGCAAGATGATGAGGGAAGTGAAAAATGTCTGCAGAGTTGGATTATGTCGGCATCAAAATATAGGAACAACCCTTGGATGCCATCTTGCCAACTGCTTGTTTAGGAAGGATTGCAGAAAAAGCTTCTTCTGCCCTATCATCACAAACGTAAACATGAAGATTATTAAACTTGGTTGTGAGATTATCATGGAGCCATTTTCTGAAGGGAGTTTAAGATTGAGCTTTTTAGTGTTTTTAGACTCTAGATGGGTCTGGCACAAAGTAAAGATGAGGCTTCACAATGTAGCACAGATTTATCGTTAATGTCATTTCACTGTACACAATATTGTGAGGAACTACCTGGACAGCACTAAGTATTAGCACATTTTTTAAGCAACATGCATTCAGGCTGCCTATAATATACTGAATCCTAAACAGAAAGAGATTTAACCAAATTTACAGAAATGTAGAGTTTACAGATGGGATGTGATCTGAAGGACTGAAATGTTGATGATGTGGGTGATACTGTAGTGATAGTTGTTAAAATAGGAAGAACCATAGATGAAAAATCTTGATGAGTAAGTTATTAAGAGCCAGCTAAAGGAGCAATAAGTGAAACTTCACCACTAGGTGGGCTGTTGAGCACAGTCTGTAGACCAAAAGCCACGCCTCTCTCTACCTCCAAAATGTAAGCACCAGACCAGTTATCTGTTTCAATGTTACTTTTTTTGTCAAAAAAAGATGCCCTGAATTTATGCGAGGATTAGAGTGGGCAGCCCGCCCGGGCTGCATTAAACAATGCTAACCATGTTAGCTGGGTTATCGGCTACTCCCCTCACAACAGTAACACCTGGCCTATTGCTGGTCAGACTCCAACAATTAACCCACATGCCACAATTGTAGCATTAAATTGAATGAAATCAACATAGCAACACAAGTCTAACAAGACTGTAAGAGCACCAAAAACCAGCATTTGACTTCATGCTGTTACTCAACAGTTCAGAGGAGAAAGGCTAGCTCTGAGTCAAACTGGAGCTGCTATGGCTCTCGAAATTCTCTCCACCTTAGAAACACGAGGCCAGTGTTAATTGTCGATTTGTCTCTTTCCCTTTTCTGAAAACTTCTTTGCCAAAGACTGTTTTTTTTAATTTATTTTTTTTATGGTATTATTGGGTCCTGATCATCTGTGGGTGAATGTGGCGGTAGCATTTTAAGGGCAGGGAGGGGCTAAGCCCTGAGTGGCAGCTGCTCACATGGACGTAGCTGCCCCCCCCCCAGTGTTACCCTGCAGACGACTATCACACCTTTGCATGGCTGTCTGAGAAGGTGTTTTTGTTTCCAAATGACATGTAAACATGTAAACCAGCTGTGGATTTTGGTTTCACTATTCATTCTTTTAAAGCAAGTTTAAAGCCTCTTTGTTTCTATGTTTCAGTGCATTTAAAACCTGTTGGATGCTTCAATTTAGGAACCAAGAGAATTTATTTTCCTTTCTGTGAGAAAAGTGAAACCAGAACGTAATCTTTTAGGTTTCAATAACATCAAAAGGCCCATTTTTAAATGCTCTGCTGCTGGCCTTGATGTGCAACTTTTTCAATATTATATTACCTGGTGTGTTTTTTATTGTGTTACGGTAAGATTAATTTAGCAATCGTTATTTGACTAGCCAGCATTAAAAAAAATAAGTGAGAAGGATTGGTTTGAGCTCTCATGATGAGCATTGACATGCCTAAATCCAGGAAAGCACCAGAATAACCCAGTACGGCAGGTCAGCCCTGCTTGTAACAATAGCCCTACATCACTGCTCTTTATAAATGACTTCTCACGTCATATTCGATGAACCGGTTTTCACCCTCTGCCAGTAGACATCAGTGCTGATGATTGCCAGCGCCAGTCGGGACAAATTACCGTTTGACTGGAGGGCATGCATGAAAGAAAGCCTGAAAGTTCATCTTGACGCTGTCAGCAGGTCTGTTTTTGACAGCAGCAACACAAAGTTTTCCTTGTACGTGAAGAAGGAAGACATAATAGTCATGGTTTTCAAATTCTTTTACAGATAAAAATCTGAAAAGTGTTAATCTGCGTTTAGGTCTCTTTTTAAACACTTAACAATTTTTCCCCATTCTTTTAAAAAATACCGCGGGCTCAGTCAGGTTGAACAAGCAGTGTCTGTGAACAATAATTAGGTCTTGCTGCAGATTCTCGTTTGGATGTAGGTCAGGGCTTTGACAGGGCCATTTCAACACATGAATACGCTTTGATTTAAAGCAAAGGTACGCCCTAACCCTCTTTGTCTCTAACGGGCTTCTCAGCAGCTTTCCTTCTGCAGCCATTTCCACAGCATCATGCTGCTGACACCATCTTCCACCGCAGGGACGGGGTGTTCAGGGCGATATGAAGCTAGTTTTCAGCCTCAAAAAGGTTCAGTTTTGGGACTAAAATTTGAAAATCATGTATAATTTAACTGTCAATCAAATCCTATAAAAATGGTTTAACATTGGAGCAAATTTCAAAATATGTGAATGCTTTTATGAGTCAATCGTCTGCGTTTCGAGAGAGAACCGGACAGCTCATAAAAATAGTTTGTTTTATTTGCCACTTGTATATTTATTGCTGCCTGTCTTGCTAGCTCTCTGAAATGCAGAGATCCTTCCCAAAAGTGTTGTGCGAGACATACTGGGATGCACCGCGCTATCTCTGTCCTTCCTCCAAGCTGCAGCATCCCAAAACTTTTGAATTTTCTTCGATTGCTGTCTCCAGTGTGATGTCAAAGTTGGACAATTTCTTTTTTTTTATTGCTGACCTAGTCGACCTTATTGATTTCCTTCTCCGGTTTCTCCCTCTGTTCCTTTAGACCTCCTAAATGGAGCCCAGGAGAAGTGCGAGCTGCCGCCTCTGGATGGTTTTCCTCACTGCGAGGGCAAGCTCAAGGTGAGTCAGACACACAGTCCTCTCTCTCTCTCTCTCTCTGCTCCTGCTCCTTTCACACTTTCATTTTACTCCCCTTAAATTGCTTGCTTTTTGTGAGATCCAGGGTGTTGTGCCTTTTTATTTGAAATGGAGACTCTCCTGGATTGACTCAGACTGTGAACTTGAAGCATAATATTTGCACATTTGCAGTTTGCGTGCTACCAGACACTTCACACACGTTGGAATGACTCATTTTCCTGGTTGAAGTCGAGGCAAATATGAACAAAAACAAATGTCATTGCCACATTGGATGCATTAAGGATTTAATTACAAGCAGTTTGATTACTAACGAGCCTGTTTCATTTTTATCCCTTTCCATTATTAGATGGATCTACATTATTTTCCTAAGATGTTGTTTTGCACCAAAAAAAAGACTTTTATTTCTTTTTTATTTGACTAAAACATTTAAACACCTCTATTTATTTGTTGATTCAATCTGTTGGACTCCTCCGAACAACTGAACAGGAGAGACATTGACTGCATCTGTTGCAAAATGTTGCAGACAATCAGAGAGTTGATTGGGACAAGATGCCAACACACTCACAGTTGGCGTGATACTAGCCTATTTTTAAGTAATTAACTAATAAAGATAAAATGACTCTCCCAAAACATGTTTCATGTACACATGCAACTGGAGACGTTACAACAAGCGTTCTTTATCTTCAAACTCTTCCTTCAAATCCTACTGGTCGACAGACCGTCAGCGACAGAATAGTGTTTGGATAAGCTAAATAAATGCGACTGTGGCTGCTTAGTAGCAGCTATTTAAGTTAACTGATGCAGAACGACAACATTTACTGATTTTTGGATTTTGAGCATAACATTACAAGAGAAATATAAGTAGATTTATACCAGTTAAAGTTTTTGTTCACTGTTTTCTCCTGCTCTACTGAGGCAGCAGCGATCATGACTTTGGGCTCAAAAACAAAGGCTTCAAAAGCTTGTAAAATGTGTTGAAATGAACCTGTCCGTGTTTTGTATTGCCGGCCAATTAGCTTGCTTCTTGTCTCTTGTCACGTCACGGACCCACATACAAACAACCACAGAATTAGCAGCTTTTTAACTTAGGTTCCTTCATAAAGACGTTTGTATAATAAAATCCTGGCATGGAAAACCTGCGCGTCCTTACCAAACTGTGTGTATTTGGTGTGCACGTCATTAAGAAAAACATGCATAGCAATGGCAGTGGAGAGTATATTAAACATAGAGCTTATATAACATAAATAAAATAAATGAGGACTGAGTAGCTTTTTGTGCTGTTGCAGCTTTCAGGTCGTGTAGCAGAGTGCAGCGTGCTGCAGCAAGTCTCTTTGATCAAGTCTTGAATAATGTCCTTTCTTAAAATTCTCGCCCTGAACAGGTTCTCTTGTGTTTCTCCTCATAGGCAGTTTGTGAAAGAGGAATTTTGTGATGAATCATCGTCGGTGGCTTTCTTAATGAAATGCATGTTCAGTTGTTCCCTGGTGCTCTCGCTTTGACATCTGCTCTTACAGCATTAGGGTGTCACTCCTTGGCGTTAAATGTAACCGTTTGGCTTTAATATCTAATTCCTCATTTATAATTCTAACGACTATCACACCTCTGCATGACTGTCTGAGAAGGTGTAACTAAAGCCAATAGGTAGACCTGAGCCAATACCTAAACACTTGTGTACGCACGCCTTCAACCAGGAACTGTGTTCCTGTGATCCCCAAGTGTTTATTTTTATGTTTGATTTTCATTCATGGCAAATTTACACCGTGTAGAAAATCTTTAACATTAGCAGTATGACTCTTATAAGTAGGTATTTTTTTAACATAATGAACAGAGATGGCCCAGTATGGTTTACTGTATGTAATTCAAAATTATCCATTTGCTGGATTATTACCCAAAGCCTATATCTTTAGTGAAATCTGAGCTATAATGATACTTACAAACTCCAGTAGGTTACTACACTACATCAGTATTTCATGCCGTTCGCCTACTTCACTTACCAGAAAGATGTTCAGTCATTTCCTAGCAGCAAGAAATATTTTCACTACCAGAGTTTCTGCTGGACAGCATTGTGATTTTGCTCAAACATGGGTCAACAAGGTTCTGAAAGCTACTATAATGTTTTTAGAATAAACGTAAATGCACGCGTTATTTTTTCTGGCTCGACACATCCAGCTAAATCTAATAATCCCACATCTAGCTCGTCTGGAGCAGATTGCTAAAGTGCTGCTAGGCTAACGTTAGCATGTGTTTTGACTCACTGACAATTTGCTCATAATATTTCAATGATTTTATTATGCTGAAGGAAAATTGTTCTCATGCTTTATAAACTTAGAGCATCATACATTTTAACGACTAGCGTTTCAGCTTCTCTCTGCCCCGCTCTCCCCTTCAGGGATATTTACATGAGAGTAACCCACAAAGCAGATCATTGGACTGAAGCAGCCATTTGCAGTCTCTCTTCCACTGTAAATCACATTGTAAGGTGTGAAAAATACTGATTAATTAAAACCACAAAAGGATAAGAAAGCGGTGTACATGAAAATACGGCGTGGTTACCATTAGTTAAACTCTGACCTAACAGAGTACGGTCGGTAAGTTGCCTCATTTGGTTTTTAAATTCAGTTTAATCCGTGGCTTTTCTTGGTGAATGACTTTAATTAATAGCAGACTAAATGTTCTTTTCTGTGTGTTTTATTTGCAGTGGATGAAGGACATGTGGCGCTCCGACTCCTGCTACGCCAACTATGGTGTGGATGGGTCCACCTGCTCCTTCTTCATTTACCTCAGCGAGGTGCGTCCATTGTTTGCAGTTGTTTTTAAACTTTAACTTATGTGGCTCTCCTTGTTAATTACATTAACTGCTGTGAAGAACTAGCAATCTACAGAGAAGTTGTGACAAGCTGTTTTAAAACTCAACTATTAGTCTTTTTTAAAAATGTATCTGTGAACACGTATCAGCGTTACCATGTTGTGGAGCACAACCCGTCAGTTTGCACGTTTCGGATAAGGAAGAAGGGTCAAGGTTAGCTATGTTCAGCATTAGTGAAATGCTGAAAATAAAGTCATGAGTAAGAAGCTGTTTAAAAGGAATTTTTCTTTTTTTGAGAGATGTTTGTGGTTCATTCGGGTTGCAAGAGAGCAAAGCTGCTCTGTTTCGTTGGTTGGCTTTTCCCATCTTGCTGCTATTGAGCCTGCTGGGTTTAAAAATGGTCCGAGTTAAAGTAAGGGTTCATGTGGAAGCTGTCTCTTATCAGCTTCTGGCTGATAAGAGACAAGAAAGTAGGATAACAATGTGAAGCTTGGGGTCATTTAGCTTTGTTTTTGAATAGTCCAACATGGTGTGACATCACCTCTGCTCCTGCTATTAATGACTGCTCCCAGCAGGAAGGCTAGGAAAATATGTTCGATCTGAAAGCTGAAGAGAAACCAGAATCTCTTAAAATCGGCAGCAGCAGATCAAAGCTTTATAAAAACTGGAAATCGGACACAAAATTATTGATGCATCTCTATTCAAAACATAATTGACTAGTTGGATCCAGTGCTCATTTGTTTTACCTCTAAATCATGATAAACGCCTATAAGGGGTTTTAGAGACCAAATGCTTTTAATTGTTTTAGCTGGAACTATGTTTATTGGAGAAATTTTAAATGATGTACAGCAAAACCCTGCAGCCCCCAGCTTAGAGGGGAAATCATTAACTTTTTAAGGGACTTGTACATAAACCACCTGTTACTTGAAACTATTTCTAAAAAGCTCCAATGTTTTTCTAGCTAATACCAGCCTTGTTTAGTTGGAGGTCACGCTGTGATCCTGGACTGCATGCAAACGGATCTCTGTGACGGGTGTGTTTCTGTTGAATCCAGTGTATTTGCATTATATTTTAAAAAGCGAGAGGTGCAGCAGGACGAGCGCCATTCTTCTTTTGAGATGTTTTCACATCTCAAGAGAAGGCCTTGCAGAAAACACAGGAAACTAGGTCTTGTATACCATGAGAGATCATATGCAGGACTGTCTCAGAAAATTAGAATATTGTGATAAAGTTCTTTATTTTCTGTAATGCAATTAAAAAACATGAAATGTCATACATTCTGGATTCATTACAAATCAACTGAAATATCGCAAGCCTTTTATTGTTTTAATATCGCTGATTATGGCGTACAGCTGAAGAAAACTCAAAAATCCTATCTCAAAATATTAGAATATTTCCTCAGACCAAGTAAAAAAAAATATTATAACAGCAAAACAAAATCAAACATTTGAAAATGTCCATTAATGCACTCAGTACTTGGTTGGGAATCCTTTTGCTCACATTACTGCATCAATGCGGCGTGGCATGGAGGCAATCAGCCTGTGGCATTGCTGAGGTGTTATGGATGCCCAGGATGCTTCAATAGCGGCCTTTAGCTCATTTGCATTGTTGGGTCTGGTGTCTTTCAGCTTCTTCTTCACAATACCCCACAAATTCTCCATGGGGTTCAGGTCAGGGGAATTGGCAGGCCAATCAAGGACAGTAATGCCATGGTCAGTACACCAGTTACTGGTGGTTTTGGCACTGTGGGCAGGTGCCAGATCTTGGTTGTGCAGCGTTTCCTGCCACATTTCCCCCTTCCAACACACTTTTTGTGAATGTGCTTTGAAACTGCACTCTGTGAACAGCCTGCTCTTTGAGAAATTTCTTTTTGTGTCTTACCCTCCTGATGGAGGGTGTCAATGATGGTCTTCTGGACAGCAGTCAGATCAGCAGTCTTCCCCATACTTGTGATTTAGTTTACTGAACCAAGCTGAGGGTTTTTCAAGGCTCAGGAAACCCTTGCAGGTGTTTCGAGTTAATTAGACGATTCAAGTGATTAGTTGAATAGCCTACTAGTATACTTTTTCACGATATTCTAATTTTCTGAGACAGTCCTGTAGGAGTGAAGCTGAAAAAGGAAAGCCACAGAGCCAGGTAAAGGAGGATAAATTTTTTATGAAAGCAAATGAATGTTCTGTAGAGAAGATGACAAAGGAGATGATTCAGAGAGAGGGGAGGCAATCTTTGAAGGGATGAGTTTTTAGCCCAGAAGGGAACATGGAATGACTCCTCTGTCCTGCTGCAGTCGCCACATATCCTCGGCACGTCGGGAAGCGAGGGAGTCATTCATTATTGACAAGCCTTAAAATATAGAGGCTCGTGTTCCTTCAGGAGATACTTTTAGACTTCCCGTTTTGCAGGTGGTGAAATTAAATATGATTTTTATTTGAAGTCTTTCAACTGAGGGAAACATCTTGATCAGATCCTCTCAAAACCTTTTAAGTGCCTTGCTACTACTGATCTTTAACTCATTTCATATCCTCTGAGTTCAGGCCTTGCACAAATATGCTAATTTCAGATCTGCTTCACTGCTTTTTATCTCCTCAGCTCCAATAAACCAATTCTGCTTTTCGTTATCATCAAATCCTCTTATGATTCTGATGGATTTTGATGCTTCAAAATGCCTTTTTTCTTTCCTTGTGAAGTTTTATCAGTTGATCAAACATCTGCTAACTCAAGCGAGAGTCACTTTTTCAGCTTGAAGTCTTCTTTTTTTTATCCATGAATAATGGCAGATGGCAGAATCATTTTAAGAAAAGTACGTTTTCAGTCGTGGTTTCAGTTCTGCAAATGGTGAGTTATGAATATTGTATATAAGCTAAAAGCCTTTCAGGCGGCAAAGAAGAAGACCCAACATGCAGTGGATGAAAATAGAAAGGTGATGGACATCGGTAAAAGCAGTCAGTCCTTTCAAAAACAGGAAACAGAAATGTTTGTGATTAAGCACAGGAAGAACTCAAACGGATCCTCTGCTCGCTCTCCTCTTTTCTCTTTTCTTTTTTTTTTTTCCCCCCAGCTAATCTAAACCTGTTTTCACTCGGGGTCACGTGATCGGACAGTTGCCATGGCGACACGCATATATTTCCCATCCAGGAACGGCTGCGCTCCATCTCTCCATGCGTCTTAGCTCATCCGTTAACACGTACACTTAAAACGCATGTGTTAGCGTGCATAATTCACGCGAGGACTGCTGTGTTAACCTTGCACGGGGGCAAGCAGAAGGGGGGCGACTTATCGTGATGGATGTCAGCACTGGAGTGTCGGGGCTTAATCAGCATGGCGTGCGTGCGCTGTGGTTGATGTTGGAGGGCAAACAAACACCGCTTTAAAAAAAATGCTTGGTTTCCCACTCATTATTCTGTGAGATTCAAATGTCAGTTTTTGTTTATCAAAGGGAAAACCACACTGAAGCAGATGTAGGAGCTGGGGTGGGGGGTGGGGACTTTTTGTCCTGATCTGCATTAGATTTAATCGCAGTTCCTGAAAAGTATCAGATAAATAAACTGGCCTTTGTGGAGGTGTCTTACTTTCTTGTCTTGGGAATACTCTGAAGTCAAAATCACTTTACATCAAAGAATGCATTTCCAGCTTGTACCCTGATCGTTAATAAACAAGCGCTTTAACTTTCCTGTTTTGCTAAAGTATTCCTGTTTTGACATATTTAAACCACAAACTGTTTTTTATTGGTATTTTATGTAAAAGTGGTGAATAGCAGAAGTGAAAGTTCTGTTGTTGTTTTTTTAACAAATGTCCTAAAGGTGCATTTGAATGCAGTCTCCGTACTTTAAGGTCCATAAATAAAATCCAGTGCATCAGACTGTCTTCTGAAGTCAGTATTAATAAATGGTCAATGTGTAATTTAATCTGAGTTGTTCTACGAAGACCTCAGGGGGCTGATGGAAAGGACTAGAGAAGAAATAACATCATGAAGCCCAACGGACTCGGCGGGGATAAAGTTCTGGAGAGGTTTTAAAACGGGGTCAGGTTATAAAACAATATCCTATGCTTTGGAGAGCGCACAGTGCTGTGCTGTTCACAGACGGCATTAATCAGAGAAGCAGCCAAGGGACCCATGCTGACTCTGGAGGAGCTGCAGAGATCCACATTTCAGGTGGAAAAACCTGTTAACAGGCAAATATCCATCTTGCAAGAATCAGACCTTCATGGACTGATTGCCAAAATGGCCAAAAGAAGAAGGTGCACTGGTCAGATGACCGCATGCATAAAGCTATCACTCCACGTCACCCTGAACGCACCGTCCTTGCTTTTCCTCATCAGGGACAGGGACGCTGATCTAAATAGAAGAGTTTCGGAGCTAAATACAGGAAGCAAATCTGTTGGAGGCGGCAAAAGCAGCTCACTAAACATAGAGCCAAAGCTACAATGAGATGGATTAGACTAAAGCATATTTATTTTAGAATGACCTGGTGAAGGTTCAGACTTAAATTGAATTGAGAGTTTTTGGCAGGACTCGCAAATTGCTGTTTACATAAGCTCACTGTGAAATCTGACTGAACTCGAGCTACCTTGCAAAGAATATTGAGCAGGATTTCTTTTTTTGTGACCAGATGTGCCCGTCCAGCTGTAACCACAGTGAAAAATTGAAAACCACGCATTGTTTCCTTTCACTTCACACGCAAGGTTTGTGGTTTTAACGTGGCAAAACGTGAAAGTTCAAGAGGTATGGATAATTCTGCAAGGTTCTGTGCTTGTGTACATAAAGGCGGCGCTCTACAATGATTATAGGAATGCTGCAGAAATCCATCCAGCCCATTTAATGCTTGTCACGCAGATGTTTTAGAAAAAAAAAATGCTCATTGCTTTTCTTGGGAGCAAATGCAGAGACATGGAGATGTTGGCCATCTGATGTGAAAACTCCTGCAGCTGTGCTTCACTGTTCACTGTTCCACATTCAGAGGCAGAAAAAAAAAAACAGCAGCAGCAGCCAGCGTCGTTTAATATCTGAAGTTCAGTTAAGACGTGCAGGTAACTGAGGAGCTGTCTGCTGCTTCGTCTGTAGGTGGAAAACTGGTGCCCTCGTCTTCCCTGGAGGCTGAAGATCCTGAATGAGGAAATTGACCGGACTGGGCAGGTGAGTAATATGACTATCACCATCGGTAGCTGAAAGCTGCTTTATAAAATCCGTCCAAGAACGCCCACAGCACAAGATGTTGTTTCTACAAAAACAGGTTTGGTCGCCTCATGCTGCATGCACCTGCTTTTATAAAAGTGTTTTGATACAACTTTTAAAAAAAATAAAAGCTAAAGGTTTTACTGCCAATTTTTCCTTATTTTGAGCATTATTTGTGTGTCGTAATATTTAAAACAGCCCAGCAGCAACCGGCTTGCTCTTATCGAGGCTTGCAGGCTTGTGCCCGGTCCACAGTTTCAGCACTTAACAAAAATACTCCCCCTCTCCCTCTGCTGTGAATGAATCGATATTAAGCACTCTTCATCTCCCTCGCTGGATGCCTCTACAGCAGCGAGCCCTCAGCGGTAGTGAGGCGGGCTTTGGAGATTTTAATTCAGGGCTGGATTTTAATTGGTTCAGTCTGTTAAAGTGATTTCCTGTCGTGATGAGGGATGCTAATGCCCTGCAACGGCCTTGTTTCAGCCACCTTAGCAGCTGGTAATGGCTGTGTGGTTTCTCCTCTCCTCCCTCCGTCTTCCTCTCATTGGCCCTGTCCGATTCGCTTATCCTCTCTTCTAGGCTCTTCACTGTTGTGTTCGCAGTATTTCATAAATTCTGTTACTACGGCTTGGCGGTAGAGCCTCAGTTTCATTTCGACATTCTGCACAAGTTCCAGTCAGAAATGTTACAACACAGGAACAGATTGACATGTTGAAACTCTTATTTTTATATAATATTTCATTTATTACGCATGTAGATGTGTAATAATCTCTCTTGGCTTTTTTTTTGTTGTTGTTCTGATTGTCACTACATAAAACGCTCTGATGGATTCAGTATTTACTATACAAAGAAATCTCTTGAAAACTTGAATGCTTCATGTCTGTCACCATTAATAAGCTACAGGGCGGTTTAAACTCAGCACGCATTTAGAGTTAAGAGATTTCATAAACTATCCTTACTGGCCCTGACAGGCTGGGATAATTTAGCTTCAGCATTTTGACTTGAATTATGCAAGTAAATATAGACGATGATGTATGAAACTCATAAAAGCCTGCTATAGATGGACTTGAAAACGTCTTTATATGCCTTGACATTTTTCAGATGTTGTCCCGCTGCAACCAAAAACTCATAAGCGATTTAATTGGAATGCATTTAAAATCATTTCACAGAAAAGATGGTTAAAATTATGTATCTTTTTTTTTTTTTAATCCATTTCTGAATTGTGTGTCACTTTGTGGTGTTCTATCACATTAAATCCCCCAAAATGACACTTTAACATGGCAAATGTGGAATAGTTGACATAATATGAAAACGTTCCCAAGGTCCTGTGTAGAGATTCTCCAATCTGACTGCATCCCTGTTCCTGCTTCTCAGGACTTCTTCTCTGCATGAATAGAATCAGATTTGTTTTAATGAAGCGTAAGTTCAGCTTGATTTGTGGGTCTCTGTTGCTGCGTGTGTGCAGGCGGAGATCCGGACCAGTTTTGGGGGGCTTTACCGCTCCATGTCCCAACGGGAGGAGTTTCGCTGGATGATGATGAGAATCAAGCGGATGGCCGAGCCGTGGCTCAGCGCCATCCGCTCGCTGGCTGCTAAGCAGAACCTGAGCAAGCGGCGGAAGAAGAAGGTGAGCTCGATGCACGGTCACTAAAAAGGAAAGCGAAACAGCTCTCAGGATCATTTTTGTTTAATTAATAAATTATTTGTTGTCCGTCAATTTTTAAAGCTGTTTTCAGTGGGAGACTTTTACAACAGTTACAACCCCCCCCCCCCCCAAATGGTGTCGGGTCTGCAGACGACTCGGACACAAAGCCAAGCACTTGTTTACACTTCCAGACTGTCCTTTAGGCGCTGGAGGAATATCCGTGGCAGCAGACTGACACGGATATTCCTTTGTGTCCCGAGGTGCTGGCTGCTCTCAGCACTGCATTATGTACTCCACAATTTCCTCAGGCCTTGTGATAAATTTGCATCATAAATCAATGATACAGTGGTGCTGAGGCAAAGCAGCATCCATTTCAATCGTAGGGACTTATAGAGGAAACATAAAGACTCCTGTTTCCATCCTCCTCTCTAGTTTCAGACCGTACTCGACTCTCCTCACCTTTGTCGTCTCTCAGTAGAATCAACTAAGCCCTCTCTCTGGATACTTTTTAAGCCAGTTCTTTATTTGAGCCGCTAATCTCTTTTGGATATTAATCTGCATATATTAATCCCTGATCAGTGTGCTTGGGGACAGAGCCTGGCTGTCAGCCATGAAACTGAACATTGGTCACTCCAGATGAGGCATGGACCGAGATGGGGTCAGCGTCGAGTTAAAATAAAAAGATAAAGCCAAAAATGTATAGTAGGATGTAATGGTTTTTATATAAAAGGGAGAAAACGACGATTCCTACTGCCGTTAAAATAATCAGATTATTGAAGTTATTTTACAGCAGTTTATTGATTTATTATTTTGGTTTTGATACGATGTAAAACAAACATCCACCAAAGAAGTTTGCTCAGATTTCTTTATGTGCAGAATAAAATTTCTGTTGTCTGTTTAGCTGTCTGAATAACACAAGTAGGTAATTAGTCTGGCTGCTTAACGATCACACTGTTCATAGCTGCCAACGGCTGTTTTTAAAGTAGTTATCTTTTGATGGGTGAGCAGGAAAAAAAACACCACTGTCAAGGTTTTTCACAACCAGAAATATTTATTTTATTCTTGTAGTAAAGGGGAAAAATGTAGGAATCCTTATTAACTCGCCTAACCTGTGGCGAGCAGCAACAGATCGGGGAGGGGCAGCTCTACAGTACTATATGCAGTTCCTGTACCCTCAAAATAACAGCTCAAGTATTATTAAGTCAGCTAAACGGGGATGACACTAGAAACAAGTATCCATTGGCAAACTTTCAAATGGATATAAAGTGCATAAAATGAATACTTTAAATAAACAAAATAATAAGAAATAAAAAAAAAATTACGTTTTTTTTATAAAGCTAAAAAATAGTAACCTGACCCTAGCCAGATAGATTTCGCTCCACCTAGCTCCACTCATCCATCTGGAACACCTCCATAGGAATTGCCTTTATTAAAGGCTGGGCCTTATCAAAAATCCTTGCATATGATTGGATAAGCCACTTGTCTGTCATCTTTATCAACGTGCTATTTCAACCACTCACACCGAAGCTAACCCGTGACGCTGATGAGAGCGACGCAGGAAAAAAACAAAACTTTTTTTTTTTTTTTTTTAAATGTGGTTGTGGCTCTAGTGGCACGCGTTTTATTGACAGTGAGCTGACAGGAAGAGGGGGGAAGACAGGCGGCAAAGCGCCGTGGGTCGGAGTCGATCCCGGGCCGACCGCGTCGAGGACTAAAGGCCTCCTGATATGGTTCGCGCTAACCGCTCCGCCGCGGGCGCGCCCCGGAAAACAAAACTTGCCAAATCCGGTCGGGAGAAGGGCGAAAACATTTCCACCAACAAAAGCCTTCAGAGCCGTTCTCTGATGTTCTTTTAATGAAACAATATTAGGTAGATTGGACAACACGGAAGAAATAGCAGCATCAATGCTAACGCTTGCTTCCTCGATGCGAGCCGCCATTGTCTGAATCAAAACAGTTTCACGGTCGCTTCTCCACTACGTCACATCTATGAAACTCCAGCCCTGTGTCCTGATTGGCTGGACAATAAAATTGGTTGGAGAAATCACTCTATGGGAGAGGTCCCAGATGGATGTGAGTGAAGCTAGGCGGAGCGATATCAATCTGGCTAGGGTCAGGTTAAAAAAAATAGCATAAGTGATTGAAAGCAAAGCTGATAAGTAAAGTCAGTACTGTTTTTCAAATATGTTATATATTTTCATAAATAATGCTTTTAAAGTGATGATTTTTTTTGCTTTTTAATCTTGCTTAAGAGGAACTGAAGACCCCTTATGATATATTATATATATATTTATATATATATTTATATATACATATATATATATATATATATATATATATATATATATATATATATATATATATATATATATATATATATAAAGGTCAAGTATTTTTGAAATTGATTGTTTTTGGTTTAGCTTGATGCCGCTTGATACTTCAGGCCACGTCTGGTTTTCCTTTGTTCTGTTTGGTTCCCTGTAATCCACATGAAAATCCTCAGTATCAGGTGTTTAAATCTGCTGCTTTCCCTTTTTGCCAGATCCTGGTTCACCTGGGCCTGCTCACCAAGGAGTCGGGCTTCAAGATAGCAGAAAACGCCTTCAGTGGCGGTCCGCTGGGGGAGTTGGTCCAGTGGAGCGACCTGATAACCACGCTGTACCTCCTGGGCCATGATGTTCGCATCTCAGCGTCGCTGGCTGAGCTCAAAGAGTCAGTAGTCAATGCATTTAGGTCTTTAGTTTGAACTTAATGTAGTCGGATGCAGTGCTGTAATGTACATACTATACAGTTTAGGCAGTGTTTATTTCTTCTAAAGGACAGATGTTTTCTTAAAGATTCCCTTTTAATCTGGGCAAATTTAACCTTAAAATTCAAACCCATTGTTTTGCACACGGTTAACTTATCTTCAGGTTTTTTTCCTCTAGATCTTAGTTTGCATGAATTGCCATCCTGGTTTTAATGAGTCTGGATTTAAAGCTTTTACTGGAAACTTAGTCAAATGAAACCAGAAGCTGCATCCTTTGTTCACTGCGAGCTTTACTCCACAGGATCATGCGTAAGGTGATGGGGAACAAATCTAGCTGCCCCACCCAGGGTGATAAGATTGTGGAGCTCATATATATCGACATCGTGGGCCTCACCCAGTTTAAGAAGACGCTAGGGCCTTCCTGGGTCCACTACCAGTAAGTCCTTTATACTTATTGCCTTTGACCTTCCTCCTTTCATTAAATAAGGAAGTAAAGTCTCGTTCCTTGCTAAAGTATTCACACTCTTCAAAACTTTTTGAAATTTCATCTTTTATATAATTTGATACAAATTTCTGGCTGCATTCCAGTCTGTTTTTTTTCCTAGGAACCTTTTCATCTACCTTTTCAAGGTAGATGAAAAGCCCCTACTATTAGGGGCTTGTCCACCGGTTGGTGGTTCAAAACTGGGCAGTTTTAGTATATTAACTAAAGACGCTAGGAAACATCTCCCTCCTGCAGGAGTGCTGCTGAGATCTGGGAACACAGATCAGTGGAGTCCACAGTGTTATTAAAAACAGCAAAATCAGACAGGAGCGACATTAATCTCACTCTGCTTCATACTGGTTACGGTTTAAAAGCCACGCGCTGCCCCTCAAACTGTGTGAAGGTGTGTTGGTGAAATGGCTTTTTAATGTACTGCCGACCTCCGACTGCAGGAAAAGGAAAACTCCATCCTGAATGGTAATTGGCAATCTAAAGAAATAATTTATGCCTGTTTAATTGTGGTTAAAGTACTTCTTGATTCTGAGATCGACCAACTCAGAAATCCATGCATTAGTGACCATATTTTCAAAAAATGTGGCATTAAGATCGTGATTGCGCCGTTAAAGGTTTTTTTAAGGACTAAAAATTGTCCGTCGGCGACCGCTAGGCTGAAAATCCACAACTTGGTCACGTGGTATGATGACGTAGTTCGTAGGCGGAGCCCAGGCTACGCTACAGAGAGTACAATGGAGTACACAACAACAAGGAGGGGGTGCATGGGGGTTCCGAACCCAAAGGGCTGTGGGTCTATCCCCACCACGGCTTTAAACGCCTCAGGGTTCTGCGGGGTAGCAGCGCCGTGCTGAGAGGTAGTGTGGAGAACACGTCGCATCACAGCAGGCTGCTGTGATGACAGCCATATTTCTCCGCTCCCACTGCGTGATGAGTGAGGAGGAGAGCAGGAGACATCAGCAGAGAGCTCGGTGGGCTCTGCCTGAGCGCAGAGAGCTTCTCTGGGCTCTGCCTGAGCGCAGAGAGCTTCTCTGGGCTCAGGCCGCTCAGGGATCGTCGCGGCTGGAGTGGGAGAAACACTCCGCTCAGGACTCGTGAGGCAACGCTGCGTCTGAAACGAAAGTTTAGAGGCTACCGACTACTTGGCGATTTCATTCAGCGAGGATTTTCTCACCTCCGGGACTTTTCGGGTTCCTGAAATGTGTGTAAGGAGACATTATCCTTGTTGGTATTTGACCACCCATAAGCCACTTTTTAGCCATGTTTAATCCGTCTATTTGTGTTTGAGAAAGCGAGTTTGCAACCAGGAAGTAACTTGTTGCAATGTCAACAGATCAACGCTTGTCAACGAATGATGTCATCGGTCACGTGACACCCGGCGCAACATTTTTTATGAGCCTTGCGCTAAAAAGCCTTAAAAATCCACTTTGTCATCGAATTTTTACATTATTTTTACTCCGGTCATAATATATGAACTTTCTAATGTATAGCAACTTGTATGATCTCAGAACAAAAAGTACTTTAAGCTCTGAAACTGATTTCCATTCCAACTGAAACTGAACCCATTCCTATTTCTTTTGGTATTCTTTTTGATCCATTGTATATATGAAGATTCACTGTATATAACTGAATGCACCTTTCCTACTCTGCACCTTCTTGTATGAGCCGATGTGGCAAGTGAATTTCTCCATTGTGAGATCAATAAAGCCTATCTTATCTTGATACATGATCTGTAAAGCTTGTAATAATTCAGATCTTTTGTTGTTGAAGCCCGATGACTGAAACAAAATGCTGGGGATGCTCTGCTTCTTCCTACATATGCTCTTCACACGTAATAGATGTGCTGTCAATAGTCCATCCCACCTGAGCTGTGGATATCTGCAGCCCCTCCAGAGTTACCATGGGAATAGTGGCTGCTGCCCTGATTATTGCTGTTCTTGCCCTGCCTGTTGGTTTTTGTTGACCGTCATGTTTTAGCACGTTTGCAGAATATTTAGCAAAATAGTTGCCATAAATCTAGATTTTGAGTATTAGATTAAAAGGGCTTGAATCTAAATACATGTTTTTCAGCTTTTTTTGTAACTTTTATCCTTTCACTTCACAACTGTTCCCAACCATGTTGTGGTATTTCACAAACTCCAAATAAAGCACATTGAAGTACTTTTCACATGTTACATTACAAAACGCTTCCTGCGGTGTATATATACCTTTGCAATGCATTATGGGTCTTTAACTATGTGCTTGGTCTGTGGTTTAACCAAGGCAATCATGTAGGTACTTTTTGCAGGGAGGAAGTTTGTCTGATACTTGTTGGGGGAACAAAGGGGTTATTTTAGCTCATACATTCCCCCAAAGTCCCAAAAGTACCAAAGTCTACCTTTGTTTATGATATTGTAACTATTCTCTCCCAAAATGCTCCGTTGAGAACTGTAGATTAGGTTGTCTTTGTTTGCTCTGAAAAGCCTCCTGTCAGCTCCTCATGAGAGGAAAAGATGAGGAACAATAAGTCTGGGGGCACTAATGGCCCGTTGGTTCCTCTTTGCTTGTCACCAGCCTTTGTTTCCCTGCAAAGTAACACCTTCACCTCCATCTGGAAGCTCCACAGGAAATTGATTTTACCTCTAGCTTAATGGGAGGTCCAATTAGTTAATTTTTTTTCTGCTTTATGTTTCCCGTTGTTGATACACATTTATATCTGAGCACTTAATGCCACATTAAGCTTTCTATGTGCTTATATGGAAGAAGGGAAGAGCTACTGGCGATATTCTGTTATCACAAAGTGAAAACTAGCTTTCCCTCTGTTGCTGTTCTACTATAGCGTCCTCAGTTATAAATGAGTTACATTTCCTATAAGTCCTTATAAGAATCACAGCTTGCTTTAGCTGGCAGTGATAAATTACAAAGGAGCCTTATTACTGAGGAATAGGGAGCGTTTTACTTAGAGGATCCCATATTTGTCATTGGACAATCGATTCGTCCTTCCTTCTGTTCTGCGTCCATCTATCCATTCATCCGTCCCTCCCTCCTTCCTTCCTTCATTCCGCTTGATTCTACCCTGAAGTTGTTTTTTCCAAAGAGCAAACAAAAGCCATTAGTTTTCATTCATCAGATTTTTATCTCTGTCATTTCTTTGGAAATTGAAACCCTCTATTGCATCAACAAGGCTGCAGGAAATGTGATTTTGCTCATTTCGCAAAAACGAATCAAAATCAAATCCTGCTTATAGCTGCAGAACATATCCAACATCGGCTCTGTAAACTGGCTAAACGTGCATATTTCCATCTGATGCATATCGGACGGAGAAACCTGAAACAGGATGTGAAATATTTACTATCGCTGGTACAGTTTAAAGATGAATTAAAGAACCTTATGTTGCTTTTCTTATAGAAGAAGTAAATGCAACATCCGTGTCGGCTGACGTCCCTTGCAGTAATGCCTGTATTAGGAAACTGCATTGTTCCCCTACTTCCCCTTTTCAGAAACGGCCAAATACTTTGCTCATGAGGCTACGGGATTCAAAAATAACCGAGTATTAAGATTTGATTAGCTGACTTGTTTTTGTAGACAAACCGTGAACACTTACATCCAAACTGTCTGAGAAAAGAGAGGAGTTCCCATGGGGCCATGTTTCCATGACTTGGTCAGACATTGTGAACACATGGAAATCTTTTTTGCGTTCGATAGTTTTTGCTGAACACAATTCATTAGGGATCACTTTAGCTGGATTATATTAAAGTGTTTTTGAAAACAGCCCCTTTCAGGCTCTGATTGGTTGAATTGTCACTATGTACTCGGTTGCTTTCAAACACCTGGTTGGGATTTCCCCAACTGGGGAATCTGCGCGGCGTGTAGCGGCTCATCCCCATCTGGTCAGGGTCTACCTACCAGGGACAGATGAGGGCCGTTTTCCTCTGGAGTGACTGCAGATGGCCTGTGGGCACGCTGTCTGTGTTCTGCTTTCAGCAGAAACTTTCCTCCTGGTCAATCTGTTTCTCGCTCTCTCAGGGCCTTCCCACAGTTCACACAGCGCTGGCATCAGAGTAGTGGGACTGCCACTGAAAACAACATAGTTTTGCCCAAATGTAGTGCTGCTAACTTGGATGTTGAAGTTTTTTTTTTTTTTTTTCCCTACATAAAATTTAACACATTTTTGCTTACATGCGTTGATCCTTCCCAACACAACTCGGAGCAGACAAAATCCAATCAAATGATCATCCAGAAAGCAGGGGGGGGAATAACAATGAGTGAGTTTTAAAATGCAGATGATGGTTAAAGGTCAGCAGGCAGTTTAAGATTCCCTCCCCTGGATACGGTCTAATTCATTGTGTGCTGTGACCTTTGAGTTTGCCATGATGCTCACTCATCACCAGCCCGCACCATCTCACTTTGACAGTAAAGGCTTATAGTGGTTGCATGACTTTGTCTTTTTACTATATTAAATGGGCTGTTTATTTCCTTTATATTATTCAATGCTAATTTTCAAAGGTGTTTAAATCTTTACGGTTATAGTGGCTGTTTGGTTCTCTTTTTTTGGCCATGTCATTACAGGTGCTTGCAGCAAATTGCTATTTTCTCACATAAATTCAAAACTTTATCTAAAAGCCTTAGTGGGAGGTTTATATACATTAATCATATATATGAATGCTACATGTTTTTTGTAGTGGCTTATTTGGACTGTTCTATTTTATCACATAATGTCAAATATTTAAAAAAAGGAATTTGATGACGAGGTTGAATTTGTGTGAACCTAAGTTGTCCTTCTCAGCTTGTCACTGAGTTTCTTGAACTTTCCTATTTGTACAAATCATTTTTATGCCGTTGGAAAAACTAACGGCTGCAGACATTGATGATCACCATCCAGCAGCTGTATCAGGCCTCGTCCTTGTAAAATACAGGCTCTTTAGAAACATGAACATCACTTGTTAAAAGGTGAATATATGTATATATTTCAGCCTTGCAAACTGAATGCATCTGTTTAACAAGTAGCTGTGAATTGTTCTGATTGGTGCCAAATTAAAAGCCTGCTTGCACCGTTGAGTTTCTGCAAACAGATTCAATTTAACTCTGTTGTTTATTGTTTACCCCAGGTGCATGCTGCGCGTGCTGGATTCCTTTGGTACGGAGCCAGAGTTTAACCACGCCCACTACGCCCAGTCCAAGGGTCACAAGACGCCGTGGGGGAAGTGGAACCTCAACCCACAGCAGTTCAACACCATGTTCCGTAAGTCCACATTTATTCTGAGCCATATAAAAAGAAGAAAAAATAAATAAATGTATATACCCCATACTGGATACAAAGGAACAAAAATATATACCATAGTTTTTGGACTATAAGTTGCACTTTATTTTTCCGTAGTTTGGCTGATCCTGAGATTTCTAGTCTGGTGTGACTTATATTTGCTTTTTTGCTCTTTGACACATTTTTTGACTGATACGACTTATTTTCCAGAGCAACTTAGAGTCCGAAAAATGTGGTTGCCACTTTAATTCGACATTTGGTAAATATTTTTACAAAAGACAGTGTTCCTACACGGTCTGGAAAAAGTCTGAAATTCAGGATATGCATGGAAAAAGGAAGAAAAACTGTTTGTATTTTAGATTAGCTAAATGTTTGATCCAACTATCATCCATCCCTCCAATTGTCCATCCATACGTATGCAGTTATTTGTAGAAAATGTACGGTGCAGTTTTTATATTCAGTATTTAAAATGGAAGCTTTAAACTTTAAATTCTGAAATGAAGATTGTAGGAATCCTTCCTCTCATAATATGCAGTTGGTAAACACACCTGTAAGCTTCAGCTCCGATTTGTTTTATTACTGGGTTTTATTTTAAGATATTTTACATAAATCCGAAGTTTTATGTTCTGACTGAGAAAAAAATCTCGTTTCATCTAAATTTTAACTACTGAATTGATGTTTTTTGGAGGGAAAAAGGCAAAAGATAAAATCCAACAGACAGCCACTAATGGAATATCAAGAAGATTAGTAAATAGGAGATCAGACTTTCAGCTCCTCTTTTTTACTGTGATTATGAATGTAGGACATAGTGGTTTTATAGCTGTGCTGAGTTCAGGGCTTACACGCTCTAAGTTAAATCAAACCCATTTCCTAAGGCAGATGAGACACAATGTTTTAAAGAGGAAGGGAGAAGCCCCCCAGGGTGCTGACCTTTTCCCCATGGCTTAGAGAAAGTGAAATGTTACCCCGACTATTCCAGTTAGCGAGGTGAAGCCAGGAGTTGTGCCGAATCCAACTGCACCTGAATAAGCCCTTTGTCCGCTGAATAGGGGATGTCTTTCACATAAAACACAGGGGCTTTTGGAGAAGATCTAGCCAGGAGGCGCTAGGTTAGATGATATCTCGAGTGAAACAAGTGCACTGTGGTTTGGGCGAGTGTTAAAGCCACAAAGTGGCATCAGTTGCCGCCACGAGACTGGGGATTTTTTTGTGTTCTTTCTGTGCTGCACAACACCTTGCCTTCAGGCTGCAGATTACATGTATTCATTACATTTTTACAATGAAGTAATCTTTATTTGTTGGATGACCTTTTTGCTCCGAGTTAATCGCTTCTAGACATTTTAGTTATCAGGATCTGCTAATACTGTCGAACAGTCACAGTACCTTACAAAAGTATTCACACACCCTGAAAGTTCTCACATTTGTCATCATTTTACATCCAAAAATGCTATTGTTTATCTGATATACCAACACAAAGTACTGCATAATTGTGAAATCGAAGAAAAGGGATGTGCAAGTTCTCTCTGGGTACTCTGCCATCCAAAAACACGACTCTTAGATCGCCCTTTGGTACGTGTGCGTGCTCACACACATACATGTAGCCCAGTGCTTAACTATATACGTTTGTTTTTAGTTAACCTTTCAGCTACATACCCAGAACCTAAATCCAAAATGGATATTCCAAGTCATCCGATAGATGTAGCAATGGATTAATTTAGTGGCAGTGAAATAATTCATTCTGGACTTGGATTGGTTCATTTGTGGCCATTAGGTTTTGCTCCATAAATCACTGAGTTCAGGGAATTGGGACTGTCTGGTCTCTGGTCAACAAGACACGATGGAGCTAAATTGACCTCATTAATCTATATCAGAGTTAGAATTTCAATCAGTGTTTTCTGCCGTTTACTTTGTGTTTATTTGATTGAGCTGCACGTCTTTTCGTTTTCTGTCCGGAGCCAGGAGTGAGGCAAGTTTTTACTGAAGAGCTTCGTCAGCTGCTGTTTTACTTTTTTAAATTTGTACCAAAAGAAATCTAATTTCTTGGTTATTTGCTGCTTCTAATCCCTTCCAGAGATGGAAAAGAACACGTGTAAGAATTGAAAACAGAAGAGTATTTCTGCTTCGAGCCTTGGCAGCTGTTATCGTGGTGGTGATCTGCCAGTCTGATTGTCCCTGGAAAGCTATGATCGCTTACATCGCTGGCACACCTATTCACTTTGGCTTTTCTGACTTTTTTTATTTGTGTCGGACAGTGAAGAGAAATCTAAATGTTTTTACAAATACTTTCCTGAATCAGACCTTTAATGTTGATTTATTTCAAATCCAGCTGGAGCTTGAAAGGCGTATATTTCCTGTTTGAAAATCAAGACGTAGTCGTAGTATAAATGGATGTTGTCCTTAGAAAAAGATCCAATGTAAATGATTTAAACTGATCCCACATGAAAATGCAATGCTTGGGAAAAACGCTCCTCATTTGAAAAAGTTTCAGCTGCTCCATTTGACTGACAGCAAAATGAGAGCGCCGACACTGTTTTCTAGAAATGCTGTAGAAGTGACAAACTGCTCTTAAGAGTCAAGAGTCTGTTATTATGCAACCATAGTGATAGTTTGGTTAAGGTTCCTGCTGTAGCTGCGCTTCAGGAAGTCGGCCGGTACATGCCACAGCTCATCCAGCGCAGAAACCTGTTTATAGGTAGCATTTTTCAGATAATTACGTCCAGAGGGACACGTCCTGCACCGATGATTATCGATAACCGTGCTGCTCTGCTCCGGCGGACCATGTTGTACCTCCCTCACTCCCAATCTAACAGAGGGAGTTCCGACTTTACTGCAAAGCAAATTTGTCTCCCGACTCGAGTTCATCAGTAGCAAAAAAGCAGCTGGTTCTCCAGCAGCGCTGTCCTCCCAGGCTGTTTGTTAGCTAATAGTGATTGAAGCTGTAGCAAGCTGAGTGACATTTTGAGTGGCGGCTCTAGTGGGAGACCAGGCATCTGTTGCCAAAAGCATCAAGAGGGCTGAGCGCTAATTACCAGCCTGTGCTGTTTATACAGCCAGTTTGGTACGCTGCGCTAGTGTGGCCTCTTTGCAGTACGCAAAAACACATCTGCCTTTTAGCGCCGAATATCTGTGCTGTTTGAAAGATCTGGAGCAGATGTGCTTTTGTAATATTAAACCACCTTGGAGGTGCCAGTGTTCCTCCACAGTACATATGAACAGTCTGTATAAGAAACAAACTACACCCTACCCATCCTAAACCAGGGGACATCAGGGAACAGAAATGTGAGTAAAAAAGGAAGCCGAGAACAATAATAATTGTGTGAAATAATTAAAGCTTTAACTTATAGATTAACTGTGACATGATGTCATTATTAAGGTTTTAGTTGAAGGGTATTATCATGAGTGTAAAACACAGTAGGCGTCATCAGTTGTCTGTCGTTTTTTTCCAAATTGTATCTTACGGATGGTGTTGCTGTCTTCCTGAGCCGTTTCTGTATTGTTAGTCTTAATGTATGATCTTTACAATCCAGCAGGTATTTCTGGAAGTTGTTGTTTTCACGACATGGCTCCTGCTCACACGGACACCTCCCACAGATCTGCTGATCTCTTCCCACGTGCTACTCCCACATTCCTGCTCTCTCCCGCACACTTCCCATGCAAAGTTGGACCGACCATGCCGGGCGGCATAAACGCTCCTCTGTGCGTCCTGGTGCCGAGGAGATTTGAATACTTCGGGTTACATTTGCAAACCTCCGATCCGATCTTGTTTTTGAGGATTCTTTTTCTCCGAGTGTAAAAACCTACAGCAAAGATAGCTGTGCAGCTCGATGTAGAACGTGATGAATTTCCGTTTCTGCGCCGAGTAACTGAGCAGGCGGCCGCGCTCATTTACTCTGAAGAAGGCCTTTCTTTTAAAGGTGTTCAGCCTGAGCCGATAGGTTAAGCTCTGACAGAACAAACACTAGTTTTGACACATTCCAGCCAACACCTCAGCTGATAAATATAAATGAATAAACTTTAACACTGCTCCATTGTTTCTGCTGTTTTTGTCTTAAAGGTCGCCCTCACGTCAGAAGCTCTCTGCCGTGATGAGTACGGGGGTTTGAAGAGATGAAACAGACTCTTTCAACTCTTCCTTTATTTATTAGTTGGCAGAGAAAGCCTCGCCTCCCCCGACTAATTGGCCTCAGTTTGTCTCTGGTTATAAAGTTCTGGTAAAAAACAAGCTCTGACCGCAGCAGTTCCCTGCAGCTCCACTTGAAACCACAACTATGCACCAACACACCTCTTTTAATGCAGCCAGTTTAATTCACTTCCTCTCTGCTCTGCTCGCCCACTGCAAGCTTTTGGGTTGAAATGATATCGTCAGGCTGGTTTCACTCTTGACTTGTTCTGTTCTGACTGCAGTCCAGACCCTTGTCCACAGATTTGTTGTGCAAGACAGATGGCGGCGAGGTGAGGCGCTGCCAGCTCCGGGTACCACACTTGACCTGCTCATCTTGTGGTTCCCATAGTTACCGGTCATTGCTTGGCAGTCAGAAATTGTGTGTTTGCAGAGCAGCATCCACGTCCCTTTGGGTTTCTGATCCTTACTAAACAGTTCAGCTAAAATGGATTCTAGTGTTTACAGGATTTCGTCTTTTAATGGATGGGGTTTAAGAAGAAACGTGGCTGAATGTGTAAAATCGTTTGTTTTACTACAAAAAAGACGTTTTACACTATTGTGTTGTTTTTTTTCCTCATGGAAGCCTAATTGAAATTCAGAGTTTTCTCTTGTTTCTCTGTCACAGCTCACACCCCAGACAACAGCTTTTTGGGCTTCGTTGTGGAGCAGCACCTCAACTCCAGCGACATCAAGCACATCGACGACATCAAGAGGCAGAACCAGTCTCTCGTCTACGGCAAAGTCGACAACTTCTGGAAGGTACTGCGATCTTTGCCCTACAACCAAAACACAAGGAACAACTTTCAAACCAGGAAATCTTACCATTGCTGTGCTGTGATAGAAAGAAAAATGCATACTGGCTCCACCGGTAACCACGTCTAAATAGCCTTAAATTTATTTTTTAAACTGTAGCAACATTTGACTGAAAATTTAGTGCATTTTTGAGCATTTCTTTTTATGCACACGCTATTTAGATCAAAGGGTCTCAAACCCGTCTTTAAACGGCCGATGTCCTCCCACATTTAGATGTGTCCCTGGTCCAACACGCCTGAGCTGCTGCCTCAGCATGCAGTCATGTCCGACGGAGTCCTGCTAATGACCTAATTATTTGATTCAGGTGTTGAAGCCGAAACCCATTTACAGTTTGCAGGATACCAGGATACTGGCCTTGGAGGACTGGAGTTCAACGTCCGTCTTTTGCACAGGGTTTTAAAGGATGTAGCTCCCAAGGTGGTGTGACAGGCCCACCAGATCTATTAATTTGTGATGGTAGGAAATAAAAGCCTTTTGTTTTTGTCAGTAAGTAGATTTTTTCCCCCCACATTGGTTAAATTATGTACTCTGCTTAAAGGCCAGGTTTTTCTAAACAGTTTCCATATGAGAACGGAGGGCAGTGTATACAAGCAAATGCAGAAATGCATAGTATTTATGCACCCTTAGGCTTGCTCTTTTAAGAAGTTATGATTTCCACAAATGGACAAATTCTGTCCGTATCTAGGTCGGTGACATGAAAGGGACATCTTGTTAGAGCTAGACCGGTGACCATCAGTGCATCTCTAAACCATTTTCACATTTCTGAGAGTCTTACATCTAAACCCTTTGAAGAACCTTTTGGAGGGAGGCTTGTAAAGGAAAACCTATTAAAACTCTGGTTTAACTGCTTAAACAGCAACTTCTCATCCCCTCAGTGGAGTTTTAATGCATTCAGATTCATGCTCACACTGCAGCACAGAGGCGTGGGGATTACTGTATCCTAGACAAAAACAACTTGGAGAGATTTGAGCATTGTCTGGCTTGCTGTGGATGGTTGGGTTGCTGCCTGCGCCTTGATGAGCTTTTAGCTGACACGTGTATGCTTTCTTTTTTTACTCAGACTTGTTGACAGAGCAAATCAATGAAATACTAATGAATGCTTCATATAACATGCAGGAACCCTCCGTCATCTGTGGATTATGTGAAGAAGTGTTGAGTTATTTTGTATTTCTAACTAGACAATATTTCTATTGTCCATGTACTGATGGGATTTACCCTGCGACAATACATTAAGTCATGAAGTGGAATGAAACTGGGAGCAAATTCATTATTAAAAATGACATACTGAGGGGCGATTTAAGTCACATTATGAGGGTATAAATGTTAAAGGTATATAGCCACGTTATATGCTTAAAAAAGACCAAAAACCATTTGATCATGATAAAATAAGGTTATATACACCAAGCCTCCATCCTGATAATGTTTTGATGGTCCTTTCTGTAGAGAAATTTAGCCCCAGCGCTGGGCGCATTTAGCAGATATAAACAGATGTGGCGCCATCTAGTGACAGTATCGCAGAACTATATAATGATGGACCAAGCCTGACCCTCTGCAACGCCTCGTAGTAAATGATAAATGGACTGAACTTATACAGCGCTTTTCCATGCTGTCATGCTGACCACCCAAAGCGCTGTACAGCCACATTCACCCAGTCGCTCTCACTAACGCGCACACATTTATACACCGAGACGCAGCTCGGTAGGCAACTTGGGGTTAAGTGCCTTGCCCAGGGGCACATCGGCATGTGGCAAGGGGAAGCTGGAATCAAACCCACACCCTTCTGATTGCCAGTCGACTACTCAACCCATCAAGCCACAGTAAGGCGGCAGCTCGGCGTGATCGAAGACCAACAGTTATTAATTAAATAAACCGATCTACAGCAACTTTAAGAGCCTCATATCAGAACATTTACTCACGTCAGTCAACTCTGCGGTCACATCTGAGCAATATGCTGGTTTAGCCTCCGCTCCAGTGAACACCAACGTTCATACTGGACTCCCAGCGACGCTCCAGTCTTTTCCCTCTTGGAATCCTATTTTTTTTTTTTCTCCCCTGGATCTTGGACCTTTGTTCATTGTTTCGCCTTTAGCTGTTAGCCGCTTCCCTGTTTTAACCCCTGCTGTGCATGCGCTGTTCATACTTACATTAAAATTGTAAATAAACACGAAAGGCTTTATTTACTAACAAACTGAGCAAAAACAAAGCATAAAACACCAAAATAACAACTAATTCATCAGCTGGACGTAATAATATTTCATAAAAACCTTGTATGCAACCAGAGTGAGATACTGACGTATAGATTTAAAAAAAAGTCAAATAATGTGGATATGCACCTTTAAGGGGTTCCCGTTTTTAAGCCAGAGGTGACTTCAGGTTTGTTTTGAAGTCAAGAGTGTGAGCTGCTGTGTGCCATTCAGTGAAGCTTTAAAGAGGGCAGACAGAGAGGGGGGAGCCCATTGCTCACAGCATGGGCATTAGCTTCTAATCAGACTCCCAAGTGTGTTCATTACCTCCTGCTTTTAATTAAAGGGCCATTTTAGAGCTGACTTGATAACGAGCTGATAGACCGACTCTGTTTCCCTCGGTTGTCCCACTCGATTGTGCTCTTTTTAGATCTGTTTTGCTGCACTCCAGAGGGTTCGTTTTGCTAACCTATGTAAATTTTTTAAAAGAAGTGGAAGACTGTAGAGGTACAAGACCTTTATATGGGGTGTGAAAATGCTTTAAGGGGCTCTGAATCTGCAGCGGTTGTCGGTGCACGTCATTTCAGAAACGTTTTACTGTCAGCGATTGAGAACGGTGAAAATATTCTGGTTCTGGCAGAGATCAGCAACAAAACAGTAACCGGTTGAAGCTGACAGAAATATTAGCTTTAATGGAGCAGTTTTTACAGCCATGAAAAGCAGAAGAGGAACTCTCACAGAGCCGTTATGCTTTTGTTTTGTGGTATTTAGGAGACCTCTTCCTGTCAGCTTAAACAGGAAGTAGTGGCTGTTGTGGGTTATAGCTCAGAAACATCCAATGAGATCATTGAAAAAACTTGGTGTGTTTTCAATTGGTCCTCAACGATTAGACTGTTTTTCTTGCTACAGAGCACAGCTTACCTGTTACATGTCCACGTGTAAACGTGCCGCGCTGTGTCGGTGTAATATTACGTGCGCTGCACGATCCCAGACCAGATGACTTGCTGCTGCAATCACCCCAGACAAATAAGTCAATAAAAGGACGGCCAGGTTTGGATGTTAATGTGCTCATTGTCGGTCAGACAGGTAGAGACGGCCGTAGAAGCGCTCATTACTGCGCTGAAGAGGCGGGAATCAGACGTCAGCCACGGCAGCAGTCACAGTTTCAGGCCATACTGCTCGATGTTCTTGGAGGTCATCTTCAGTTGTCATCGGTGCATCTGGAACGACCAAAGATCGCTGGTTTGAGCTGCAGACCAAAGATTTTGTTCATGATGTCTAGCTGTTTGTCATATATATATTTCTTAGTACATAGCAACACCTGCTTTTAAGTTTGAAGTGAAGGCAATTAGAACATTTGATACACTTTCATATTTTATTTTTGTGTAATTATCGTGATTCTGGTTGGTTTTCCTCCGTTATTGAGAATCTCCGTTTCACAGATTGGCTGCTTAGCTGAAAATGAATGTCTCTTGATGAAGTAATGGACCTCAGATAAACTACAGCCTGTTTGGAGGCCCTCTCTCTCTCTCTCTCTGCCTGATCAGTATGCTCGAGAGCACAGGTGCAGCAGCCACATTCATCCTGCGAGTGTACAGAGAAAAACGCTGCATGAAGCAGGCTGAGTAATCACCAAAGCTACATTTACACTCTTATTTACGCCCATATTTTCAGGACACATTTTCAGTGCCATCTTAATCAGCATCCGTGCAGACGGAATGCCCAAAGAGGAATTAGTCTCCTTTTTAAAAGCCATGTTTTCTCATTCCTTTCCATCGGTTTATTAGAGCAGGTCCTATGATGCAAGAATCTAACTCTAAAACTGCCTCGGGGTGGGAGTTATTTACAGACACACTGGAAAGCTCATAAATTGAATCTTGTGCTTGTGTACGTTAGGATGTAGGAGCTGCCATATTAGATCATGTTAGAGCATGTGTGCATGAATCTGCTTGTCGCACAGGACAAACATAATCTCCCTCCTGTGCTACAGAGGGCCAATAAGGAGGAAAATAACAGGATGGGAGCTTCCACAAAAGCACCTGCTGATCTCAGCCTCCTAGGAAGGAGACATGTTTTTACGCTCTTTCGAACGTTGAAATAACGCATGCTGCTGTCGTTTGTGGCTGAAATGTGCTGATTAGAAATAACAGTGGGCAGAAATGCTCATGCACAAACAAGAAGTCCTATAATCCCTCCAGAAGGCAGCTTTCCACATGACTTCATGCTTTGTTTACATTTACATCTGTGGCAACTTTAAGGTCAGAACTCTGGGCTCAGCATCGGCATCATCGGCGTCAAATTACTTCTATTAAGGATCCTGGAACTGCGGCGCTTGATGTTGGTGGCGAGACCTAAAATAAAATGGCCAGATCACCTCGGATGTCCGTTTCTATGGTAACTCAGCTGAAAGAGTAGAGATTCGGAGCGAAGCAGCAGAGAGTGACTGGCTGCCTTTTCTGTACCCTTATCTTTGTCCCCACACACATCCTCACAAAACAAGCTATTGTTTATGACGGCAATTATTTAATGAACATAAAATATTACAACGCGCGTAACCTAATCTCATAACTAGATTTATATATATTTAGTCCCTCAAAAAGGTATTCACACCCCTTGAATTATTTTCTCACTTTACCATCACAAACATCACTGTAGTGAATAATTATGAAGCGGAAGAAAAAGGAGACATTGTTTCAAAATTTCTTCATGAAAATCTGTTTTCTGTCCCTTTGATATCTCTAAATAAAATCTCAGTATGGATCTAGTTCATCTGTGAAGGCATCAGAGGTTTATAAGAGACCATCATTTTTAAATGTATGGCACAACTGTAAACAAAACCTACCAAGACGTGGTTCTACACCTAAACTGAATCAGATAAACAGGAAAGAGACCTGCAGTAGCTCTGGGGGAGCTGCGGTTATCCACAGCTCAGGTGGGAATGGATCTGTCAGCATAACTACTAGTTAGCTTCAAAACTACGGCCTACATGCAAAACACTGTAACAGGTTGAGGTTGTCCTACACGACAAATATCTGAGGATAGAAGAAGAACTAAAGTGAAATGGTTTACATCAAAGTATATTTGAGTTTAAATGGTCCAGTCAAAGTCCTGACCTAAATCTTATTGAGACTCTGGCTTAATAAACTGATGCTTAAGGCAAGGAAGTTTTAGTTATAAAGCACCTTTCAGTAACACGATGATCCAAAGTACTAGATGCTCTCCATCAAAACTGGCTGAGCTTGAGCTATTTGGCAAAGAACAGTAAAACAATTTCCATCTGTAAACGATAGAAACCTGACAAAGCATTGAAAGGTTTCAGTATTTTTGAAAGACACCGTAAGCCGTTTTGCTCCGTGTGAATTTACGTCTTATTTTCACTGTGAAAGAAGCCATCCAGCGAGGCAGAAAGGTGAGAATGAGCCCAACGCACAGAGTGGTGAGAGCTGCAGGCCTTTGGCATTAGATCAGAGAACGTGATGAAGAAAGAGGAACCACACAGAGCAGAAAAACACACACACACACACACAAAAATGGCACATACAAAGTAGAGAGGGGCATGCTGGTAAACACACACAGGTGCATTTCCTTCCACCTTTATGCCGGGTTGTGGCGTTCAGCAGCAAACCGTAGCTGTGACTCGACTGGTGTGATGTTGCAACTTTGTGCCACAGATGCTTTAAACCCACACGCTCGTTTTTTCTGTCCGTTGTTTTTTTTTTTCTTAAAAGGAAAGACTGCCTTGGCAGAAGGAAAAAGGCACAAAGCACTTTTAACTGTTTAAGTGACTAACGCAACCACATAAAGAGGTTAGAATCTGACGAGTAGTTCACTGTTCACAGTGAAGACAGAAACGTGCGGGGTTAAATATAAAATAAGGCAGATAAGTGTAAAGTATTCAGCAAAGCTGGATTTATTTATCCACAGTTAGCAGCATGATTAAAACTTAACGACACACTTCTCTGAAGAATTGTTTGATGAATCAAAACGCCGCTAAGATGCCCCTGAGGAGCAGGGCTGTGAAACTGGTGATAATTGCAGGTGTTTCCTTCACTGTGGCAGCAACTTTAACTATATCTGCAGCGTGTTTGTTTGCCGTTTACTCTTCCTGTTGCAGCTCTCTGCCTCTTCACATATGCTCAGCCTGGTGCGCTTGGATGATGTAGCACACAGATGCACAGCAGGGACTGAGCTGTCAGCCACATAGCTGCTCCTCCACCGTCTCCCGGTCCAAAAACAGGAGAAAAAAAAAAATCATGCTCTGGCAAAGCACCAATCTCCAATAGATTATAGGCTATTCTGTCTAATGGGCCATGGCAGAGCGTTGAAAAGAAACTGTTTCCTGACTCCACTCCAAGCACCTCTGGATGTTATTATGCCCCGCCATGCTCCCCTATGGGGTTCACAGGCGTTTGTTGAGGTGTTTATGGATGTTTCTGGATTCTAGATGGATGGTTTTCCATTGTCATGTTGAGAAGATAGATCTAAGATGAGACAAACTAACATTTATAAAGGTAGATAAAGATAACTAGGGGTTTGCTCATTTGGGAGAAATGAGAAATCTCAGAATTACTCATTTCTTTTAAATTGTCAGTATACGATTGTACAAATGAACACGTTTTAGGCCTTGTACACGCGTAGCCGGGTATTTATAAAACCAAATATCTCCCCTACATCGTTTTTAAAAATAATACCGTACACACGGGATCAATTTGAGAGAAATTTTATCCACACAAACCCATTTAAGTTCACCATTAACCATTGTTTTAAACATGGCAGACAGACACAACGAGTCCTTCAAAATAAAGCGATGTTGAGCAGCGTTGTGCTTTTGTAAAACAGCTGATCCTCGCCTGCTTTTTCTCCTTTGCACCTCAACATATTGAAGCAGCTGTGCTTGTAAAAACAAACGTAAAGCATCTGGACCAGCTGTGATGTTTATAATGCTCCATGTACGCTCTTACTTCTGTCCAGTTTAACATCGATTAGACGCATATTGTTAATAATCACAACAACAACGTAGAAATCAGCACTTCTCTGCCAGCATTCATTCTTTACTTACCGTATGGCCAAGTCTATAGCAATGGCCGCACAGGTGACATCAGCGCTGTGATGCAACGGACCCTAAAACTGCGTCTTGTCATGTATACGCACCAGTTAGAAACGTTTTTAGAAATCTCCACTTTGGGCAGAGTTTTCAAAATCATTTGTTTTTAGGCAAGGAAAACGGCGTTTGTGTGGATGAAAGGCAGAACCGCATAAAAATGTTTCCATTTTCCCAGATACCCGGCTATGTGTGGACTTGGCTGGTGATGTAAACTGACAGATTTTCAGCATGATTGGCTCTGATCAGAGGTTGATCCTTTCCTGATCAGACAGCCCACTGATGACACATAAAGCTGTGGATGCTGCTCCCTCAGAGGTGGTCGTTTCAGTTTCAGGGACGTGTTCAAAATAAAGTCACAGGAAGCTCAGAGATTTAAGAGGCTATTTAAAAGGAAAACAACTTTTCTACATGTTGAGACAAATGTCATTAGCTGCATTTCCACCCACCATCAAATTACGCAAATTGTAATTGTGAAAATAAATTTGCTTAATGGACACGACAAAAGGAAGAAGTGGGTGGATGATGGCGCAGCATGTTTTTTTTTAATGAGTTATCGCTTAAACTTACTCACGTCATGTGATTTTTTTTATTTATTTATGGCATTTAATTGCGAAATTGTGGTGTAGCAGAATATCAACAAAATTTGTTGACATTTTTAAAACAAATCAGGCTGACAGGATGAGAGAGATGTCTTATCATTTAACCTCGGTTGTGGAACAGTGTGCAATTGGAAATGTTAGCAACATTTTTTACATTTCAGTGAAGGCAAGGAGCTGCGTTCTTTAGGGAAAAGGCACTGAAACTAGGCATGTCCCCTTCACTCATAATTATTGCGACGCCCATGCCTGAAACAACTTGAAGCTGATCAGGGACACTGGAGAGAAATCAGCTGACATCCAAAGGGCTACGTGTGCATCCAATCAGACCAAACTCTGCACATGTAAAATGCAAATCAGACTGCAGGTTTAGCCATGCTAGCTATGCTAACTGGGCTCAATGCTAAGATGCTAAACTCTATGAACATTTTGTCTTTGCTTTATAATTAAAAAGTAAACACAGTACTGCAGCTTCTCCTCTCACTCACACAGTGTGACGTAGCCTCTGCTCATAATTACTCATTGATGACTCCCTGCAGGAAGGCTAGAAAAGATATTTGAATGCTGTTGTTGTCTAAAATTTATAAACCTTGATGAGATCAGCCAAATGATTTCAATCAATGCATCTTCACTGCTAATATTTTCTTTGTTCCTAACATGAGGCATTTTGGGTAATATATGAAATTAAAAGCAATTAGGAGAAATTAATTTAGAAATTCACTGCTGTAATTAAGTTCAGACGATGACGTTAAATTGTCTGGCATCTGACCTGCAGGCCCTTAAGGCCGCTGTGTACTCCAAGAGAAATTAGACATTTTTTCTTGCTCATACAGCGAGTGATGTCACTTTGCTTGTTTGCTTGTTTAGGTTGGAGAAATGGAAATGTCTCACCCATCTGTTGAGCTATAGTCGCTCAGTCCTGCAGTTCAACTCTGGTGGTTTAAGCGGTCAGACATGCTGCTTCTGCTCTGCTGAGTTTGTGTGCAGGGGATCTGTGTGTAAATTTGTCCTCACTATCCTAGCGGGGCAGTCCTGCCCTGTAGCACCGTAAGCCCCCGTTTCTGCAGTCTCTCCCCCTGCTCCTGATCTTCAGGGAAGTTGGGCCGACTTCTGCTGTTGAGCGTCCCATGAAGTATGAATAGACGGAGTTCTTCCCACCCTATGAGTGAAAAAGTGTGTTCTCGTGGAGTATGTAACCAGCTTTAGTCTATGACTTTGTTTCTGACCTGGGCCGGCTGTTGTAAAACTTTGCATAAAGTGGTTCTGTAATGGCAAACTTCACGCTTTGCCATAAGCTGTGAGCTTGGCGAGTCAAATCAGTTTTGATCAATGATGCTTCTTGTTGCAGTGCAGTCTGAAGGTTCAAAGGTCAGACAGGTGTCTGCATGAGGTTATGCCCAAGGACTTTATCTGGGCCCAGTGTGTCTAAGGATGTTTGCTCGCTATGTTGACATGAAAATGATTGGATTCTTAATCTGCATTTAGATAAACCAGAGTTAGACCATTCCTATTTTCCATGTTCAGACTCTGATGATCAGGCCTGTTGCTTGCTCTCTGCAGAGATGTCTGGCAGACTGTGTGCTACATGGGAAATGACTTTTTCTTTCCTCCTGCAACGCTGATTGAATGAAGTGAAGTTTTCCTCTGACTGACAAGCTTCCAGTTTTGGGGTGCCAGTGCGTGTCGGCTGGAAATGGTTTCAGATGGCCGAGGCTTTCAGAGGAACGTTTGATGTTGACAGTTCTGGGATGGCCCCGTCTGCATCCTGATGAGACTGGAGCTCCTTCAGCTTCAGATAAATGTTGCATCAACTCAGAAGCTGCCTTCCTGGAAGGATCTTTCATAGCCTGGGAATGAAGATGCACCTCGGACATCTAGGAAGAAATATATGTTGCTGCTAAGACTGTTTTCTGGGAGCAGCTAGAGGCGAGGAGTTAATTGAAATGTCAGATTGCAAAGAGCTTGTTCTTTTAATGCAAACCTAATATTAGGCTCTACCACGCATTCATCCTCTGTTTCACCTTAGACTCCAGAAGCTTTGTCGCCAAGGAGTGCACCTTATTCTCCAGGTGCTCTTACATATTAAAATGCTGAGGGTTGAAGGTTTTACTCTTAAAAGTAAAATTTGCACAAGTTATTTAGGCGCTGTATGTGTGGGATTCTCAGCCTTATTCTGCTTGTTTCTCAGAGGCTGTATGTTGGCCAGTAAGCTTTTCTTCCCCAGACACTCATCGCTCAACCCTCCCGTTTCCTCTCTGAGCCGGGGTTTACAAATTCCCCCTGATTTACAAGGCCATAAAAGCTCACTACTGCCGCGTCCTCCAGCCTCAATCAGCCTCGCCAGCTCAAGCAGTAATTTTATAACTCTCTGAGCGTGTACTCCCGCTCGGAGCTGCTGCCGCCATCCATCCATCGATCCGCTTCCTGGTTTTACGTTGCAAATTGGGCGATCCAGGGAGAAGCGCACATCCCCATGGATCAAACATGAACGTGAAATCCACATCCGTCGCTCTTCTCAGACGTTGTCCTTAACTCTGTGCTGACTGTTTAAGCGTCACGAGTGCAGGAAATAAAACAAAGAAGGCAAGGAAATACCTCAGTTGTTTATTTTTATCGGCGTTGTGGTTTTTCTATGCACAAAAACACGTTTCCTAGGTTATATTTTGTGCACATCCTCTCCGTTGGCCTCCTCCCGCCCCACATATGGCCCTCCCTTACCTGCAGATCAGCATAGGATGAGCAATGTGCACATTTCCTCTTCTGCTGAAGATGTATTTTACACTTGACCTGCATGCGCCCGTGTAAATCCTGCCTCACAAACAAATCCTCGCTCCGCTCTCCTGACTGAGAAAGCGCACAGGTTTGTGATTTCACCTCCCAATTAAAGATTCATTTCCATCTCTCTCTGTCTTGCGCACACACTGACAGATCACACACATTCACGTCAGGCTGCTTTAGTTACAGCAGGCTGGTTGGAGGCATCTGATAGCGGGGCCTCCAGGGACCCAGACGAGCGCCTACCTGAAACGTAAGCCCCTAAAGGAAGCTCTGAAGCCAGCAGAGCAGAAGGTTTCTCTCAGCTGAGTTTGTGTGCAGGGGATCCGTGTGCGAGTTTGTCCTTTAAAAATGTTATTTCCTCATGGGTCTCTGTCCTATTTTCAATCACTATGTCAGAGTATGTTTGTGTGTGAGGTTTCCTGCAGCAAAGAAGGAAATGACACCGCCTGATCGTAGCGCGCAGCCTTGAGACATTTGCTTTGCTCCGTGGATCCGTATCAGCATGCTGCGAAAGGCATTTTGCCTTCGGTTATATTGAAGCTCCCCATGCTGTCATTTACAGCCGCAGACGTGAGTAGTTTAAGTGACAGACCAACACAGCGGTACATAAGAGGAAGGAAAAGATTTCTGGCTTTTTGAAAGGCTTTGCGAATAAAAATCTAATAAGTAAAATGCATTCAGCTCTCTATGCTCTGACACCCTTCCATGAATTATTATTATGAACACACAACCAAATGACCAGATGAGACTAAACGACACATTTTGACCAATCCGTCAGGATGTTTGATTGAATCTGACTTTGTAAATGCTGTGAGATGACACGTGGCGCTGTACTCGTGATCCAGAGACACTGAACGTAACTAACTCTGATCAGTAAGGTAGTTGCAGTCTCGCTACCTTGAATTGTCACTTATTAAACGCTTACAGATAAGATAATCCTGAAATGAATAATAAGCCATGAGGCTTGACATAAAGCTTATCTTCAGCTGTAAATACACCATGAATCTGATGGCTCTTAAATGTTTCCTCTCGTATAGCCGATTGAATTTTGATGATCGTAACTGAACTTTAACACAAGTCGGCATATTTTGTGTGAGCTCTTTGGAGACGCTCATGTCTGATACGCTGTCATAAAAGCAGATTACCAAGGCATGAACACCCTAACTACTACTCTCTGCACATCTTCACCGTCGTCTGTCGCCATGTTTAACTTTTGGCCAGAAGGCCAGTTCTGTAGCTCAGAGAAACTGTCCCATGAATAAACCTGAATGTGCCTGTTTGTTTTCTCCGTCTGGCTCAAGGACAAGGAGAAGTACCTGGACATCATCCATGGCTACATGGAGGTCCACGGGACGGTGCACGGCACCAGCACCGTGTACCTGCCCAGCTACGTCAAGAACCACGGCATCCTAAGCGGCCGGGACCTGCAGTTCCTCCTGCGAGAAACCAAGGTGAGGCTCTCACAGAAACACATGAAAGGGCTCCCAGTCTGTGTCGTCCACACCTGAAAGCTACCCCTGGTGGTTATGAAGACTATCAGTAATTCTCTGCTTTGGGCCTTGATCCTCCGCAGAAGGAAAGCTTTGATTACTTGTCCTCTGAAAGCAGAAACCTTCCTGTCAGACGCTCAGAGCAGAGAGAGATCAGACAGAAACGGGTACAGCAGAGGTGTACATCATATTTCACACTTTCCTAGAGGAAATCAATGGAGATTCAGAGAGTTTTTCTGTTGTTCTGACCTTAAGAGCTCCAGTTAGGTGCTGACCAGTCAAACGCTGAAACCTGACTGCCTGATGCTATACTCTTCTCAAACCTGCTTACTCCATACCTCGATAGCTACTACTCTGCAACTTCTAGCTGCATCCCAGCTCAGACACCCCTGAATCAAATGGCTGTTGCCCCATCAGCAGTCACTCAGCTCTGCAGAGGCCTGGCGACCAACCGTTCAGTTGATCCAGGTCTGCTGGAGAAAGGACGCATCTAAATGTTGCAGGATAGTAGCTCTGGAGGACTGGACCGGCCACCCCAGCAATAAATAATCACATGATAAAATACGGTTTGCATTAAAAACCAATGTGCTCCTACAGCTACAACGACAGAGCAACCAGCAAACCCAGACCGCTCCATCGGACTGATGCTGAGCTCCTTTTGTTCATAAATGTTCTCTAAGGAACCGCTGAGGTCGTCCAGAACAGCTGAATGGACAAATGGATTCTGAGATCCATCAACTGGACTCGGTCACACTGATCAGAGTTAAAATTAGCTGAATACAAAAGCATGGCAAACTCCAATAAATACATTGAACTTTGTAGTTGCAAGGAGATGAAATGGGAATAATAAAGATTTCAATAGTTTTGCAACAGCCATCATATATCAAAGGGCCTCATTAAGTCGCTGACACCTAAAATTCAGCGTGGAGCCGTTACACAGCCGAGGGAGCTGCTGCTTTGTCACTCCGTCACAGTTTGCATGACAGCTGTCATCTCTGTCATCTTTATAATGTGAAATTTACATTTTAAACCGAGATACGGAGACGAGATCCTGCTGTTTATTTTCTCCCCCACTGTGTGTGTGTGTGTGTGTGTGTGTGTGTGTAGCGCTGAACACTACCAGAGAATTCATGGAAATCATGAGGCACAGTATCGCGTCCTATCTTCTTTGTGTGGCGTTTCCTTCATCGAGCACCTGGATGGTTTGCTGGCACCATTCCTGGGAACATTGTCTGACTGCGCTGTCGATGCTTTGTTAAGCAGAACGCTGGAATGTGGAATGAGCTGGTGCTCCATTAAGATGTCTTCCGAATACAAAACCTTTACTTGACACAAAACAAATGATCTAGAAAACAATATGAAAGTACAAAGAAAGCTTTTTTTTAATCTAGAATAGCACTTGCTCGTGTTATTAAAGCCTGCACTGCTAACGTTTTGAATTGTTAAAATGTTTATTTATTTGAAGTTTCACCTTGTCATAATTAATCTGTCACTATCCTGATCATTGTTTTTTCTGTTGTAATGTCAGTCTTTTACCCGTTTAAAGCTTCTGAATCATTAATCAGACTCGGTGCTATCGCCACATGTCATTTCCTCATAAAATCTGTTATGAACTCTGTTCCATTTTATTGTCAATTTCAGAAAAGTCCAGCGTTTAGCGTTTAAAATGCGACCGTGTCTCAATGATTCTCTGCAACATGGTGTGCGAAGCAGCCAAAGTACAGATATGATGCAACATTAGGAGTCTCAGATAAAGGGCCCGCCCATGATAAAATCATCAGAGATGTTTCAGGGCTTTGCAAAATAGCCGTGTTCTAGTCGGATGTACCGTTTCACTCCATGCACAGAGCTCCATCCTCACTGGTAGTGGCAGCATCAAGCTGTGGGATGTTGTTCTTCACAGAGACAGGAAGCTGCTCAGACTCGATGGCTCATGATGTCCAACGGCGGCTGTGAGGCATACAGGGGGAGTTAAACACCAACGCATTGGTTTCCTTCCTCTCAACACTTAGGTATTTGTGTTTTTCAATGAGGTATAAAGCCTAAATTTAGGATTTTTGGAGATCACAAACTAGATAAGGTTGTTTTTCCTCTTTGGAGCTGCTGATGGATCCGTGCAGCCTGCTGCGGATGCTTTAACCCATCTGATGAGCAGCAGGCTGATGCAATTGTTGCTTTAGGGGGAGTAAGAGTCTGAAAGCACACAGGAGACTCTTTAACAGTTTAAAAAACCCGTGTCAGTGCCATTTATTTAGCTGCGATGTGTCGACGTTCCATCCTGCTTGTCTGTGTTTTTTTTTTCGGCTCGTTTGTGTCTTGAAGCTCGGGCGTAGCTGCACAGCGAGGCAGCGGGCTTCTTCAAGCGTGCCAGTCAGTGGGAGCTTTGATACGGAGCAGTGCAGGATGCAGGCAGAGGCTTCGAGGAGAACATGTAAACAGGATGGTTTTAATGTGAGCTAATGGGGAGAATCTGGGTCAAAGACATATTCCCCATTGATTTCTGTAGTTTTTTTTTTTTCCTCTTCATTTTAATCCATAGCAGCCAGATCAGAGATGCTGGCTGGTATCCATGAAGTCCTCCCTCTGAGCCTCAGAGTCCTTCAGCCTGTATGGATTCAGCCCCCTTCCCTCCTTGCTCTATAAATAGTGCTCTTTGTTTCTCAGCTTTGAGGAGGAATATTAAAGAGCGCGGGTTGTGCTGCCACCTGTTGGTCAAACAGGGCATAAATACTGCAAGAGCCCACAGAGCATAATTACAAATACAAGTAGGAGCTGTCATGTGAGCGCAGGCAGGTTTTAAGCTACAATGCAGCATTGTGTGTTAGCAGCTGGTCTCTGTCAGCCTTTTGATAGCAGTCTCTCGTTGTTGTGGACAAGCTGCTCTGCAGCAGTTCACCGCGAGCCCCGGTTCTTCAAAATCCCAACCAGCCTTACTTTAACGGTTCACGGTTGCATCGAGTCATGTGAAGTTGCTTTCTACCAAAGTTCCCATCTCATCAAAGCGCGAAGGTTCAGCGCGCCTCCATCTGTAACACATGTTGACAAACTCCTGCAGGCTCATGGGAGGGGTCAGCCCAAGATTGATGTCTTCCTATTACTCTGCTTGTTTTTCCTCCCTTGTTGCTCTTAGAAAATGCGCTGCCTCCACCGTATTTTGTGCTGATAACATTTAGTTTCAAAGACGATTTAATGGCTGATGTCAGACAGCAAATTAACTTTACCGCCCCTGCAGCCTGTTATTTCAGGAGATGAACTCCTCATTCTATGAAAAAGTCAAAGCACAACAATGACGTCTCTAAGTAAAATGCACAGTAACTACTTCTCTCCTGGGGTCCGTTCTTCGTACGTCGCTAACTCAGTTAGCTGGATTTGATTGTTGACGATTTGGCATGATCTTGGATCGTTTGGTTCTTTGAAACTCATCCTGGACTTGTTGTCATAGCAACATGTGCGCCAGCCTAAACCTGCTCGAGAGCAGGCTTATTTCATGTAAACAGGATTAGATCATGGCTTTATAAACGGAGGAGATAGGGAAGTCTGTTGTAGCCATGTCCATTTTTACGACAGCAACCTGTTGCAGAAGGTGCAAGAATAATTCGTAGAGTTTTTCGAATTAATCACGTATTGCACAATAGACAGGATCCTTTAGCGCAACACGACAGTGTAATTGTAGAGAGATTTTTCTTGGTGGCTGTTATGAACAGACAAACACATTATTTAACAGTGGCTTTTAAAGAGGAAAAAGTTATGTTAGAGCCATAAAT
Organism: Fundulus diaphanus; assembly: GCA_037039145.1. Classification (NCBI taxonomy): domain Eukaryota; kingdom Metazoa; phylum Chordata; class Actinopteri; order Cyprinodontiformes; family Fundulidae; genus Fundulus; species Fundulus diaphanus. The sequence continues at coordinate 19,850,841 of CM073139.1, read as the reverse complement.
AGAAAATATTTAAGTTATTTGTATGATGGTTTGCTTTTTATTTTTATCATATTCAGTAAGAAGATTTGTTCGGGCCATTTTATTGTGAAGTTTAGTTTTACTTTGAAAGGCTTGCTTCCTGTCGAGCCGTATATTGTATTAGAAAAAAACTATGGACGGATTATCTAGACATGGAGCAATACGGTTTTTGACCGTGTAAACTGTGGATGACTTGGAAAAGGAAAAACTTCATTTTTTAGAGATAAAGAATTTTTAGTTAAAATTCCCAGTTTGCACTTCCAGTGTCTAAGGAATGACATCGATATTGGATCTGTTGCCATAACAAGTGGCTTTTTAAAATGCAGTATAATAATTAAAGGCTACCATTTTGTAGAATATTCTTGTACTTCACTTTTACTTGTCCCCATGTTCTAGTGGGTCCTGTGGAGGCTCTGACATAAAAGAACAAAGTAAATATGAAATTATTAAAAAGCTAAAATACATACTGTAGAAAGTGATAGAAACATCTAACATGGACAGTATTTACACATTTAATTTGTCTGCTGCTTTTTGCCAGCCCTCTCTCCTGGCTTTAGCAGACTTTGAGGTGTTCCCTGTCGTTTTAATTAATGACTCAAATTCGGCATAACCTTCTATTAAAAGTTCTTGTTCTGCTTGGGAGAAAAACTGTGGGCGTTCTTTGGCCATGCTGAACAGCCAATAGCAGCGTTGCTGATCATTGTTTCTACTATCGATACATTTCCCCTTTTAAACAAACGCATGAACGCGCAGTTATCTCAGATAACTCAATCCAGCCATACTAATCATAAACAACAGGTGTGTTCGAAGAACCCAATTAGCCGGATCATGATTAACCGGATGAAATCATCTTGGATGTGTCATTTGATCTCGGATGTTTTAAGCAACGTACGAATAACGGACCCCAGGAGTCGCTTAAGTAGTAAATAGCGGTTTCCATTTTCTTTACGGACAAAAATCTAAAGTATGGCATGCGTGAACACACCGTGCTGGTGGTGGCAGCATCATGCTGTGTGGATGCTTGTCTTCAGTAGTCAGAGCTGATGGGAAGAGAACCTGTTAAAGGATGAAAGACACTAAACATGCAGCCAGAGCTACACTGGAACGCTTTCTATCAAAGCTCATTCCTGCTATAATGTCCTAGTCAAAGTCCAGACAGTAATCCAGTTGAGAACCTGTGGCAACACTGGAAAAATAAAGTTCCCCTTTAAGTTTTTACTGTGTATTTTTCTGTATTTCAGTTGTTTGTGGGTCTGTCCTTCCCCTACGAGGGCCCTGCTCCTTTAGAGGCCATCGCAAACGGCTGCGCCTTCCTGAACCCCAAATTCACCCCTCCGAAGAGCAGCAAAAACACGGACTTCTTCAAAGGCAAGCCCACTCTGAGAGAGGTGAGAGGACACACCTGTGCGTTGGAATGGCTTGTCTCTGCTTTCTTCTCCTCACCTCTGCTCCGTCTCGCCTGCAGCTGACCTCTCAGCATCCGTACGCAGAGGTGTACATCGGTCAGCCCCACGTGTGGACGGTGGACATAGAGAACTCTGCCGAGGTGGAGCGGGCCCTCCGCTCCATCCTCAGCCAGAAGGTAATAAGGAATCAAACACGCCGGTTACTAGTGCGCACGTAAGCCCGTGCTAGCAAGACAGATGTGGAGATAAAGGATGAAAGTGAGACTGGCTCCATGAATATGCAAACCTGGCGTATTGCTGTGCTCTGCCCACTGGCCCAGAACAAAAGCTTTGTTCAGGGGACCAGCCTGAAGCTGCAGCCTACCAGGCTCCAGCTTGGCTCGCTCTCCCTGCCTCCCCTTCGTCCTCGTCTTGCCCCCAGCACACAAAGACACAGAAAGTGACTTGGTGCAACAACAAAGGCTGCAGTTGTTGCTCCTCTGTGCTTTAAGCCTTCAGCTGTAATCCAGAGTGAGTAGAGACCCAAGGGGCTCTGGAGGCAGCGGTACACGGAGCGGGCGCTTGGATAAAGTTTCTTTTCCGATGCCCATATACTGAGCCGTATGGGTTTGTGGCGTCTTGAATTAATGAGTTTTGTTGTGTTTTTCCGGTCAGATCGAGCCCTATCTGCCCTACGAGTTCACCTGTGAGGGGATGCTGCAGAGAGTGAACGTGTTCATCGAAAACCAGGTACGGTCTGCGGAGGTTGTTCCTGTTTACACATGAAATCTCCTCAAGGTGGGTGGGTGGTTTTCCTCAGGCACCGTTACAAAATGAAGGTTTAATTAATCGTAGCTTATAATTAGCTGCATGAGGAGATTATCAAGGCTTTCCTAGAGGGTGAGCTCTTTGTTAGCTAGATCCCGGAGCGCTTTCTCTTTTGATCTTCTTAAAAACAAACAATAAAACAGCAGATCATAAGAACCCTTTGCCCAGATCCCTTGAACATTTTCACTTCTGCTCACATTAAAAAAGCGAACTACTTTATTAGTAGTTTATCATAGACCGCACAAACTAATGCACGGTGGCAAAAACAAAACTTAAGTATGAATTCAAATAAAATCTTCTGTAGCGAGTCATCGTCACCTGATAAGTTAACAGAGCCCGGTGGTGTGTAATGTAATCTCAGCCTAAATCCAGCTGTTCTAGGCCTCAGAGGTTTGTTGGAGAACACAGCAGGCAGGTCGTGGAGACGTTTAAAGCAGAAAGCATTGTTGGGGAAAAAGCCGTAGAAGGTTTTGTTAATTTACTATAAACCATGTGGAAGAAGATGCTCCAGAGACTTGGGCTTCATCTGAATACCCTTCATAATAGCTCCTAGCTTCTCCTCCCATCTCCTGTTCCGTAACTTTTCACGGGGTCAACAGTAAGAAGTCTGTCGTGGGGAGGAAACGACTGCTGTGCCGGTTTCAGGCAGCTTTAACTCCGCCGTCATTACAGGACAGAAACGTTCATGGGTCAAATGAACGAGTCAAATCCAGGCCTACAGCCTTCTGAAAATGAACTGCAAATGTGCGTGCTTTCTGTGAGGAGGCTGTGGCTATGTGTCATGTCACGCAAAGGATTGTGGGATACCTTAAGAGTTCATAGCGCCGGTAAGGGACTTTGAGGTTCCTAGGCTAAACTAGTCTCGATAGGAAGCATAGAGGCTCCTTTTCCTACCTCTTCCCTTACTGACTGCACTGTTCAGACAGCACTGATCATGGCGACCGCTGACACACTTCCACTTTAGCTAAAGAGTCCTTGCTCTAGAAAGGTATTCAGATTGAGCCTCCGACTCCACCCTCCAGCAGTAGTACGTGTGATGCGTCTGTGTTTCCTGACAACGTCTTCTTTCCTGGTCAGGACTTCTGCCACGGTCAGGTCATGTGGCCCCCCCTCAGCGCCCTGCAGGTCAAAATGGCTGAGCCGGGTCAGTCGTGTAAACAGGTGTGTCAGGAGGCGCAGCTCATTTGTGAACCCTCCTTTTTCCAGCACCTCAACAAGGACAAAGACCTGGAAAGGTAGGAATCAGGGCACCGCTCACCTGTATTGTTAAAAACGCTCGCAAGGTGGAAGAGGAGACGGCCTCTGAGCCTTCCTCACCCACGCTGGAGAGCAAATGTAGGTTTTGAGGTGAAAAGCTGAAGCTGTGTGTGTTTGTGTCAGGTTCGGCGTGAACTGCAGGACGGTGGATTCCAGTGCCGATACGGTGGTCCCGGCCTACAGCGAATCTCGCCACCACTGCATCTTCCAGTCGGACCTGCTGCTGTTCAGCTGCGCCGGCGCCCACCAGACGCTGCGGCGCATCTGCCCCTGCCGCGACTACATGAAAGGCCAAGTGGCGCTCTGCAAAGACTGCCTATAGCACCTGCAGGCTGGCGGAGTGAAGTGAGGAGGGGTTGGGAAGAGGAGCAGGCTGGGTGTGGGAGTGACAGACACATGGAAAACTTTCTACGGCCGTGTTTGTTCTTCATATTTATTATTTTCCCCCAGCTGCAGGAAGGGACTCGCTCCTGTAGCCAGCCAGAGCGCCCATAAACTCTGATTTACCAGCAGGGGGCGCCGAGACTCCAGGAAACTGGTGGCTTTACTTGAACTAACAAAGGGAGTCGGGTCAGACTTTAAGCCCACAGCTCATATCAGTGACTGCCTCTCTGCTCAAGCAGGAAACGGACTCTACCGCCCTCTACTGATCGCCACTCCACAACCTCCGTCCATTCCTCCTGTTCAAATCTAACACTGTTCTTCTTTAGGTAGGTTTGCACTGCACTGGATACACACTTATACATGCTGAAGAAGAAGTTTTACACTGTAACCAGCTCATTCCTCTGCACAAGAGAGATGAGGGCGTCCTCGGTAAACGTAGATGTCTAGATTTTTATTCTGCAAGTTTTATCGGTCTCTGAAACCCCCCCCCCCCCCCCCCCCGTCCTCCTGTCCCAGATTTTAATGTTCAGAAGTGGAGCAGTCAGCATTGGTTTTCATTTTTATTTGCTTAAGTTGCACATTTGCGTTAAGGATGACTGAGTGTGTGTGTGTGAGAGAGAGAGAGATTCTGCAAAAGGCCAGTAGAGAATTGTGAAAGTGTTGCTACGTATCGTCTGGTCCCTGCCGGGGTGGAGGATCAGGGCAGGGATGGGGGGTCATTCTGTGGCTAGCGCTGTGGTGTACAGGGTCGCCGTGTGGTAGGATGTTGTAACGTCGTAGATGATAGAGCATAGTCAGTGAGGCTATAACACCGTCAGATGCCACAGCCTGCAGAGAAACACGATAACCTTACAGCCATCCATCCGTGTCTTCACGTAGACCAGCGGCGTCCGGCTCCAGGCCTCCAGAGCCACCGTCCTGCTGCCGGACGCCCGAGGTAGACGAGCTGTCTAAACGTGTAGAAAATGTTTGTCCAGCAAACGGTAAGCAGCAAAAACATGCCAACTAAGCATTCCTGCAGTGCAGAACCTGGTTTTCTTGGATAATCATTAGTATTTTAATTTGCCTGCAGACTAAAAAGTAAATAGGTTTGTAGTTCTTGTAATAAATGAAAAAAAAATGCACTATGGTATGAGATTTCTAAAAAGATATTAGTGACACTGTATATTGTTCATATAAGTTGAAATTTTCCTTTTGTATTTATTTTATATGCAGATCTTTATGGCTGTGTTTTGCTGGAAATCTTTTTATTTATAGCAGGGATGTCTTTATTCTTTTTTCTGTTTAACAGTTTTTATTTATGGATGGTAATTTAAGAATAAAATGATCGTAAAATGTATGATTAAGATGAGGTTTGTCTGCAACTCTTCAGCTTTTAGAAGCGATATGAGACTAAACAGTTCATACCCGTGAAACTTTTATCTCTTCACTGCAAAAATGAAACAAAAAAATAAGTCAAATTTTCTTGAAATTAGTGTATTTTTCCTTGATTTGAGCTGGTAAATAAGATGATTTGCCAATGGAATGAGATTTTTGCACTTAAAATAAGAACAACTCATCTCCATCATCTTATTTAGAGGGCAGAATATCTAATTATCTTATTTTAGGAGTCTAAATACTCATTCCATTAGCAGATCATCTTATTTACCTCCTCAAATCAAACACACTCATTTCAAGAAAATTTGACTTATTTTTAGTTCTGTTTTTGCAGTGTTATCTGAGCCACAATCTTTAATCGACCAACAGAAAGTAGAAAATGTGGAGGTGGAACGGAAATGATTCATGGTTTCAACATCGTTTTCGATCCTGTGGCAACTGAATGCAAATCTTTTAGGGTATCCATCTACCAACTTCACACATCCAGAGACAGTTTTACTCATTCTATGCAAAATAGCTCAAACTGGGAGCCGGGTCTTACCACAGACTCTCTATTGACTAGGCCATTGCAGCTCACGCTGTGTGGAAGATTGACATCCAGTCTTTTCTTTCAGGATGGTCCTGGATTTAGTTTGCTGAATAAAAAGGTCTTTCCTAAATTTTATTTGTAAAACCAAGCGTCATTTCCCTCCATTTCAGTAACAATCCACTTTGTGTTGGCGTATCACAAAATCCCCATAAAATACATGGAAGTTTGTAATTTGACAAAATGCTGAAAATATATGAAGCCATTAATACTGAAGACAGACATCAGTTACATTAAGTTTTAAACTTTTTTTAGGAGCGTCTTTTTAATTATACCATTACCTGCAGGTACAGATCAAAAAGCAGGGGGCGCTGTTGTCACAGCTTGTATTTTCTAGACAAAAAGCTCTTATTGTTCTATTTGGAGTAATTGGTTAAAGACGTAAATTACCAGCTTATGTTTTGTCTCATCGCTGTCTTTAAGACGGATAGTAGCAGACAAATGTGCCTTATTTTATTCCGAAAGGAGCAGGAGCCTCAAACTGTTCGGGGTGTTTTCTTTTTACATGTGTTTGGAGAAACTCGCGCTTCACTTTCTGTGTTTGCTCAGACTGTTTTTCTTTCGTCAGTGATCTGCTGCCAAGTTAGTATTTGGTGTTTTTTTTTTTTTTTTTTTAAACATAAATGTGCCTTTTGGTGTTTTTAGTTTGGTTCTGCCTGATAGTAACCAGATTACCCAATTAACAGTGTTGGGAGTAATTGGATCATAGCAGCAGATGTAGAATAACGGGCTGCCTTAAACTGATTATTCAGAGGTCTACAGCCTTCCCTCAGCTGAGCGCGCTACCCTCGTGGTTTGCCCTTCCTGAGTGAACAGCTGTGAGACAACCTTGTTTTAAAGTTGCAGCCAGAAGCCTTATTTACTTTGTTTTTCAAGCCTCACATCCTCTGTTTGGCTTCTACGAATCTGCTCCGAGCACCAACCATATCTCGTTTTTGTTGACCTCAGCGTTGTTTAAATCTGTTTTACAGTCACTTGAACGACTTCATTTGTTTCTCAAGTCTTGTTTGAAGTTAGCATCTAGCGTCTGAAAACAGCAGAGCAGTGATGACTACAGTCCAATCAGCCAAAAGGTGAACAGTGACAATTTGTTTGTTCTTAATCAGTCAGAGGGAAACAGCTTTATTTTTTAAATAAATCTTTTTTTGGTGACAAGTGGCTCAGCTTCTGGATTATTTCCATAACATCACAGGAAGGTACACAGTATTCACGTGGGAACATACAGTTGATACAGGCTGTAGAGCAGCTCCAACCTCAGTCCTTTAGGTTGCTGCGCACAATAAAATCTGTTTAGGATGCAACTGGCCAAAGATAACCTGATGTTTCTCATGGCTTCATACAGCGCCGGCCAACTTCATTCCTGTAAAGATGTGGATAAAGCCTCACAGTACCATGTTTTACTGCAGCAGCATAGTCTCACACTGAAAAGTGCAGAAACTGCAGTTTTCCATGTATTCTTGGAAGGGGGAAAAATCCCTCATTAAGTAGTTGCTGCACGCAATGTAATTTGTTTAATCCCTTTTATGCGCAGTTTCTCTGGATCGTCCAGAGTCTTTTCTACTCTAAACCCAGAGGTTCTCTATTAGTTTCATCCGGGGAAAGCGATTAACATGATTTTATATCCGGTTAACCATTTGTGTTGTTTTGGTCACATGTTTTAGATCATTATCCTGCTGAAAGAACCAATGACAGCCCATTTACAGATATTTGCTTAGTATTTTTAAGAGAATACTGAGGTGCCCAAAATCTTTGGAAGACGAGCTGTCCCAGAGCATCACATCCTCCACTGTACGTACTCCAGAGGCGACTTTACAGCAATCCACACCTTAGGACGACCCAAACTGCATTGGTCCTGACTGCAATTCATCAGTTACTTCAACCATGTTTAGAACTAAAGAAGCATTTTGGAAGAGAAGTGAAATGTCTTAACTAGTTGGCATCAAGCCGGCGCACAACGGTTGGTTTGAATAAAAAGTTTTGAAAATACTTTTAATGGGCTTTCAGATCAATAAAAAAGGGCATAACATGGGATATTTTTCTACAGTTTACAATGAGTGATTATGCTGCTGCAATAAAAGATAAATTTTAAATTCAAGTTTTAAAAACAGTAATGTTTGCATGTAATTAAAAACTAGCATCAAAGCACAGAGTATACATTCATTTACAGCCACTGCAGCAAGTGAGGAAAGTTCATAAAAAGAGCACAATATCCTGGACCCTGCTGTAACCTGACAATCATAACTTCACTCGCTAACATGAATAATTACATTTCACTGATCGGCAGAATTAAGGCTTTAGATTTAAATACCAGCACAGATAGAAACAGAAGCAGGGCGTTTCAAATGCCCTGAATAATAAAATCTTTTCAAGCAGGACGAGATATTCCCAGTCAGGAAAAGATGAACATGAAGGAAGCGTGGCGTGTTTACTGCATCACGCCTTCGTGTTACATTAAACCTGGAGCTGCCCATTTAAATCCCAGAGCAAACTGCAGCTCATAAGGAAGCTCCCATGTTGACTCTTGATTAATGATTAAGATAAATATTGACTCATTGAGCTGGCGGCTGCCCAGAACTTTAAATGTGAACTTTCAGATCCAATTTTTTTGAGGAACACCTATTGCAGTCTCACCTATAGCCAAAGGCAACGCAGCTACAGCCTGGAAAACAATGAACCTGTATCCAAGCTTTGGAGCTGGTGCCTTAGATTGGTTTGTTTCAGATTTATCAGATTAACCAGCCAGCGGTCAGGCAATAAAAGAGCTAAACCCCAGATAGTCAATCAAGGCCGTTTTGTTGCATTACCTGCAGATGCTGCTGCAGTCTTTACTAACCTGACTGAATCCAGCTCGTCATGATGAAACGCTACGACAGTACCCATTGGAAGCAATGGACCACGAGGGAATCAAAACCCAGTTAACTATCTGGAAACCAGGGGAAAAAACACTAAGTGTGAGACTCATGGCAGCTTTTAGATTAAACATTCCCCAATCAAACAGAGCAAATCTGCCTGTGAGAAAACGACTAAAACAGAACAAGAAACACTCCCTCTTCATGTTACAGAGCAAACCTGCTGGATAATCCAATAAGAAACCACTTTTTAATCACAGGAGGTAGCAAGCTGGTATATTAAGACAGATTTCTGCTGAAAGGTTTAGTTTTAAATAAGCTCCAGACGTCTACAGCTCTACTTGCTGTACGTTAAAATGTATTAAATACAGTAGTTAGATAAAAATGCAGTAACATCTTTAGTCCAGTAGATGGTGCAATTTCTGAATGTCCTACCAGACTGTTATGGAAAAAATATTAGCATTTCCAGAATTAATTTCCTGACTCACTGCATAAATGCTCCGTCCATCTGTCTCACATACATTCATCCTCTATATCCACATTTGTCCGTCCATCCGATATCATAACCTGACCTCTGCAGAAGCATCTACCATAGATTAATACAGAATCATGGGAGTCATACTTCAATAAAAGGCTAAATGAGGATTGTGGAGATTTGAGTCTGGAACAATACAGGATTTTGACATGATCAAATGCTTTTCTTGGATGGCAAATCAAAAAAAATAAGGTCATTACAACTATGTTTCCCCTGTTAGTGAGTGCAGCGCAGGCCACGACTGAAATAAATGAAGCTGGCATGGGAAAGTTGGAACGGAGCCACTAAAATGCCGGACCTGCTTCCTTTGCCTAATGGGCCTTACGTTGACTTGCTTCTCTGTGGTCATAAAAAAGTAAAACTCTGGTAATACTGAGCGGCTACATCAATCAGCTAGAGCTGATGCACTGCAACGTTTTATAGCACAACTGAGCCAAGGCCTCCAGGAACCATGGGACAAATAATCTGTTGTTACATCGTGATGAGCTGGAGCTGAGGCACACTAAATCAGCTGGCTGAACTAAAATCTCTCAGCGTTATGGACTCGAGGCTCATTAGCCTTTAACAAACTGCAGTCCAAACTCAGAACTACAAATGGAGGCATGAAAAAGCGGAGCACCCACTCACTGTGAAGACAGGCTTAGATAAACTGTATGTACACTGAACTGTAAAACACTCAAGTTCCCAAAGGTTTCATCCATCATCACCGTTCCCATCCGCTTCAGATCCGCAGTTCAGTCTTTGGCTGACAGAGACGTCTTCAGCTCGGGGACGGAGTGTGAATGTCTGTGGATGGACAGTAGGGAGCGTCTCTATTGTCCCCCGTCCTCTCAGCCCCCTTAGTTTCCTCTGTGACCCGTCACTCAAAGCGCTCGTAGTTCCTGGTCTGCCTGACCCGGGGGATCATGTCCCGCAGCAGCCTGGAGCACACGGAGGACAGTTTTTAGGTAAAACTGGTTATCCCAGCATGCAACTGTGGAAAATACCTGCTGTGTTTAGGTTTGAGACCAGATTATCTCCCTGAAACAATTTAAACTTTTAACAAAAGGCTTTTTTTTTCTTTTAACGAAGCCTGTACATCTTCACCTTTTTTCTAAACTGTTTTACTTTGTAAATACATTTTCAAACTATGCCACTGCAAAAGCGGAACTGAAATAAGTAAAATCTTCTTGAAATGAGTGTATTTGTCCTTGATTTGAGCAGGTAAATTAGATGATCTGCCAATGGAATAAGATTTTTGCACTTAGTATAGGAACAACTCATTTTATTTAGAAGTGCAGCATATCTAATTATCTTATTTTTGGGGTGAAAATACTCATTCCCTTGGCAGATAATCTTATTTACCTGCTCAAATCAAAGACAAATGCACTAATTTCAAGAAAATTTTACTTATTTCCATTTTCTGTTCATAATGATACGCTACATTGTGTCGGTTTATCACATAAAATCACATTAATCCATGGTTTTTGTGGACGTAACATGACAAAATGTTGAGAAGTTGTATAATGGCTATGGAAACTTTTGAAACAGTGCAGTAGCTTCTGAATTCAGTCCCGTCTTTGAGGGGAAATAGTTCTTAGATATTATACAAGACTTTTACGCCTGGTGTCTATAATCTGAGCCAGTGCTGCTGATTAAGGGCATCTTTCTCTTCTTACAGTCTCAAAACAAAACCAAGTGACGATTTACTGACAGCAGAAAACATGCAAACGTGATCGAGAACGCTTGTTACAGACACATGTGGATGCAGCTTACTTGACTCCGTAGGCGAGGATGATGAGGCCCATGAGGACGCCTATTGTTCCATCCAGGTACCACACCTTGGGCTCATGTTTGAACACTTCAGCACTGATGAGGATGGAGAAGCCCATGATCCCTCCAACCATAGAGTTGAATCCTGGAAAGAGGAAACGCTGCTTGGTTCAGAAAGCTTTCTGTGCACTCCTACATTGCAGAAGCAGTTGAACTTTTGCACCTTTTGTCACATTACAGCTACAAATCTTCATGTATGTTTAGGATTTTATGAGATGAAGCAGAGCAGAGGAGCAGCTGAGATGTGAAACGTGGCGATGGCAGCATCATGCTGTGGGACAGCTGGACGCAACCATCAGAATGTGAAAATATGAACCCTTTAGAAAAGTGTCTGAGTTTACAGAAAGCAGAGGTGTGTGTTTCAGGCAGCTGACTGAAGCTGCTCTGTCTGGGTGTTGAGGTGCAGGAATGTCAACGTACAAATATCACGCTTTCAGACGTGACGGTCTGACTTAGTTAACGCACGATCCAGAGCGGCGCTCTTATCCTTTAACAGAAGCCATGTGAGCACGCGTACCATCGGTGATGAGAGCGCGGCTGGTGAGCACTTTGCCGAGCATGAACTTGATGACAGCCAGGACGACGCACACCAAGCCGCTGACGATGGACACGCTGAACAGGAAGTCGTCCTGGAAGAGACGGAGAAAGGAAAAGAGAAACTGAGCATTTGAAGCTGATGACGGCGCCCCACAAGGATAAACCTCAAGTTCTAATGCTTCGTTATCCATTTGAAGTTTTATGATTATGCAACAACAGTGGTGAGAGGTGGCCGGTTTTTTTCCCTACATTGGCTCCTAATGCTTCAAATCAGACGCCTCTACTAAAATCCCCTGTGGCAGCCCCACAGTGACCTCCCAGAGCAGCTCCCAGCTCCCTGCTGCAGGTCCTCCTCAGCAACCCTCCAGTCTCTGCAGGTAGCTCCCTCCGCCCCCAACGCTCTCAGATCCTGGATCAATCAGCACAGATTGCCTCCGCCCCCTCTGAAACGACCAACGGTAGTCCTAAATTACTCCCTTTAGCTTCTCTTTCATTGCAAACATCTCTGGTTGCCGTTTAGCTGCAATAATCTTCTTGCTGCAGCGTCTTAAGAATTTCGCAGCAGAAAGAGTCGGTGCAGCCTAAAGGCCGGAGCACAAAGGAGGGCTGGGAGAAGAGGAAGGCGGCTGCAGAGCTCTCAGTGCCTCTGCAGCAGCATTAATATTGCACTACGGCCTTGGAGCCATGAAAAGCTGCTTTGGCTGGCTCACACATCAAAGAGGAGAGAAAACCTGCCGCATGGATCCGACTCGTGCTGCAAGTCTACAGTGACTAAATTATGTCCACTCCATCCATCACTTTATTTACTGCTACAGACAGATGAGCCGCTTCAGAAAATACAGACATGATTATAAATGTAAAACTTTCTTTAGGATTTAAGCTTATTTGACTTTATTCACCAGTTTATCTGGGCGTCTCTGTTTTTGGCCCTATTGCTGCTGCGGTTTGGGGTTTCGAGGGAGCTAAATGGATTAGAGCTCCTCAGAATAAAGCAGTCATATCTTTTTTAGGTGTACGCTGCTAAATTGGCAGTAGGTGACACGGGAAGGGTGTCCTGCCTTATAAAGCGGAGTAGAGATGCTTCGCTTATGGAGCCGCCTTATTCAGCTGCCAGAGGACAGACTGACCAAGAAGTAAGTATCCTTGGGATAATGAAATTATGATGATAATTTCATTATCCCATGATGACTATGATTTAGACTATATTTTAAATAAACAGCAGTGTAATTTAAATTCCATAAATTACAAATTCAAAAAGCAATGGAAACAGGATATTTGTAGAAAAAAACTAAACAAAGAAACTCTATTCAGCTTAAGGAAGAGTGTCTGAGCGCTGTGTAAAACTGAAGTTATCCCAGGGAAAAAAAACGTCTCTTTGTGCCCAGATTAGAAGTGGTAGCCTTGCTCTGGCTGTGGAAGTGGGTGAGTAGAAAGGTCTCCCTGTAGAGGAGAAAGGGTTTTCTCTGACCTTAATGCGGCGGAAGATGAATAGCATCGTGTCCTTTACCTTCCCCTGTATTCTGATTTGAGATTTTCCTTAACTGAATGTATAAATAGAGGTAATGCAGATGTATTTTGGCAACCTGACAGTAAAATTCTTAGTTGGATGTGTGACAGGTCTATTTTTTTGAATTTGCTACTTTTATTTGCAAAACGTGATATAAAAGACGACGAGTGCTGTATCTTTATTGAGTACAAACAATTAAAGATGTAAATTTGTGACTTGATACAGCACTTCATCCTTCCTTCCTCTGACAAACCTTGTGGAGATGCTGATGTCATTTTCCAGTAGGACGTGATGTCTGCCCGGCCTGCTAAAGGTACCAAAACGAAAGAACCTATGGAGTATTGTCCAGATTAAGATAAAAGACATCAGACCCAACATTTCAGATGAAGCTGAAGGCAGCTTTCAAAGCAACCTGGGCTTCCTGAACACCTCAGCAGAACCACAGGCTGCATTGCTGCAGTAATGCAGCCAGAAGGAGCCCCAACCAAGTACTGAGTCTGACGTTTCTGCTTAAAATGTTTTTTTAATTGATCCTATGTGTAATTTTCTGAGGTTCTGAACTTTTTCACTTTCTGTAAACCGTAATCATCAGAATTACAAGAATTTTTTTAAGTAATTCCCACTGTGTAACAAATCTATATAACATGTGAATTTCACTTTCTGAAATGAGTGACAACTGTTTAACCCTTTCCACAATATTCTCATTTCTTAAGATTAACCTGTATAAGGGAACTCCTTCCTGAATGAGCCGGAGGCCACGTTTTCAGGCTGAGCAGCGTACGCTTGTTTGGCTCACTCTGGTCTTCAGATGAGCGTTCGCACCGGCAGACTAACCCAGGACATCAACTCTGGTCTGATTAAAGCGGTCCAAACAGCTTTGGTATCAAAGTGCCTTTAAAACAGCTGAATCTGACCAAGTGACGTGTTTATTGTGGCGGTCCTGGTGCCAAAAGCTAACTGAACCAGCTGGGTATCAAATGTGAGGTTTTCTCTCTTTTCTTTCTTTCCCCTCTTAGATAAAAGTGGATATTTGTGCGACATGCAGTATTTTTACACCCTTGAAGTGAACGTCTTACCTCACTGAGGTCACTAAAAAAAGTGGAGCGCCTGTTGAAGGTTTTCAGGCTTTCACCTCAACGCAGAGATGAGTTTTGTCGCGGACATTACTGACGTTAATTGGGCCCAGAGAAGCAGAGCGGGAGCAGTCGGGCGTCAAACCAACCACCCTCCTTTACACATCCCCTCCCCCTAACCCTGCATATTTAAGCAGCTGCTTACCTCATTAACATTTCATGAGGATGGGGGGAAATTAACCTTATTTCCAACCCTGGCACAGGGAGGAAGGTTGAAAGGCTCGCCCGGCCACATGCCGCCCTGACTGTTATGCTGCCCAAGTGTTACAAGGCGAGAGTGTGAGAGAAGGAGAAAAACACAATCTGTCAACCTTTGTTTATGCTGTGGCGCTCGCCGTGTATCAGCACCGTCTGTCTTCTTCTCTGCAGCAGCAGATGAATGGAGTGAAAACACAGTTGGTCCAATAAATCAATGCAGCATTTGGAAAACGAATTGAATTTCCTTGCGTTACCAAGGCTTGGTAGCTCTTTGCTCTGAAGCTGATCGATGAATATTAACACATGGTTAAAGTAGATCCACGTATAGACAGATGTTTAGGTGCAATAACGGTCAATCGTCGCTAAAATAACGTATCTCCGTTTTCAATGAGAGCACAAATATATAGAGCCTCTCACCTCTTTTTCAAGTTTTCTCACATTCCAAATAAAACCTTCAACGTGTTTGTGGGTTGATCTTCTTTGACAGACCAACACCATGTAGCGCATAATTGTGAAGGCCAAAGAAAATAATTACAAATAAAGTCTGAAAAGTGCGGCCTTGGCAGGGGACCATTATTTATTCTAGTCTGGGGCCACAAACGGCCCCCGAGCTGCACTTTAGACATCTCTGATCTAATGACCCCTTCCTCCTTGTAAATGAATCTCTAGCTCATCAGTCAGACTCGATGGAGAGCCATGGTGAACATCAGTTTAAGTCTTATTCTCTCAACTAGATTAGAGTCTGGGCTTTGACTAGGCCATTCTAACATGACTACTTTGGTCCGAACCGTCCCATGGCACCTCTGGCTGGATGTATAGGGTTGTTGTCCACTTTCTAAAGTCTTTAATAGGTTTTCTTCCAGTATGTCCCTGTATTTATATTCAGGACGATGTGTAGTGTTGGTTTTCTTCCACACACAACGCTTTGCATGTAGGCTAACAACTTAGTTTTTGGTCTTACGGACCTCTTGGTTGCTTTTCTGACTAATGCTCTCCTTGCCCATCCAGTAAGTTTAGGTGGACAGCCATGTCGAGGCAGGTTTGCAGTTGTTCTGTACTGCCATTCTGTGTGAGATGTTCAAAGCTTGGGTTATTATTTTCCAACCAAACCCTGCTTTAAACTTCAGCATTTATTCAGAGCAAAGAAAGAATCTCATTCATTCACAACCAGGCGCAGCCTTCTGCTGGTCTCACACAAAAACTCCTAATGAAATACGTGAAGTTTGTGGTTTTCTGTTGATGTCAAAACAGGTATCAGGAATAATAACCTACTTTTTGAAATTTGCTCATGTACAAGATCAGTAAATTTATGATGATTATTTTTAATTATCCAATTTAGCCCCTGCACAGTTTCTACGGCGACCGCTACTGCCTAGCAACAGGGCGATGAAGCTATTTGCAGAAGTGTCAACGGCGCCGAGTCCTCACACCTGAGATTTCTGACATGCTTCATCCTGCAGCTCCGACACGGTTACGCCTCATTCTCACCGTTGGTGGAAAATAAGTTTGAAAAAACGAAATCCACAACAAAACTAGAGACTAACTGCCTCCTGCGCACCTTATTTATCATTATTTAGCATTTTTCCTGGAAACCCTCTAATTTTATTGAACAGACATTAAAATCAACTACTGGGTTTCAACAAGATCGTAGTTTCGTTATTGTAGGAAAAACTTAACGCTGAAAAGTGCAACTTTAACTTAGTTATGAAATACAGAATATAAATGAACCTTCCTAGAAAAGGTAAATAATGAAGCCAGACAAAGAAGGCGCTGCTGCACATCAGGAAACTGATCGTCTGTTCATTTTTTTTTATTTTTTTTTCCCAGTGTCCTGTCTAGCAATATGGCAATAGGAATTGATGTCTCAATGCCAGATAGAGCTCGACAGATTTTGCTTTTACAAGTGGAGCGAACAGCTTTCGCCATAGTGCTCCACTTGATTTATGCTTGTAAATAGCTTTATTGTGATTCCTGCAAGGAGAATTTCAAATTATATGGACATGACAATGGGAGAGTAAAGGAAGAACAAAAAGTGAAAGAAAAGAAAAAAAAGAGTAGAGGTGAAAGAAAGAGGAGATAAAAGGGAGAGAATGATAAAACCTTCTCCGTCTGCTCCGTCACCTGGAAAGAGAGATGCAAAAACAACAGCACAACCAACAGACATAAAGCAACAGATACAACCGAATAACACCTAGATGCCATTGCTAAATCATATATATTATTATGTAAGCTGACATGTGTAATGTGATACTTGAAAAAAGAAAGTGAAAGAACATAAATAAATAAATTATAGCCTTTCTGTATATAAGTGAACATTTAATACCTGGGACCCATCACCTGTGGGAGTTTGTGAGAGTGCACTAGTTTAGGTGAAAGTTATCCAAAAGGAAATAGCTTGATAGTGGTTGTGGAGAACCAAAGGCCCGCCTTCCCCGAGCACAGAGGCAGGAGTCAGGGGACCCATAACCCCGGACTCCCAAAGGGGCCCCTAAAGCAGGGCACCCAAGAGGGGCTGATTGTCTGTTCATAAATCCACTCAACCCTGCGCTCCACACACAAAACAAAGCTGGGTTGACAATAACCACTGTTTAAAAAATACATTTAGTCAACACCCAGAAGCTAAAGATGACTGTAAAAAAGATTTGGTCAGATAAAACAGAATAAGCCTTTCAGCCAAAAAGAAAACTGGCCTGTGTCTTATTAAGAAAAGCTTCTACACACAGAAGCATCGTGGTGGTGGTGGCTCTTTATATTTTAATGTTTGTCGTTTTTTACTGGCAGGCCAATGAAAATATGTCAGAAATAATGAGATACGTCTTAGTCTCTAAAAGGATCCACTGTCCACTAAAGGCCATCCATACTTACCTCTGATCAGCCCACTCAACTGATTTCAATAAATATCTTCCTTTCTATATGTTGTTTTCCATCGGTCTTAAGCACATTATCGTTTGCCAGAGAGATGCACATTTTTGTTTAATCCAGTTATCAATACTATTCATTATTTTATTACTTTTTTAACATGTACTTCTATACTTTCTTAAATTTAAATGAAACCTAATCAAGTAGCAGGTCATATGATCAGTGTCTAACATTATTGCCTTCAGGAATTAAATTTACATTTTTAAAAACAATGCTGTTTTTTACATGATGTACTTGAAGGGAGCGCAGCTCACCCCCAGACATCTTTTAAAGATCCTTCATGGAAGGCTGAACCAGAGAGTATGCAGTGTTTTTACGGTAATATTTTGGATATTACCGGCATAAAGCAAAGCCAACTTGGCAATAATAACTCAATTCTTAGGCCAATCCCCTCAAAACTAACAAACTGAGTTTTGTTGCAGCCTGGCTTTGTGTTTATTGGCGGGAGACACAGTAAAACTGCAGCTGCGTTCAGTTACACGTTTAACTCTTCTCAGACCGTCCCTACAGGTACAGCAGAAAAAACATCACAGATTGTCTTGATTTTACATAATTGAAGGTTTTATCAGCCGATGCGCTCCAACAGCATCAGGAAGTTAATTAGGATGATCATAGTGCTTTAACCCACTCAAACCAAAATTCTGTATTTTCCAAATATAAATATACTTTGTTTTCCTTTTGACTGAAGAATTATAAAAAATTGCAATAACTGAGTGTGTCTGTCCCCTTTTTTCCTAGACAACTTTAACTCGCAGTATCTGTCAGTTAATCGGTATTATTTTGGTTTTTGAGCACAAACAGCTTAAACAAAACAAACCCATGCTAAATCACATCTGCACTGAATTTTTGGTAATAAGAGTCCAAAGTGACTGCAATCACAGATGTAGTCTAAAAAGTCTGCTTTATTTTCTGACAACAAAATACTATGAATCTGTAAATGAAAGCAGCTGTTTTGGGGATTCAGGCATTATTAAAAACATTTTATGTGGTCAAAGACGACAGGAGGGAATATGATATCTATGTTTTTAAACCTCGCTTCAGACAATGATAAATGAATAAGAGCTAGTTCATGATGGAGTAGGGGTCCTAGTTCAGAAAGTATGGATGGTGAACTATGAACCCGAATCAATTCATTTCAACCTGGTTGAACTAAATTTAGAACAAGTTCTTGTTAAGGATGAACTTGATGTGTTTAGTCTGTTAAGGGCTCCTTTTATATTATATTTAATTAAGATGTCATGTTCTACACTGAACCTCCATGCTGCAGTTATGACAAAACAGAGATTTGTTATTTCTCTCAGAGATAAACTACCAGGCTGAAGCCTTTCAGCTGCTTACCGACATCCAGACTAGCAGTCCCCATTTTTATTTACTACCGCCAGCAGGACCTGATCCGACCAACGAAAATACTGTAAGTTCAGACTCCAGTCAAATCCTTTCTGAAAGGCCAGACAGGGACAGACTCGGCTTCATGCAAACCATGTAAATATGTGCCATGGCTGTCTGGATGCTGTATGATTTGGATTCAGTGAGGTACAGATATTATTAGATACAAGCCCAAATTGAGCTGGGCTCTCTCCAAGTCTAAAATCCTTGTCCCTGGCAGACACCCGGACAGCAGAGGAGTGTCCTCATCCTGGCGGGACAAATCCTACAGATTCCACTAAAAAATCTGATTATGCACCCAGCATTTGGCTTGCATTCCCAAGCTCGAGTTCATCTGGTCAGACCGAAGGTCAGGTGCCCTTGTTTAGCCGTGTGACTGTCGCTGCTACAGCTGCTATAATTTACAGTCGACAGCATATTTACCCATATTGTGGATGTTTTAATTGAAAGCTCTCACTCATCTCTGGTATTTACTGCAGACTGTAACAGTAAAGGCTGATCTAGTATTGTCTGGCGTTTTCCTAGGTAATAAATTATTGGGTTTATAATGATTACCTCATAGATCTGTGTGCACAATAGTTACTCATCATGCATACAAGTCTCACCACTTCAGGCAGCAGCTTGGTGGCCAGGTCATGGATGGCCTTTCCCATGATGCACAGGGAGGACAGGATGAAGATCACGCCCAGGATCACACAGGCTCTGAGGAGGAGGAGAAGTCAGATGGTGATCAGATACGATCTATATTCTTTTAATATCGGTGTTTCCTGTTGTTTTTATGTTTTTACCTGTTTTTTTACCCGTTTGTTTAAATTGTAATTTTATTGCTTGTTTTATTATAATTTTTCACCTACTGTTCATGAAGTGTGAGGAAGCGACACAGCCGACAGTTCGGGGTTGTGATGAAATCTAAAGCAGATATCAAGCACTGACCATCTCAGAGCTGATTTGAAAGTGGACACAGTATGGCATACCTGCAAGCCTAACAACACATGGATGCCCACCTAAACTGGGTAAGGAGAACATTGATCAAATAAGCATCCAAGAGGCCCATAGTAACTCTGGAGCAGCTGCAGTAACCCACAGCTCAGGTGGTTGAGGAGAAACCACAGCAACAATCAAAACAGTGTGTCTGCAGAAAAATTAATATTGGCCGTTCCCCCTTAAAACATCTCCACAGTCCACCAGGGTGGCGGCAGCATCATGCTACAGGGATGCTCATCTTCAGCAGGGGCAGAGAAGCTGGTTAGAGATGATGGAAGATGGACCGAGCATAAAAACACCAACACGTGTTTAAAACCACCAAAGACTTTAGACTGGGGTGGAGTTTCATCTTCCAGCACTACAACAACCACATATAAATCCAATTGTCAATCTGTGGCTAGACTTGGAGATATTGCTGCTCCCATTTGCTCTCCATTCAATCTGACTCAGGTTGAGCTACTCTGGAGTGATAAAAGGGCAAAAGTCTCCGTCTCTAAATGTGCAAAGCTGCTAGAGACATACTCCAAGAAGCTTGCAGGGTAATGGTGCGTTCCTTTTGCCTCGGAGGTCAGAACTCACGAGTTGCAGATTATGTAATCTCCACCTTGTTTCCAGTTTCCCTCCGTCAGACAGTAGGGAAAAAACATGGACCCTCGCAATGTTGTTAAAACAACAATAACGCTGTTCTAGGCGGTATTTTGTGCAGATAAATCCCGTCTGATGAACACTGAAAGGCAGCACCTGTACGACTGACTAAATGTTACATAAATAATAGAGAGCTGCTGCAAACAGTCATAGTGTGAGGTTTTACTCAATGCTGCTGCAGGTAGCAGCCATCATGAATGCCGATGTCGGGAACCATCCTGCTGCACCGAGTTTCCGACTCGTAATACCGACTTTAGAGGCCGTTCCAGTTGAATTTTCCAACCCAGAGGTCATGAATCCCAACTACAAATGGACTGCGCTATTTATTACAGTTAAAGGTTCTTCAAAGTATTGACTCTGGATTCTTCACATAAACTCCAGATAAGAAGTTTGTGGTGAAGTCTAGAGGAAAACAACTTGGAAAACAAAAATGATTTTCCTAAATTGCAGTGAAAGCGAGCTAACATCCTTATAGTGTTGTGAGGGGCATAGATGCGCTCTGAGTATTGACTGAGAAGCAGCAGATGTCCTTTAACAACCTTTGTCCAATTAACCAAGTCTGGGGGGATACAGAAGCCAGCTGGAGCGTATGTCCTGGTCATGCATGGTTACCGCAGTGAATGTGCTCAATGTCTGAAGGCTGCTCTCGAGCAACTCTGAGTCCTGGGTTTCGACTGGATGAGGTAACCAAGGTAACACACAACATCCCTCTGGGAAGTCCGCAGCAGGACAAACACAGCGGAGCCCAGCATCCCCCACTAACCGGTTCCCTGTTTACTGCACATAATAAACGTACAATGCCTGTGCTGCTGATTTCTCTGCAACTGAAACCGTGAGTGAAGCTTTCAGCTGAGAGTAGAATATGGCTCACATTACGTTTAATACACATGACAGAAAGACTGTATCAAATTCTGACAATTGGGGTGCGAACAAAGGATGTTTCTGTTTCAAAAGAGCTTCAGGTTTTATTTCAAAAAAAGAAAAAAAGTCTTTAATGTCATCTGTTTTCCCTTAGGTGCGTTACCCTGGTAACCAGACAGCCTCGGGGCTTTACTGTTCAGCCGTATCTCTTTTATGAAACGCAGACAGGTCGACAAATTAAAAAGAATAACACCGATCCCTCGGCAGTGCATCAGTAGTTTCTTCGGTACGCTGTTAAAAGCGAGCGGCTGTCTCCAAAACAACCTGAATCAAAAGGGAAAAGCGCAGACAAAGAGCCCCAGTTAAGATGCGTACGAGTTAATTTAATCTCGTGCTACTGAAAGATTGCATTTTGTACAAGTCGGTTCTACTTGTGAAGATGCTTTCTGATTGGATGAGCCGTCTGTGCCCTGGGAAGCCTGGTCCTGGTCGGGATGTAAATCACTGGCGGAGCTTCTCCAGTTAGCTGGAGGGATCATCGAGTCTGCTGTCGAGTGAATCTGTGTTGATCTTTTCATGGAGATCCTACTCTGATCATCAGTAAAACATAATTTGGTTCGGTTTCTAATTGGTTGGGTTGTGCATCCAATACGATCAGCTCCGATTGGCCGAGCAGGCCTTCTGCAAGCTGCTGAGTAGACGCTCCGAACAGAAACAAAACGGGGCCATAGAACCATCAAGGAGAACCTCAGCCAAGTCCCAACCAAAGCCTGATCACAAATGTTTTTCCTTCCATCGTATGCTCGGGTACGTTCATGTTTAGGTTTTTTTCTTCCATGTTCAGGCATCCAGACATGCCAGAAGCAAGTACCTGGAGAGGGAAACACATCTTGCCTGTTAGGGGGGGGTCAGATATTGGTGCAGATTAAATCAGTTTTGATGCTGGAAGCTGATCCTCCCCCCTTCCAGGTACAGGACTGAGGTGGCAGAAACACAAAGGCTTCAGAGGAAGTTAACAGCCTTGAGTGACCCACAGAAGCCTCTGTTTCGTTCACCTCATATCACAACAAATGTCTCTAGGCAGGTTACAAAAACAGGTCAAGTTTTTTTAAAGTGAAATATATGAACAATTCAATCCTAGTTATAAAACAACGCAGCTAAGTGTAGTTTGTTATGCCAAGTAATTTCAGGCAATTGCATCAAGTCTCTGATTCAGCAGCAATCCCTCATAACTTTAACAACACATGAAACAGAAGACCCCCTTTTTCCTGTTTTATCCCTGATATTCTGGTTCAGTTTCCTGGATTACCAGATGATTTTGAAATTTTGAGTTCATTCCCTTTTTCTCACTGTCAAATTAGCATTAGCTATTAAATATTAAAACTCTAAATTAGACTGTGAAAACCTTTCATTGAACACGAGAGAGCAGTAATCCTTTAATCCCACTAGATAATATTTGAATGTTCATTTCAGAAATAATTAGTGTGTTTGTTCAGTTTGTTGCTTTTACTTAAATTAAAAGTAAATCCATGTTTTATATAAATAATTATTGTAGAATTTGAGAGAAAAACACATCTTAACTATCCCAAATTATTATTTTCTCATAATTCATTAGTTAACTTTAGCACATCCACGCTACTTTGACAACGGACACAAATGTCCAACATATTTTTTTCTAATATTTTAGGGTCCAGAAAACTTAAATTCTGTTTATATTGATGAGATGGAAAAAAAAGGAAAGCTGAAATATTTGGTATTTTGCACAGTAAAGTAAAAAGCTCTAATTCTAAAAATCCCTCCATATATACTGGTCTATCTTTGAGTATTTTACACGTGTACCTTCAGAGTTGGTTCAAAAGATTGAGAAGGTTTAAGGATATCTGACAGTTTTGCTGCATTGCACATCCTTGATTGTTCAGTGAGTGTTTTTCAGTGCATGTTTCCATCTCTCCTCCGGAGGATATGATCTCATCCGTCGTCTCTCCTGCAATTACTCGATACTCCTCTGAGACCGTGACACATCTTCACTCCTGGGTGGGTGTGTGTGAATCCAACATGTGCTCCTCCAGAAGCAGCGCAGACAGCAAGCTTTGGCTTTTATCTGATTCCCTCTGTAACCGAAGCCTCTGTTGGGGCCTTGGCGTGTGATGAGTTCAAGGTTTCATTGCTGTAGACGACACAATGTGGCACGCTTTTTCTCCCTTCCCTCTTTCAGGGGGTTAGGTGGCTCAGCATTCAGGTGACGCTGAATGGCTGACATCTCAACACACACTCGGTCTTTTCTCAGAGAGGTGGCGATAAGCCATTGAGGGTCTGGTCTGGGATCAGTCCCATCGGACTGAGGCTGGCGGAGCTGAAAAGACTCAGTGTCTGATAAACCTCTCAGCAGAACAAAGCAGACCTCCCACATGCTCGCACACATTGAACAATTTGGTCACACTTTAAACGAGCATGGACAGTTCAGCACCCTTGATATTTTCTGCATTTTGTCACATTAAAACTTCAAACAATGATATTTGTTGGGATTTCGTGTGATAGGCAGACAAAGTGGTGCACTATTGTTAATTTAAGGGGAAATTAGAAATGGTTTTCAAAATGTTTTGTTTCAAATTAAACTGAAACATTTCCCACCGAGTCGTCCTCTACCAGCGTTACACATCTAGAAACTTTTCTGAATTGTCCTTTGCAAAACAGCTGAAGCTTGGTCTTAATCGATCAAGAGTATCTGTGAACCTTAGAGTTCAAATCTTGCCATGAATTCTCAATTAGATTTGGCTCTGTGCCACACTAACACAAATGCTAAGAGCTAAATCATTGTAACTCTGGCTGTATGTTTAGATTAGAAGGTCAACTTCTGTCCAAGTGTCAGGTCTTTTTCAGCCTTTCAGGCCCAGTTTGTTCATCCATCCATCTTACTATCAACTCTGACCATCTTAAACATCGCTGCTGAGGAAAACATCTCCAAAAAGGTGACTGTGTTTCACCCTACGGACGGGGCGTTCAGGGTGATGTGGAGTGGTAGTTTCCACCTTAGCTTTTTGCTAAGGGTTAAAAGCCACCAGAGCACCCTCTTCCTCTGCATGTTGGCTGTGTACCCCTACACGGCTCATGGTAAACTCCAAACAGGACCTAACTTTCTCACCACTAGGGACCAATCTGACATTGATGGAAGGTCAGATAGTTTCTGCAGCTCCTCCTTGCTTAGGGTATTCATTTGTAACCTATTCCTGCTTTTTGTCTGGTGTTATTCTTGATCTTTGTGATACATTTGGTTCACCAACCTCCAAAAAAGTCTGAAGCCTATACACAACAGCTGGATTTATACTGATGATAAATTAGACCAAGGTGGACTCCATTTAAGTGACTTCTGAGAGTCCTTCCTTTCAAAAGACAGAGTAAAAGGTACTCAATCCAAATAAACACCACACTTCTCAAAGAAACTGAAAACCACATGTCCTTTTTTCCCATATACAATTTCATCTGTATACCACTTATGAAGCAGAAGGAGAACCAGACCAACATAGATCTGAGAGTCCTAGGTAGTTTATGCTGTTTAACCATTTTGCTCGACAGAATTATGAAGCCCTTTGGTCAACTTCTGTTGTTTTTAATATGCTGCATAAATAAATTCACATTCATTTGCCTTGTTTTAATCTACCACAGAAAATCTCAATTTATAAGAACTTGCAGATGCAGGCTGTTTTCAAGCTAAGCGGTAAAGTTAGTTAAGCGTGTGAGAATAAACATAATGGAGACAACAGGTAATGGGTCTGTTTTTATCAGGGAAGAGAAAACAATGGTTTGGCCAGCTTACCTGGCCTCCCATTGGAAGCAGCTTCTTATCAGGTTCCCCAGTCGGAGATCAGTTTTATTTAAAAAAAAAAAAAAGCATTCCCCAAAGCAACCACTTATTTGTCCGACTAAAAGGGTTTTCTTTGAAATAAAGCTCTGCGCTTCCTCATCTTCTCAGGTCCCTGTCCTGGTTTGCAGTTCCAACCACCACAGGTGAACTTAATCAGCCTAATCAAGGCGGTCTGCAACTTTCTAGATGGTGCATTTGCTTCTTCGGGACATTTGGGCTTCAAACGTCGTCCCTCAGCCTAAGCCACTTCAAACTTTAGGATCATTTCTATTATGACTCCCAACACAATAGCCCGAGCTTTCTGCTTGTAATGGGACCAGTTGTGGAAAGGTTCTCTGAGTGTGGATACTTTTGCAGGGCTGGCGGCACTCACATGTATTCTCGGTGCGCTGAATGCACAGCCGATGCGTTGCTGTAGCGCCACAGCACGATGACCGAGGACAGCACGTCCAGCATGGCGTCGAACTGCAGGGTGAAAACAAAAAGCGTTTAGCATGCTCTTCGCGACATTCCCCCTTTTTCAGCTCTCGGATGTGCTGGTGTGGACGCTTTAGACGGGACTTACAGCAAACCCAAAAGCAGAGGCGCTGTGGCGCATGATGGACACAGCTGGAAGAGAACACAGAATAAGACGTTTATTATTTTCATATACATTTACACGCTGGACTTCATTCAAATTAAAATAAATGCTTGCTGTTTCTATGAATAATGAATCCTTGTGCAGATCTGGTGGAAAACAGATCCGTCTGACTTTCTGTTAACTTCTGCAGCAAACCAGCCACACGGGACAAGAGGAGCTGAAATCTTAATTTCATTTCTATGTAAAAAGGAAACAGATGCACCTGCATTAGCAGGAGGAAAAAGGCAAAGATAGAGAGATACAAGCAGAAAGAGGGGAGGAATCCTCCTCTTTATGTTATTTTTAGAAAAACTCACAGGGGGCCTGCAACCCGCCTCAGCCCTGCATACAGAAGCAACCCAGAGATGTCAGTTTCTCTCAGCTTTCCTTCTAGTTGCTCACATTGTTTCTTTTTCTTCTATCTGCTCTTTTTTCTGCCCCTCCTGCGGCTTGAGCTCCCTTCTCCTCTCTTATCGTTTCATCCACTTTCTGTCACTCTCTCAAGGATATGGGCCCAATCCACCACTCCTGCTTCCAACGGAGAAGATCAAAACGAAAACAGACACCGAAGCCGCCGCGCTCGCCTTGCAAAGTGTTGGCCGCAAATGAGCCTGCCCTGCATACAAATCAGTGAGTGGGATCCTTTTATGACACCTGAAGCCTGTGGAGCGGCAGCCTGAAAATTTCCTCCTCATCTAATTTCAAAAACAGTGGATTCTCTGAGTGGAGCTGCACGTCGTTTGTGTGACGGTTTTAGCTAAAAACCCTGACTTTAAACAAGCAGGGATGAGTAGCCTGGAACGGACAGCTGTTGAAATGAAAGCAAATAAGAACGGACAAGCCAGGTTGACCCGATCATCTGCAACCCCAAATTTGCACGAGTCCAGGGACTGATTGTGCTGTTTTTGAGGGAAAGTAATGCCAACTTTGATCTGGAGGACAGCATCTGCAAAGTCAAGCATGGGGGTGGAACCATCATGGTTTGGGGCTGTTGTTCGTTGCTAAAAATTACAGGAAGACTTCTCCATATTTCAGAAAATCTTGAACAGCCGTGTTCTTTTATGAGCCAGAACACAGCATATGGGTCCTGGAGGTCTCCCGGCATAGCGAGGAGCCCAAACTCATCACAAAAGCAAAAGCAGTGCAAGGAGGTTGCTTAAACATGGTATTCTGTTTACAGGGAACCTGATATGTACCTTTGGGACAGCTGAACAAACATCACTCTCTGCTGTTTATTTGGCATTAATTGTGCAGCGTTTCAGGTTTTGGAGCTCTGGTGATCTCCAAAACATCCCGCGATGAAGGCACAGTTGATTTCTCTGCCGCTTTTCTAAGTGTTTACACTCTACAAAAAAATTAAAAGTAAAAACTGTATTTACACATCATTGAGAGAATCAAGTGCCTTATCTTTTTTGTGATCAAATATTGTATTGTGCATCTCCAAAATTAGAAATTATACAAAAAGTGCTTTATCCTAAAGCATAACATGACTTGGTGGAGGAGCGTTCATTGGGAAGAACAAAGCTAAGATGTTTCTAGGAGCGTGTTACCTCTTTTAGTCATATCTCAGTAGATATCTCAGCCCAATCCTCTTTCACGAAATCCTTTAGGTTTCTTCACAACTGTTTGGCAACTCTGAGTTTCCGCTCCCTTTTTCTGAGTTGTTTGCTGGCAAACTGTGTCGTGTACAGGTCAGTATTCTACAGCTGGAGGATGCAAAGCTACCTGTGGTTTAACAGGTGGTTGTGGTCCCAGCTTCAGATCATCAACGATCCTCCTCTAACCTTCACCTTTCTCGTGATCATCCTGCTGCCACGAGGAAAGATGGATATTAGAAGCCTTTTTGATTTCTTCCATTTTTAAAAATCAATCCAACAGCAGGGAGGATATCAAACAAATATTTCCCCCACTGTAGCAAAGAAAGGTCTGTCTCTTCCTCTTTATTAGGGGACATTTTGTATAAATAGCACTGCTGCAGCTCTGCAGCCATCAAAGCCGAACCCAGTGATGGCTAATTGGCTCTAAGGGAAGCTGGGTAGGAGTCAGAGGGGAGGGAGCAAAGCTGAAGTCTCTCCTGTTCACTTCTTTGTTGCTGCTTGTCTCATTAGACAGGAGAAGAGGGAAACCAGAAGATGCTCTAAGCTGTCTGGTATTACTGGCTGTTTCTGCAGCTGTGATTTGCATAAGACTGAAGCGCTTTTCTTTCCCTGGTATCTTTACGTTTAGCCGACTGATGGAGTCTAGAAGCTGGTGTTGAGCTTAACCAAACAGGAGCTGGTTTTGTTCATCTAGGTGCTCTCATCCTAAAATACTGCCGGTCTCCAGCAGTCCTGCCGTGTCTCAGTCTGAGGATCGGGTGTGAGCTGCTGCGTGAACACGTACGTCTCTCCACTGTCCTGCTGCACCTGCCCGTCCGTAATGACACGCTTTGTCAAGTCTGAGTTACACTGATGGTTCTCAGGGCAGCCATACCGTCACCATGTGGAGGGGCCACAGATTAGCAGCAGCTGCTGAGGAGAACGCTTTGACAGGGCAGTCACAGCTAGTGACAGCTCCCTGACCTTTTGCACATTTGGTCTCCATAAAACCACAACCATGACGTTTTTACATAGATTTTGAGTGATAGACCAACACAACGTGAGTATACAGTGAAAGGATGGGGACAAATGGTTGTTACATCTTTTTACAAATAAAAAGATGTCTCTCAATAAAAGCCAGAATAAATCATTTAATCTCCAAGGCCTTCACAGAAGAGCAGGATTTACAGTGAGATGAAAGGGAGAACATTTGGACTCTCTTTACTAATTGGGGGATTTCTGAAGGAAACTGGATTTTGTTTAGGCGTGTCGTGTGAGTTTGATGGGTGGATGCAAACGCACATCATAGCTGCAAGAACTTTCACAAACATTTTTGGTTCGATTAACAATTTTTCTCTACTTTGTGGTGGTTGATCCCATAAAGTCTCAGTGAGATACATTGAAGTTTGTGGTTGGGATGTACCAAAATGTGAAAAAGTAAGAAAACTGATACGTTCTGTGCATCACCTTGCAGAAGTGAATTATTTAAAGAAGGCACTAAGCATGTTTCTGTGAATTTTCCTTAAAAGTCAACCATCTTATCCAACTATCATTGTCATGTTTTTCTTTTTTAATCTGTGTACTATTGAACTAGAACTTCTTTTTAATACCCGATGGCTCTAATCAAATGGTCATTATTTTATTATATTATTTAGGGTGTTTGTATGAATTACGCATCTCATTTATTTATTTACGTTTATTTTATGTTGAGGTTATTTTAATAATAGGATGTTGAGGTTAGTTAAGGCACTGTTTCTCTGGGGAGAGGATTACTCTTTTTGAAAATGGACTTCTTTATAACTATGGAAGCTGTTTACACGCAAAATCTTTAAAAGAAAGGTCTGAAAAGACACAAAGAAACAAAAAAATTTGAGTTCTTTATAATTAGAAAATAAACACTAGATTACCGTTCCTAGTTTCCATGTTTAGCCCTGGGATACACAAGTGAAATAAAGTTATCCAAGTTAAATCTAGTAGGCATACATTTTAAAAATGCAAGTCTTAACCTATATGTAAGGCACAAATAACATAAATATTAAGTAATAATAAACATTAAGTAGCGCTGTTGCCTTGAAGCAAGAAGGCCCTGGGTTCGAATCCTGGCCTGGGGGGTTTTCTGCATGTTCTCCCTGTGCAGGCGTTGGTTCCCAGGTGAACCCTGACTTTGGCCCAGTGGCTGCTGCAGATAAGACACCAACACCGCAGCCCTGCGTGGATAAGTGGATGTAGATAATGGATGGGTGGAAAATGAATAAATATGTTGAAAAATGCAATCAGGTTTGTGGGTGTAACGTAGTATTTTATGTTTCCCACAATTTATAAGTAGCATCTATGGTACATATCTGTCACAAGTAGACAACAGGAGACTCTTCTGCAGGAGTCATAGTCATATCAAGCTAAAGCTCACCAAGCGTCCTACTGATATTAGATACACTCTGGCTTGTGTCTGAGCACAGCGGTAATTTTGCAGACAGTTTAGCAGAGTTTTAATGAGCGGTTACGCAACCGCTGCAGTGAGCTGTTTACTAACTCATACTAATTTTAATTCACTCCGCAGCGTGACACAAAGAGAAGGCCTCAAATTACAACAACAGAGCTATGAGACGTCTAATTTACTCTGCTGCTTAATGTGTTCATTAACTGGATTATAAAACATTTAGCTTATAGCATACACACAATACATTATCCACACTCAATTAAAAAAAGTTATTTAGATTATTTACATACAATCCTGCATGTAGTGTTAGAAAACTCAACATTTCAAACGTCAACAATAACTTAATTAGGTCTAAAATTTAGTGATGTTTTCCACGTAAAATAAACAACTGAAGGTGTTTTAATCATAAAAGTTATCGGGTGTGTCACCAAACTCGAATGTTATAGACCCAAAGTAGTGTGTAGTTGGCTGTCAACATTTTTTTTTTTTTTACATAGAAAAATCTGAAAGGTGTGCTGTACAATTGCATTTACTCCACTTTATCCAGATACCCTTAAATCAAAGCCCAACCAATTACCTTCAAAGTAATTAGTCATGCTGTGTTTAATTTCATCTCAGATAAATTTGTTGGCATTTTAAATCATAGTTGAGCTCTTAAAGCAGTATCTCAAGTTTGAAAATGTACCACACTTTTGAATCCAACTGTACACCTACCAAGACATGGCCGCCGTCCGCCTAAACTCACAGACCAGCCAAGAAGAACATTAAACAAAGAAGCAACCAGAAGGCCCATGGTGACTTTGGGGGAATTACACCCATCTCTAGCTCAGGTGGGATGATCTGTTGAAAGGACTACTAATAGCTGTGCACTCCACAGATCTGACTTCTACGGATAAGTTGCAAAAACAAGCTGTGTAGGGGGAACAGCAAAGGTGAAAGGTCAGATGAGAACAAAACTCACCTTCTTGACCTACACGCAAAATGTTTTGTGTGGCACAATATCATCATCTTGAAGAAAAAGCAAACACCCGAGTCATGCGGCAGAGCTGCAACGGAGCTGTTAAGATCGTTGCATATTCCTCGGTTAAAATGCTCCAAAGTCCAGACCTGAATACAGTTAGGGATCTGAGGCCACACAGACACTCCCCGTCCAATCTGACTGAGCCTGAGCTATTTTGCAAAAGAACATAAATTTCAGATTCCAGATGTGCAAAGCTGGTAGAGTCAAACCTCAGCTGTAACTGCAGTGAAAGGTGCTCCTACAAAAGCCGTCAGACAGGGGAGGAAGTTCACCTTTTGGCTGGTCAACAACCCTAAACATCCACCCATACATCCATTGTCCTCCGTTTGTCTGAGATCGAGTCACAGGGGCAAAAGGTCCAGCAGGGAAACCCAGACATCCCTTTCTCCAGCGGCACCCTCCAGCTCATTCTGGGGAATCAAGGCGTTCCCAGGGCAGACGGATATTCAGTCCCTCCAGTGAGTTATGGGTCTGCCCCAGAGGCTCCTCCCAGTGGGACATGCCCTGAAAACATTTGAAGGAAGGCACCCAGCGGTCATCCTGATCAGATGCCCAAACCTCCTCAACTGACTCCCTTCGATGCAGACAAGCAGCGGCTCTACTTCAGGATCCGGCTGGATAACAGAGCTCCTCCCCATCTCTAAGGCTGAGCCCGGCCACCCTCCAGAGGAAGGTCATTATGGCCGCTTGTATCCAGGATCTCATCTGTCCGTCATGATCCAAACCTCATGGCCATAGGTGAGGGTCGGAACGTAGACGGACTGGTAAATCCAGAGCTTTTAGGCTCGGCTCTTTCGTCACCACAACAGACTGGAGCAGCGCCCGCATTACTGCAGATCAGTGGCGGCTGGCCCATAGGGGGCGCTCGGGTTCTGCCCTCCCTAGGTGTGGAGGGGAATAGTCAAAATATATATAGATTTTAAAAGTATTATTAATGTCAGTTTTTACTTAATAGTACGTGGCTACATGTAATAAGAATTATTAAAACACTTCTACGAATTGACTCTACCAATTGACTCTCATTTAACAGTGCATTTCCACCAACAGAACGTATCATTTCTCTTCTTCTACGCTTGTGGGGCTGTGACTCAAGGAGCCCCACAAGTGTAGCGAAATAACCAATCGTATACTGTTGCTAGGGAAGATTTATAAATATTTGGCCAATCAGCATCACCAGAATGAATGGCTTTGGGGCTCCTGGAGTCGTAGCCCTAGCTGCACAGTGATAGGTGCACTTCACGCGTGACGTCACGAGCTACATCCGCGCTACATCCGGGTCACGGTGGTCGGCAAAAACAGCGCTGTTTTCGCTTACCAGCGTGACAAAACGGGTGAATTCGAGCGTACTTTTAGTTTATTTTTGGAATCTAAACAATGCCTAAGACTTGTTGTGCTCCCGGTTGCACACAGAGGCATTCCAAATCATCGGATGTACGTTTCTTTCGTTTACCGAAGGACGAAGAAAGAAATGGATAATTTCAATGAAAAGGATGCAGGCAGACAATCCAATCGACTGTGGGAGCCATCATACCACGACATAATTTGCAGTCTACACTTCATCTCCGGTAAATACAACTTAATTTTGCACTAGTCGTTGTTCTACTTAAATCATTATATAAATAAAAAATTAGGATATATATTTAAGTCAAGACGTAAACGTTCGTTTCGTAATAATATACGTACATGTACAATGTATGCAAACCCTCTGGCATGAGTCTATGAAAAGGATTAATAAGACAAAACCACCAAAATAATCCTTTGTGTTTTTTTATTAATTAAATGCTTATTGTGGTATCATAGTAATTTTCCGACTTTTAATTTAAATGCATGTACTGGGTTAGGCAGGGAAATCTATTGGCCAGCCCCACCAAGATTTTTTTTCACCAGCCGCCACTGCTGCAGATCATTCCCAATCTGTATGTCCAGCTCCAGCTCCATCCTACCGTCACTGGTGAACAACTCCTCTGCCTGAGGCAGGAACTGACCCTCAACCCAACTGACCCTAAACATCTAGCCACAGCTAAAACATGCATCCTTTTCCTTCTGCTACATTGAAGGTTGTGGTTATATGTGACATGATGTGGAAAATACTTTGTAAGATACTGTACAAATACAGTAAGGTCTTAAATTGTTGCTGAAAAGCAATCGGTTTTACAACTAAATACCTGTTGTAATCCTTGCACAAGAAATAAATTAACAAAAAAACTTGTAAACTACTGAAATGACTCAAATGAATTATTAAACCACTGAAGTGTCTTTGTTTGTTTACACCTTTTATTCATGGGCCCCAAATGAAAGAAAACCACTGCGTGAGTAACAACAGAGTAGTCCCTGCTGCTACAACCTCCCCATTCATCGCCTCGTCTTCACATTTCCGCACCTGATCTGGAAGCAGGGCCATGTTTCATTTATGAGGACAGAAGCCGATGTGCGTCGCTCTGCCAGGCTGATGAAAACCAGGTCTACAATCACATAGAAGGAGAGAGAGCTGCTGTGTATGAGGGCAAATGAAAACATATCGATGACCCTTCGTGACATTAGTAGCAGTCTTCAGAGGGACGCAAAGCTTTTATATGATCGTCTACACACCACCTAATGCTAATCAACAACACAGCAGCAAAGTGGGAGCTCTTTTCAGGCACTGATCTACGTCTAATGAGGAAGAGGAGGAAAAAGCATCGGACAAGCATTAGCCTGTGGCGGCAGGTCTCAGAGACCAAAATGCAAAGAGATTTTTTCTTTTTTTTTTTGTCTTAGAATACAGCATTCATCTTCCCAGGCAAACTCTTTGCTTATGTTTAAAGTTTGCAGAGTGGACGAAACCGGATGCTTGTCTTTCGTGTTGTGTTTTCGTTTTAAGAACTCCTGTTTAGTCAAGGTGCTGGATCTTCTATTGATCCGCGAGGCGGGACAGCAATCAGCAAACCAGTTCTTGCCCTGAGGGGCCAAAACAGCCGACACCCGTACGCCTCTAGCTTAGCCGCAGATCTCAGCAAACATTCGATTTCCAAACATGCATTTCAGTCAGACAAAAACGAAAAGCATTGAAGAGCTGTAACTCACTGAAAGCGGCGATGGCCAGGATTATGGTGGCCACGATGGACGCCCAGGACACCCAGAGAGCTTTCTTGCGGTAACTCTGTGCTTCGTGAGGCTTCAGGCGCATACTGCTCTCCAGAAGACCTACACACAGTCACAATCAGATGTTTGTGACTTAGAAACTCGTTTTGGACTTCAGGAAAACCAAACCTTTGCTGTTTTGAAGTTCTCAATCTGCCACCAATAACTGCTTTTCAACGTTCGCAGACTGACTTTGCTTTTTCCATCCAAAGTGCTTCTGGTGACTTTGTGCGCTCTGCCTGTTCTTGTTTTAGTCTCAGTCTCTACATGATTTCTCTGCTTGTTGCTTACTGTGTCTCTCTTTTCACTCTCTTCTGGTAGTTGGTTCGCAGAACAGCTAAATGTCCTCGGATTATAACAAAGGGAGCATCCGTGCTATTCTGAGTGAGTCTGAATGAAACACTTTTCTAAGTGCTGTTTGTGACGCACTTAGACAAAACAAGCCATTAAACTGGAATAAAGCAAACCCTGCAGGTTCAAGCAGTTTGACTGATTGGTTCCTGTGAAGGTAATGTCTGTTTTAGTGCCCTGATAATAACCACCTATCTCACAAGAACCTAAATGGCTTATGTATTTCATACAAGATAAATGAATTAAAGCTCCATTTAAAACATTGCTTCTAACATGATGTAAACAACAAAGGAACTAACTTTAATCACTTCGTTTGCTATGTTTACAATCAATCAAGCCTTTAATTTTGTTAAAGCAGGAATACGCCTGGACCGGTGCCCCCGCAGGTTGAAAGGAACCACGTGTTTCTTTTTGTTTCGCACTGGTTAGTACAGTTCAATCTTCTGAATCCGACTGTTTGATGTTAGGTTGTTTTGCAATAAAATGGACTAAACTGAACAAATTTGGATTTTATAGAACTGGATTTGAATTTGACTGATTTGTCCTAAGTGCCTTTAAATGATGCTCTTGTGAATTAGTATTATATAAATAAACTGAACTGACATCCTGACCTCTGATCGGCTGGAAAAACCTGCCAAAACACTCAGCTATGACCCTACAAAGGTAAACCCAGCAGAGAAGATGGATGCATGAAAGGACTCATATAAAGTCACCTTTCTTCTATGTGGTATGTAAGAAGCCTTAAAGCTCTTCATTTTATGATGATCCTTTATAGCACAGTGTTTCAGAAGACCCACATGGATTAGAATTCAGGTCTGTATACATCACTGTGGAGGGCTATAAGTGTCAAATGTAAATAAATAAATTATTTGTGTATCTATTTATTCACATGTTACCCACAGTAGTTTAAATGTGCCAATCATGTAATAAAGTTGTTATAAAAAAAAATAGACGAGCAATTAATTAATTAAGGATTGGAAATCATCACAAGCTGAGGGCATACGTAATTATTTCAGTATTGATTAAATGAGTTCATGATATCTGTGCTACAGCGCACAGCAGAGACGTTTATCTAAACGTAAATAAATGCATGACGTGGAGAAAATAAGAAGAAAATAATTTCACAAGAGGTATGCTTTTAGAAATATCATATACAATTGGCAACATATTTAATAACTACTATTTATAGTTTTCGTATTTTACTTAGTGTTAAGATATTTTAGCACTATTGATTGATTCATTCATTAAATAAACACGTTTGTCCTTAATACTTTTTATGCCACGTCTGTGAATAATATTGATATAATTTATAATATTTATATTTTTACATTTCTCTTATAGTCTTTGGACCTAGAAATGCTCCATAGAAAGATATTTGTAAACTATACCAATTTGATTACAAAAAATAGAAAACTCGTGGAAATTTTGTAAATGTTATTTCTATTATAATCCAAATCACACCTGTAAACAGACTTCTCAGTAAAACAGCTCTTATTAAAACAAGTAAAAAAATTACCCACAGTGTCTAAAAAATGCCTAATGAATATATCTGACACCACCTACCTTGATCCTCTATGCTTTCTGTTATCTTCATCTCCTGGTCCATCTTAAAACCCTCTCCCCGACTTCCTGTGTTGTTCTCCTGCTGCTGTGGGGAGTCCGTCTGCTCGCACTGGCCGTTTACCACCGTGGGGCCCGCACCAGCAGCCGGGTCCGGGACGGCGGTGGGGTCTGGCGGGGATGGGTCCGTCATCCTCTCGGCTGTGGTTCCAGTGAGGCACTCCGGGAATGTCACACCTGGGCGAGAGCACCAGCCTTACCAACGAGACAGCTCCACAGACAGAGTGGGGAGGAGGGAGATTCCTGGTAGACCTGCGAGTCCAGCTGCGCCAAATTACGCACTGGAAGCGAGACAACGCCGGAAATTGGAAAACATGGACTTCAAAATAAACTTCGAGGACAAAAATTGTACTTTTATTTACACAAATTCCAAAATGTTATTTTTTTTATTTACTTTCTTTAACTGGCATTAAAATTGCCAAAACAAAGCAGAATAAGAATTGGTACAACAAGATAAAAAATAAAAATGAGGAAAAAAAGCCTATTAATAATAATATCCACAACATATAAATTAAATATTCTGCTGCTATATATATATATATATATATATATATATATATATATATATATATATATATATATATATATATATATATATAGTTCAAATAATTAAATTAATTACTTAATTAACAGAATAAGTTATTTTTTGCAATATGTTATATAGTGCGTAAATAAATAACATCATCAGCAATAGTTGTATTAGCAATAGAATCTACAATTTACAATCTCCATCCATGCCTACAGTCTCATTCAATAAATTATAATATGCCTTCAGATGAGGTTTATTTGTGAGATTAAAAGTACCCTTTGAAAACATCCTTAGCACGGGTGTTTAACATTGTTTTTATTAATCCCACATTTCTATGGAAGCTCATTGCGTTCCCCAAAGAAAAGCAATTAGACCTTATCTTATAATTACGAAATAAGATGTCCTAATTATGAGATAAGGTGTCAAATAAATTTTCGTTGGTGCATGGATGGTGTTTCCGAACATTTCCAAATTCAATTTTATGTATTTTATTGTCCTTATGTAATAGTTTTATCTTAAAGGTTGTGTTTTCATTATCTGTCAGTGACACATCATCATCATTACCAGAAAAAAGGATTAAAAACATTAGTCTGTGTGTGATCTATACATGTTTTTACTTTGTGAATTGGGTTACCGAAATAAATGAGCTTTTTAATAATATTGTATCTATTAAATATGACAGTATGCCATATGTGAGCTTCTCTCTATAAGCAAATATCTTCACTTTAGCAAGTTTCAGTCTGATGGAGGGGTTACAAATTCTAGTGATATATATATATATATATATATATATATATATATATATATATATATATATATATATATATATATATATACATATATATACATATATATATATATATATATATATATATATGTATATATACATATATATACATATATATATATATATATGTATATATATATACATATATATATATATATATATATATATATATATATATATATATATATATATATATATATATATATATATATATATATATATATATATGCCACAGTTTATAGATTGAGCTAATGAAATCTGCCATAATCAATAATACTAAGACAAGTAAGATAAGCAATTGTAAAACAATTATTTCTGCATGTGTCACTAGGCTAAATCAAACTGAAAGGCGTCTATCGTTTAGAAATTAATGAACGAATGTTTCAAATCCAGTTGAGGCAAGTGTGCCAAAAATGCTAAAAGTTAGCTGTCAGTTTATTTTGAAGGAACTCAGCGGAAGTTAATACGCGACATGTTGACAAACCTGACAGAAGATGTTGCGCGCAGAATGAACAAGGGGCAGAAAAAAATAAACTGTAGCGACAGAGTGGCAGCCTTGTGAAGCGGTCACACCTGCTCTCTAATTACGAGCCGCGGTGGAGTCCACGAGACCGGTACGCCACACGCGGAACACAGCTGCTAAACTACTGGCGCGCGCTCCTCATCCGCGAGGAAAACATCTGTCCCATGAGGTTTGAGCGCGCGGGTCCGGCGCTGCGCAGCTGCTAGGCGCACTGCAAACTTGTCCAATAACATGGTTGCAAAGACAATTTGGGGGGCGTAACACATTGATCATTGTGGCGGGGAAGTTTTCATTGTGATCCCAGAATAGTGACAGGCTTCAGTAAACCGTGCCTTGGATACAGAATCACATGACAAGCATTTCGAGTAATTGATTTTCTGCCCATATTAGGTCATGGGGTTTCCATGTCTTTAAAAAGGGTCTTCAAAGGGTTGAATTTCGAAAACCATGAATTCACTCAGAAGAAATCATTATGCTGAAATGTTCCTTACTTCTATTCTATTTCAACGTTTAGTACTGAATAAAATACTGTATTTTTTGTCACAAAGCCAGGAGTATTTATCCTGCACTAGGTGCATTTCTGCATTTCAAAGGAAAATTATTATGGAAAAAGCTGACATATTTGTTTTTCTTTTCGTCTTTTATTTTGCATTTTAATAAGTCCCAAAGTTGGAAACCTTAAAAAAAGGGTACAGACTCTCCACAAAGCATCATGTGTTCACGCTCTGTTGACTGTCTTTGTGTCTACCACCCTCTAGTGGCCAATTAGACTATTTCAGCTGGTTTGATGCCACATTTCTAGAATGTCAACTAGAGATGTGTAGTTGTGCAATGTTTGCAGTTCATAGTACACATTTCATGGTTGGAACTTAATAAAGCTGTAAAGAACACATATTTTAAGAACCAAGACCAGAATCATTCATATTGTTAATCATCCAGCACATAAATGAGGCAAACATCTAACAACTAGAGCAGACTAAAAGAAACACGACTAAAGGCTTTCTGAAAGAGAGTTGTTTGGTTTTTTAGACAGCATAATTGGTAATAAGAAAAAAGGGAAGATTCCAATAAATGCTATACTTTTAGCTAGTTTGTTGTGTCGCTTCAAGATAAGCAACGACATGAGCTTTACACATGTTGAATGCATTTCAATTCATACTAGGTCCATTATAATCTTTGGAAAATTATACAGATATTGCAAAATCCAGAAGTCTAGTTGAAATGAAATGTCATTTGTACATTAAAGAAAGTACAACTGACCTCCTGGTGGCGAATATGTTCACTTCCAGGAACAGTAACATTTTGTTCTTGCTGATTGATCAGCAAGGAAAACTTCATTTAAAAGCAACTAACGAGGTCCACGCAGCTAAATGGATTACATCTACGCCCATGGTTCTGTAACTGTGTTGCAAGAACCAATGGTGGCAGCAGAGCAGCCCACAGAGATACTCAGAGGAAATGTTGGCAACAGTAATTTGCAAATACGAATATACTGACTGTGTTCTGTTTACCCCTGAATTTGGAACCTGAAGCTGAACATGACATGAGATATTAATGTTCCAGCTCTGGGTTTGAAAACCTGTGGGATTTGCTAACAGATATGCTAAGATCACTAAATTAATGATTAGTTGACAGATGCATTAAGAGTTAAGGAAGCTCAGACCAAATATTGAGTAGA
This sequence comes from Fundulus diaphanus, assembly GCA_037039145.1. Taxonomy (NCBI): domain Eukaryota; kingdom Metazoa; phylum Chordata; class Actinopteri; order Cyprinodontiformes; family Fundulidae; genus Fundulus; species Fundulus diaphanus. Next base: position 19,811,516 of record CM073139.1, on the reverse strand, counting down.
TACCAGGGGACTGAAGCTTGTGGCTTCAGAGCCACATGTGACTCTTATAAAACTAAGCAAGAGATGTTTGTAATGATAAGGGCAATAGGTTTTTCTGTATGGTTTAATGCAACGTCTGCATAGAATATCAATGGTACAGGGCTTTTAAAAGTAATGTAACGTCTTGTAGCTTCAAACTATGTACACATATTTTTAAGTGGGCTTACTATCTTTTCTTAATTTTCATAGTTATGGAAAGGGCTCCCTCAGCTGCCCACAATTTACAAAATAAACATTTCTTCTTTGTAAAAGTTAGAGGATCCATTTTGTTATAAAATTAGCTTAATGTCATTAGCTTTTCAAATAAAATGTCAAATTCAAAAAGTGGCTCTTTCAATTGACAATGTATATGGACTTTCGGCAGTGAAATTTATACTTTACCTATTGTTTTGATTTTGCTTATGTAAAATTAACATTTTCAGAGAAACTTATGTTTGGGTTTCCATTGGCTGTAAACCACAATCATCAACATTAACATAAACACTTAAAATATACCACTGTGTGTGTCAGTCACAGTTTTGCTTTGAACTTTATTATAGTAAATGAACTAGATTATATTTTAATTTACTAAACTGCAGAGTTGGGTAATAACTAGTTACATTTACTCAGTTAAATATACTTGAGTAACTTTTTATCAAAATGTACTTTTAGGAGTAGTTTTACTGCACTGTACTTTTTACTTTTACTTGAGTCATTATTACTCGAGTTACTCTTACTTGAAATTGTAATTTTAATGTTATTTTCAATCTGCTGAGCTCATTGAGCCATTTGGAGGTCAAATGACCATACAGTAAACAGTAGATATTGTAATTGGAAGTATGTTGCACCGTTCTGACATACTGTATACACATTAACAGTTGTAAGTATTTCAAGTTTAATGTTGAAAAACATTATTTAGAAAAGTGTTTCTTTTGTCTTTAAAATACCAGAATTTGCACGTAACCTTACATGTCTGTCCGATTACATAATTTTTAAAAATCAAATCGTCAGCTGTTATGATTAGTTACTCAGTACTTGAGTAGCCTTCTTACTGAACACTTTTTTTACTCTTACTTGAGTAATTTATTGGCTGACTACTTTTTACTTCTACCTGAGTAAAAATATGTTGAAGTAGTGCTACTCTTAGATGAGTACAATTAAAGGTCACTCCACCCGCCTCTGCTAAACTGTACCTGTAATTTGTTAAATACGTAAAATCAGAATCATTGTTTTATTTGGCAAAATGTTCCAGCGCCAGCCACTGGGGGCGCTGTTGTTTAAAAAAAAAAAAAAAAAAAAAAAAAAAAAAAAACGATTTCCCGGCTTCACACTCGGCTTCTGGTTTCGTGACGTCATTCCGGTGCTCCGGTCGCCTCGCTCCCTCCCGGTGCTAACGCCGTCGGGCTTGGCCGTGGGAGCGTAATGGCGGTGCACCGGGGACCCTCGACGAAATGGCTGTTTACCCGGGAGCAGCTGGAGAGCACGCCGTCCCGCCGCTGCGGGATAGAGGCGGACAAGGAGCTCTCCTACCGGCAGCAGGCCGCCAATTTAATCCAGGACATCGGCCAGAGACTCAACGTGTATCCTTTGTGAGGGCAGCGGCTAACCGGTTAGATGCGGTTACCGTGGGCTCGCGTTGTCTAACCTTTCTGAACGATTTCAGCTCTTCTCCACACACAAACACGTCCGTAACCCAAGGAGAGGCGCGGCTGACGGACCAGCGGGACGTGTGTGAATTACCGGGGCTGCACGGGCCTGTGGTTAGCTTAGCTTAGCTATTGTTTGGGCAGGCTCAGCCTCTATTGTTAGCGCCGACACGGTGTGTATCGTTCATTAACACCCACCACCGCGTCAGAAACAGACATAATCCACCAGGAGACCGTGGCTAAGCACGACCTTTCACCCCCCGTTTAACCGGCGTTACGTCAGCGCTTTGTCAGACCCGACATTTTTGGCTAAAAGCCGCTGCTTTGCTGTCCTGTACGTCATCGGCCTTTCTTCCTTAACTCCCAGCGCAGCTCGCAACTAATCATCAACACCGCTATAGTTTATATGCATAGGTTTTATATGATCCACTCGTTCACCAAATTCCACAGAAACGTAAGTACGCGCGCGGCTTTCCTCTTAAAACCAGACGGCGGCCGTTGTTGTTTGGACGGCAGCGAACTACCAATGTTTCCATCCTCATTAACAGATCATTTCCCAGACCACGTTGTTCCTGGCGGCCAAGGTTGAGGAGCAGCCCAGGAAGCTGGAGCACGTCATCAAAATAGCCCATGCCTTCATTAACCCACAGGAGCCGGTCCCTGACTCTAAAAGCAGTGTAAGTAATCTGATATTCAAGAGATGATTTTGCTTTTCCCACCTGCGTCAGGCAACGAAGGCATTGGTTGTTCACTGGAGTCAAAGGTATGATGATGTTTTAGGAAGTTCGCTTCAAAATGTCTGTTTTCTGCTTTAAAGTCCTTTTAGTGAGAACCCAGAGAGCGCGCTGGAGGGACCAGATCTTTATCCAAGCAGCCTGTAGCAGAGGTTGCCACCCTGTGCCATGTTGGGTGTTAGTTAGGGTTAGTGGGAATGCTGATCCTCTCTTGGTGTGCTGTTGTTGTTTTTTTGTGCCAGGTTTACCTTTTTGAGTGGTGAACATATTCAGTTTGGGGGATGTGAATAAAGGCTGATCTTTCCGCACATTCTTCTGCTTGGTTTTGAGGTATTTCGGTCAGGCCTGGGTGTCTTGTTTGGGAGAAAAGGGGTTTTGTCTTCCAGTCCTACTTTTTCATACTGATGTCTGCAGATTACAGCATAATGTTGTCACATGGATCAAAACCACTTCTAAACAGGAACTAGCTCCTTCAAGTTGCGAATATTGGCCTCACCAACCAGCTTCAGCATCCTGACTGATACTTTTGTAGTGTTTTTTTTTTTTTTTTTTTAATTCTTTGATTGTGGTTTGATTTTAACTTTATCATTCCCAACAAAAATTGTTACTATTGCCTCAAGTTGTGTATTTTTTCCAGTGCAACCACAGCTGTGTAAATGTAAACATATTTCTTTCATTCAGAAGTACTGTAATGGTATATTGGACCTAAAGTCAGGCTCATTAGTTTTGTATTACTATAAATCTACTTAGAAAAACATCGTGGGTCAAAACAAGATGCCAACAGAAAAAAACATTTGTGCCAAATACAGTAAGGTTGGAAATTTCATGCCAGTGTTTTTCACAACAAGGTGCTGCACAAATGATTTGGGCCACGCCTAAAACCAGTTTCGGTCCACCACTTAACAAAAGGGGCCCATCACAGCCCTGGCTCCTCTGTGGTGTGTTGTGCTTTTTTCTGTCCAGGAGGCTGCGTTTGCCCTTCGGTCTGCCGTTGGTTGGTTTTGGGGCAGCATCCGTGGTTTTAGAAAAGGCCACAGGAACATGATCGGCTCTCCTCCTCTGGGAAACGCATGCGTTGTTCCTGCCAAAAAGCTGACACATTATAAGGTTCTTGTGTGCCATGGCCTGGTCCTGCTTAAAACGGCTCATCCGTTGATGCAAAATGAAGGCGTTTGTTGTGTTAATGTCCAAAAAGGGCAGCAACATGGTCCTGCCCGACCCAGTGGTGATCAGGGCCTTGGAGCTGCACAAGGCCACCCATTCCTCTGCTTGGATCTCTGTGTCTGCCATAACCCCCCTTCTCTTTCTGATTGATTGATCCTCTACATCACGTGTCAAACTCAAGGCCCGCGGGCTGAATCTGCCGCGTCAAGGCAATTTATCCGGCCCTCAAGAGCCAATAAAGGCCTATCATGTCATAAAGTAGAGGCATATAGCCTTTTAAATTGTATAAAGTGGCTAAAACTGCCTCCTGTAGTGAAGGTTTGTTTTATTTTTTTTTACTGTGTAGTAACAGCATCCTGCCACTAGATGTCAGTTTCTCCCCAACGCATTAAAACAACCCAGAGATGTCCAAAAAGAGAGAAATTGATGCAGAATGAGTTTAAAGTGTAACTCACACCAATATCAGCATTCTTTGCAGAGAAACTGTATAAATGGGCCTAAGGTGTTACTTTTATGTTACTGTGCTTTTTAAAAAATATTTCTATGTGAACTGGAATGAAATTATGAAATCAAAAGTAACACATGCAACCGTCCCTTTTAAAGACTTCACGATGCCAAAGTGGCCCGATATAGAAATGAGTTTGACTCCTCTGCTCTACGTCGTTGTCACGTTCTCCTCTCTGCTTCAGACTGGACGCAAGTCTCCGCTGTCATCTTCATCTTAATTTGTTTATTTTAACTCTTACTTTCCTTGGTCTAATACTACAATCTAAAAACTGGTATGCAGTTTATAATGTTTTCACATGCAGGCGTCTTTCACCACTCTGACTCCCAGAGCGATCCATTCCTCCCACTAGAAGTCCTGTCATATAAACTGGTGCCACTGGAAGCTGCTTTTATTGGATTTTGGTGCCGTGACCATATCAAAGATTTGGTTCCTGGGTTCTTTACGAATCTTTTCAGGCAAAAAGTGGATGTTATGAAAGCTTTCACTAATCAATGGGGGTGTCAACAATAATCGATTCATCAATGCATTGCAATGCGGGGCATGCACGATTCAGCATCGATGCGGCAACGTGCCATAATCGATTATGTCACTGTTTATTTCCGCGCACGTGACGTCACCATCTCATGAGCAACGCCCCTTGCCGCTAAGGTAGGACAAACAGTGTGAGAGCGCACGTAGCAACCAGCCATTACACGTGCAACAGATACGATATGACCGAGTTTTCAGCTGTTAAACTATCACAAGAGGATGTCCAGGCGCCCGGTTTACTGGTAGAACTGTGGAACAATATACCAACGTTCAGCTCAAACGATGGCTTGAGTGTCGAGGTCTTAGAAAGCCTGGAAAACGGGCCGAGTTGATAGAACGGTAAGTCGATGTTTTTCTCCTGCTCGGCGTTCATGGCGTCATCGGCCGTTTTATTTCTGTTTGTAATCACCTTCCAGGAATCGGTATAAATTGTCCGGCCCGCCGAACAATTTAGTCCGGTCCAGTGGCCAAATGCATTATCATTATCTGCGGTGGCGGGCGGCCGGCGGTTCGCGCACCGCCGCAGCTCCGGCCGGCCGGCACCGCAGCTGTGGCCAATAGGCCAGAGCGTCAGGATGTTCTTCGGTTGGGCCCTTTCCTCCAACAAAATGCTTGCTACACATGAACGTGCATTTGGTAACCTTTTCCGGGTTGAACTGTTGTGTAGGCGACCGCACCGGTGTACCCAGCGCACATATTTCTCCTTGGCAGTCTTGAATTTCGGGAAATTAATGAAGAAAACATCCTTCATATGCGGCCGATCAGCGTACCTCGAGTCGCTGTTGCACGTTCCATAGCTACAATGTTTAGCAACCATGGTCTTAGACTTGGAAAAAGCAGTCGTTTTACCGAGTAAAACCTAGGGTAACGCACAGCTCTTTTACAGCGAAACAGCGGCGGACACAGCAAGCTTGCCCTACCGCGTATCACGTGATATGACGTCTCGTGACGTCACGTTCTAAAAATAGCTCGCTCGCGGTACTTCCGGGGGCATAACAACAACAATCAAGATTGCTGGGTGCCTGTATGGTTGTTGTTATAATAGTGTGATTACTGATTAATGTTTGCACAGGAGTTCAGGAAGTGCCCTGTCTTAGAGCTGCTATTTTACTGTGTGTAAAAAAAAAAAACACTTATGGTCACTGCTGGAAAAAGTTGGCTGTTATTGCTCTATTTAATTTTAATTTAGGTTCTAAAGCAGAGAGAATGCCATATCCAGTATCCCTGTACCTATTTTATTTTATTTAACATTGACATTTATGTCAAAGATACAGACATAGCAGCCAATAAAATATGTTATCTGATTGCTTTTGTTGCCTCATGACTGATGAAAAATTTGAAAACTTTGCCTTGTGTGCAGTAGAATTTTGATGCATCGCAATGCATCGTAGAATCGAATTGAATCGAATCGTTACCTGGTGAATCGTAATCGAATCGTGAGGGCAGTGCCAATGCACACCCCTACTAATAAAGATCTGAAAAGTAACTACAGCTGCAAGTTATTTGGGTTATATCTCTGTCAGCTTTACACGTTTAGAGACTGGCATTTTTGCACCTTGTTCTTTGCAAAATAGCTGAAGCTCAGGCTAGATGGATTGGGTTAAAACAGCCATTTGCAGTTTTGTAACCCAAACTAACATTCGGAGTTGGGCCTGGACTTTGACTGGACCGTTCTGAAACATGATTGTAGCTTTGATGTATTTCTTCAGTCTACAATAATTTTCTCAACCTGAATTTCCACGGGGAAAGTGGGTGTAGAACCGGATGCAAACGGTAAAAGAAAGTTTATTTGTCAGTACTTGTAGACTAGGTTGGCTTTTATTTGTAGTTTGGCTTTATATGAAAGTCGACTTGTAGAGGCTCAATGTTTTAGATTGATGGTAAATTGTTGAAGGACATTTTGATGAGTGGGCACAGCAAACTCGATTTTGGTGTAAAATGCTCTTCATATTTGAATATTGTGACTTTGCACATTGCTCTTATAATGCATTGGGTTATAGATGACTGGGGAATGCTGATTCTAGGAGGTACTGGGAAGCTCATTTTTATTATTTTTATTTCTTTCAGGCATTCCAGCTGCTGGCACAAGAGCTTGTAGCCCTGGAAACAATAGTGCTGCAAACGCTGGGTGAGAAGTCTTTCATTTTATATTATTTCAAGTAAAATACAGTCTGGATTTTATCTGGGTTGTATTATTGTTGCTTGATGCTTTTTTTTTTTTTCAACATGATTGCAGGTTTTGAAATTACAGTTGATCATCCTCACACAGATGTTGTGAGGTGTTCCCAGCTAGTGCGAGGTATTGCCTTTTTTCTTGCAAAGATTTGCAGTAAATCATCTTTAAGTTAGTGACCTTTTCCAAATGCGGCTCCTCTTTTGGTGTCATGGATTCGTGCATCACCTAATGTGTATTTTGTAATTTAAAGATGGTTTATTATCAAGTTGTCGGCAGATTTAAAATGAATTCTAAATCATCTCTGTTTTTCTTTTACAGCAAGCAAGGATTTGGCACAGACTTCCTATTTCATGGCTACCAACAGGTTATTATCCTGTTCCCATTCTTGCACTGTAATGGCACACTATGGCTTCCTGTCCTGCAGGGACCCCCTTCCTGTGTCCAACGCCCTGCGTGCAGCCCGGGCCCCGGGAACCCCCGAGTGCTGGGAAGTACCGGCCGGGCTGCTGTGTGCGGTGTATTGTACAGGGGCTCTGTGTTGGCGCAGAGGGGTTGAATGCACAGTGTGGAGAGTAGTGGTGCTGTTTACCTCTCAGGGTTGTTTGGTACGGAGTGCACATGTCTAAAAAAAACACAAACGGTAGCCTGAATATAGATTGCCACTAAAGATTCTTTAACTTATAGAGTTTCTTGGTAAGTACAGTTCAGTTCTTTCTTTTATTTTTTTATGGCTTTTTTTCCCCCACCCTTTTACAGAAACAGCGAACCAGACTGCAAGCTAAAATATTTTTGTAATTGGAGTAGAAGAAATGCTTGGGAAAATAATCTGATGAAAAATTCATCTAACCTAATGTTTTGCTGTCAGATGTCCGTGTTGTTCTAAATACCTGTGGAAAAAATCGAGCAAACCCAGGAAAAGTATAGGTTTTTGAAATGGAAAGTCTGTTGGAACCTTGTTTGTAGTGATGTGCTGCTCTTACAAAATGCAAGACAGAAAAACGGGAGCGAGACAAAAAGTAGGCAATTTATTAAAAACGACAAACTAAGTAGCTGTTCATCAGCTGGTCAGAGGGGTTAGAGCCCCTCAAAAACATGAAAACAACTAGAAGCGTCTTAAAAAGGACTGTATTGAGTCACCCCACTGCTCTTCTTCATCTTTTTTAAAAGTCATTTAAATGTGCCTAATCGGCGCATTACTGGTAACTGGTGGGAACATTGCTCTTTGTGATTAAAACGTTCTGGGATACAAGGCAGTGGTTTTTATGTCAGAACAACACGCACCATGGTCTAAAAGGACGAGATTTAATGAAAAAAAGTCAATTGACAGACATGCATGATTCGATGTCCCGTGTTTTGACCTTGCAATGTCCAAAAATGGGAAGTTTGTGGTGCAGAAGCCCTTGTTGCTCTTTTAGCCCCCCCCTCTCACAGATGCTGCCTTCAGGTACTGGGCTCCAATCAGCACCAGTAAGGGCCTTAATTCAGACACCCCACCTGATCCTCCAGCTTGGCACATGTGAAATATTTGTGGGTCTACCAATTCTCTAGCAGTTTGTTTTTACCAACTCTTATTTTCTGTCTCCTGCTCCGGTTTCTTCTCTGCATTTTGAAGCTCTACTAAGAACCTGGTCACATCCAACCTGCACTGCGTATTTGGAATTTCTTTGTCCGTCTTAAGATTTATTTAATTAATGTAGCAGTGGTGTTAGTGGTGGTTATTTAGATTAAAAAAAAATTCAAAACAATTATTCTAAAGCTGTTTTCTTTTTAGAAAGGCATCACCATGCCTGCAAACAACTGAGATTATTACTGCCATCTTGTGGTAGCATTGGTAACAGCAAGTTACTTTGATTTGTGTGCAAACTTAAAGACTATTGCTTATTAAAATAATCATATATACTAAAATGTATGCACTTTAATAAGAGGCTGGGAAATAGATCAACCAGGTGATAAGTGAGGTTAATATTTGCCAGTTTTTAAATTAAATCCTGGCAGATCAATGGTTGCAGCGTACCGGTCTCTGCGTGCTGCTGGATGCATACGATGAAGTTAATGTCCAATTAGATCCAACGGGCAAATAGCTCTGAAATGATGTATACTGGGAGAGATCTCCCTTTCAGAGGATGTGAGGCAGAGCAGATCTTTAAACACGATGCATGTCACCCACAGTAGCTCTACAGGAACAGAAGAACAGCCCGCACTACTTCATCCTATTTCATCCTAGTAATAAAATTACTCTTCCATGCCCTAATTAACTGCGATACGTGTTATGATTTATTTCATCTTAAATTTCCACAGTACTTTTTGTATGCTGGTTTTCAGGTGACTGACAGATTTAGGACTGCAATTCTGTCTAGAGATTTCTAGGGTTTGTTCAAAATGCATGGTAATCAGAAGTCTTTAATATTGACATTTTTATCAAATTATACAGTGCCAGCCATGTTAAATTGGCACCCCTGGTAAATATTGAACTCTTCAAAACAAATATGTTATGTTGGCATAATCCAACACTGAAAAATAAGGACATCAAAACAGTTTGAGTACATTAATATAAATCCAGTTTTTAAGAGTATTTCTAATCAGATGTCTGGGACTGTTGCTATTGTCAGATTTCAGTACAAATACTCAGTAGATGATCTTCTGTGTGCTTTGGGCTTCAGGCTGAAAGAACGTTCTAAGCCTGTAAAACATTAAGTCAACCATGTGTTTCTTAAACATAAGATTTAGTGGTCTTTGTGCCCTCGTTGCTGATTTTTATAAATAATTCTACAAATATAGCTTTATTACATAAGTCTGAATCTTTGATTCTAAAATAAAATGAGGAAAACCGTTTGATATTTTGTTTTAATATCAGAAATGTTTGAACTGGAAACCATGGATATAGATAAAAGCAGTAATTCTCACATTTAATTAGCCATTTTCCTCATTGCAGAGAGTATAAACAGAAACAATTGCCGTTATTCAGTTGTTTACTACATTGATACCCATGTGCAACATTTTTTTGGTTGGATTTTACAAATTGGTTTTGGGCCTGAAATGCAAGAACAGATGTCTGTCAGTCTGCCCTCCCTCCTTCTTGACATGATGATCCAGTAGGAAGCAATTTCATACATATTAGAAATTTATAAGATGAAATTGTCATGGAGAGATCAAACAGCAGTTTTGAGAGAAGCAGAACCTCTCATTTCTTCATGTCCTTCAGACAGGACTTGATGTTCAGCAAAGACTCTCCACCAGCCTGCATCCGCTGTTTCTATGGTAACTAGCTGGTGTACTGGTCATAGCCTGGCGGTGGTACCAAACCGTTGCATTATCACTTCAGGTTTTAGCACAGATATATTCCCCACAGTGCCAAGATTATGGTTTAGCAGTAGAGCCACTCCTTGCAACTGGATAAAAATATCTTTGTTTAACATTGTAATTTACGGATCAAACTGAATTTTGTGTTTTAAGTAGCTCTAAGCCATTGTCATCAAAATAAACAGAAAAGGCTGCCCAAAATACACCACAGGCTATGATAAATCTGAGTGCAACTTTTTCTACTGAATTGCTGAAATAAATTACCTTTATTGAGATGCATGTACCTAAGCTTCAAACGGATGGTACACCCTGATACGAGACGGGCTATCTACATACGCTTCCTACTCTAGAGTGTTAGAAGCTGTGATCTTTAAAATAACTTAGGACATTTGAGAGTAGTTTCACTGCATGCCCATCACCCTATTTTGGTGGCTACCTTTTGTTTGACTGTAAAAACAAAAAAAGTTGATGACATGGTAGAAAATATTTTTGCTTCATACTATCTGCAATGAAGCCTTCATCATAAATCATGTTCTCCCCAGTGTCCAAAAACATAATTTGGCTTTATCCCTCCCTCAGACATTAAATATCATGTCCTCCTAATAATGGTTTTAATACGTTTTAATGTTCCAGTTCTCGATGGTAAGATGCTGTATAAATGAATGCTGTTAATTTAGTCAGTGTTTGTGGTTAAATGTTAAATGAGTCAGATTTGCTGAGGTGAAACCTCCTGAACTGATTGATGGATCTCTGGGGCATTTCACGTCTCTTGCAGTTTGCACCTCACCACCTTCTGCCTGCAGTACAGGCCAACGGTCGTTGCATGTGTCTGCATCCACCTGGCCTGTAAGTGGTCCAACTGGGAGATCCCGGTGTCGACAGATGGAAAACACTGGTGGGAGTACGTGGACCGCACCGTGACGCTACAGCTGCTAGATGGTATGATAGGAAATCGTGTGCTTTGAGCTTGATTTGGTATTTTAAATAATGATAAAGATCATCTTGAACTTTTTGATTTGAAGAAAACCAGGATGATTCGGTTGTGCTGAGTTTTTCTTTATTTTTCACCTTTTGATCACCAAATATGTACGTTTCCATATCCAAGCAGACTGAAAAATACAGTAGTACAAATATTTTTCCAGACTCCATTTTATTTTCCCTACTCATCCAGAGCTCTTCATACCGCACAGAAACCCTAACATTGACTAAATCTGCTTTCTCAGGCTATATGGCACACTTAAAATCCTTAAATTTTCTCAAATTGATAGTGCGTCTTATATATGATTATCGTACTTGTGCTTACTGACTGATTTTATGTGGTACAATGTGCTCAAAAATATGTTTACAATGTGTTAAAAGTACCACTTCAGTAAGCAACTAAGCCGCTCCACTCTATGAATATTCTGAGCATTACGGTACACTGTGTCACTACCTGATTGACCCGTAACAGGACCCCTGAGCTGTCTACAAGACTGGCTGACTGTAATGTCTAAACTAGAAGTGCATTCACGGAAGCTAGCTAGCAAAAATAAACCAAGTAAGTTAATTCAATATAACATTGAAGTTTTTTTTGGCCTTATGTTAGAAACAGGGCAGTGTAGTCCAACTACTCTGTCATAGACATAACTCTCCCTCTCAGGTAGTATGTGTGTATGCAGAGGGGCGGGGTGATATTACACACTTGGTAAGAATATTTAATGCATTATGGTCCATCAGTTTTTCCATCTATCAATCAGACTGTTCCTCCAGCCATCTGTCTGTCTGTCTGTCTGTCCAATTTGGTAAAATGGGCATCCATTTGACCATTCCCTTTTCCATCCATGTCTCTGTTGTGTAGTTTTTCAAACCAGCTCTGTCCAACAATTTATCTGACCAAACATCTGCCCAATCCATGGGTTTTTCTGTCCATCAGTTTGTTAAAATTAGGAATGCAAACAAATAATCAATTTAAGAATTTGCGACTAATGGTTAATTCGTTTGTTCAATCCGATTAACCGATAATGTCCGTTTGGACGGAACTTCTTTCAGTGTGGTGGTATCCCCGTCATCCAAATTAATGGTGGACGCAGCATGAAGCGGCCCAAACGGAGTACAGTGTGGGATTGTTTTTGCACTCTTTAATGACGACAAGGATGCAAAATGCTCTTTATGCGCTTCTGTTTTTAAATATAAACACTCACCAAGCTTCTTATGTTGCCACCTAAATAGCTCCTTTCAGCCAGGCTGCCTGGCGGAGCAGAGTCAACTTCTCAACCAAAACTGACTGATGTGATAGCAGAAAAGCAGAGAGCATAACGCAAAAAATGGTAACATGATAGAAAAAGACGTGATGCTAAAAGCTCACCTGATGGTGAGAGCTGTCATGGGGATTATTAGTTTCATATGTTATTCTCTTCAATTTATGTTTCTATTCAGTAACTTAATAGTTTTTATGTTATAATCTATAAATATGTTCAAGTTTAATAATTTCTGAGAAACCCACAATTTTTGTTTATTCATTTAATACAGTTGGTACAATAAACAGTTAAAATATAATGATGTGCCTCTTCTAAGATTCAGCATATTGTAAAAAGAAATGGCCCTTAATGGTTTGGAAAGACCCTCTTGATACAAGAGAAAACTGGGGGTTTTAAGAAAATGCTTATCAATTAATCGTTCGATCGATAAGATCAATCACCTTTAGATTAACTCATTAATCGATAACTTGCATCCCTAGTTCAGATTCATCCATCCAGCCAACCATTCATGTCTTTATTTATCCATCGGTTTGTTCAACCATCTGTTTTCCATCTTCCTGGGTTCCTCTGGTCTGTTTTTATTATCATCAGGTACCACATCTAATCCCAGACATCTGTAGAAATATCTCCCCTAATTTCCAAGTGGACTTTATATGAATATTTTATTAATAGGCTAAAAGAGGACCAAGAACCCTGAAATATTGAGTCCAAAAAGTCTGGAATTTGGACCTGAATGCCTGTAGGAACCCTGCTCTGTATATAGACTTTGAAGTGTTTATAAATTATTGCACATTTAATGCTTCATCTTCAGTCAGTGACATGTTTGTTGCTTCCAGAGCTCACGCACGAGTTCCTTCAGATTCTGGAGAGGACGCCCAGCAAGCTGAAGAGGATACGAAACTGGAGGGTATGTCCAGAATGAGCCAACTACTAGTAACATGCTGCTTTATTTATACTGCAGTACGGTGAAAGTTAAAAATGTACTGAACTGTCCCTCCGTAGGCCATTCAAGCAGCAAAGAAACCAAAGACAGAAGGCTCGACTGTGGAGAGTGCCTTCCAGGGGACGTCTTTAGATGGCCTTCCTGGTGTTACCAACTCCTTCTTCCCCTCCACATCAAACTCTTCAGAAATGTCCGCCCTGAGCTCTATTGCAGCCCCTTACCCCATGTACCAGCAGCTCAGCGAGCAGTTCTCACAGCCGGCCCACTCGGACTTCACGCTGGTCAAACACAAACACAAAGCTGCGGCCGGGTCGAGCAGCGAACACGAGCAGCTGGGCGTGAGCGCTGCAACTTTTTCACGGCCGCAGAAAGTCTTGACTCTGGAGAAGTACCGGGTGAAACAAGCGGGAGAGCTGGCCTTGCAGAACGGCGTGAAGGAGGAGCTCGGCGCTGAGGTTTATGCTCCTCCAGCTGCCTCCTCCCACCACCACAAGAGACGCTCTCAGCAGCAGGCCGGCCAGTCGGGCGACGGCCGGAGGGAGAAGGCCAGCTCCAAAAAGCCCCGGCTCACCTCTACCTACGCCGAGAACGGCTCCGTCACCGGCGAGGAGTTCAAAATGAGAATCAAAGTTTCGTCGGATCAGGGCGGGACTCTGTCTGGCAAGGACAAGCACAAAGAGCACAGCGGACACCGCCACTCCAAACACAGCCACTCCCACTCGTATTCGCTCGCCGGGAACAGCAGGGGGGCCGCAGACGGCGCGTCCTTCTCTGTCCGGGCTCCCAGCAGCCACTACAATGACGGGAGCTCCTCCAGCTCGTCCCGGAAGAGACAGCACGGCGAGGGCCACAACAACCACCACCACCACTCCTCCAAGAGCAGCAGGTCGTCCAAAGGAGGCCTGGGCTCGGCTCACTACTCGTCAGACGGCGGCCAGAGAGCGATGGAGCTCCAGGGCCACGACGGGACGAATGGTGTGCTGCTGTCCAACGGCCAACACACTGACTACAAAAACACTTTTGACATGCTGGACTCTTTACTAAGTGCCCAAGGAATGAACTTGTAACTGTGAGTCCCTAGTGTTATCTAGGATAAGGTTTTATAGTTTAAAAAAAATGAATTTATCCGTCTTAAGTTATCTGCATCGCCCTCAGTCGTGTCTACACACTGATTATTGATGATTCCTATCAAACTATAGAGCTGTGTATTAATTCCTTGCAACACAAAAACCATGTAAGAGTTGTTGGAACGCAGCCGGAGAATGATTCCTTTAAATGTTATTTTAATTCAAATGAGCTGAAAGGTATTTTACCGTGCACGTTTTAAGTCACAAAAAGAAGAAGAAGAAAAACAATATGGCTGACGTTTTCCTGCCTTTGTGACAGTTTACACTTTTTGTTGTTGTTCAGTTTGTTCCACAGAAATCTCAGGTCTTAAACATTTTTGATAAAAAGAGCAAATCTCCCCCTCCCTGGGGAGATGGATCGAGCTTTTTGTATCTGATCCGGGGAAACATGGTCTGCTTACGTTACAAGAGTGCTTCGGTGAGGCCGGCTCCATTCGCTATTTGAAGGTCTACCTGGACCACCACTGAACCTAACGAGCACCCATTACAGAGCTACAGACGAAGCTTATGTTACAACTGCTGTGGATGTGCATTGAAGACATAGCAGCTAAAATTGAAAGAAACAAAAAAAATATTGTGATTCTTCTAGTCAATCGCTATTCAGTATGATAAATGTTATTAACTATCAGAAAATACAGATTTCTAAAGTTGTGTGTATATAGGACTGTAGTTCAGAAGTGTTGGTTATTGCATCAGTCCAAATGACTCCATTGTATTAAGATCCAAAGCAGACTGTAATGAAGAACAGATCCTCGATTTATGTATTGGGAGCCCAAATAAAAACATGCAAAACTGAGCTTCATTCTGCATAGCCATTTTTTTTACAGCCATTGTTTTCCATTTTCTCTTAATTGACATCAATATATGATGCAGAGACAGATATTTAGATTAATGATGGATAAAAAAATATTTAAAAGGGGTGTAACTAGACCTTGTACCTCGAGATGCTGCAATATTTATGGTTCCTGCAGTCCTGGAAAGCATGGAATTTGCTTTCGGCATTTTCCAAGTATATTGAAAAATATAATCGGCTCTTCTGGGTTTCATGTTCCTTAATTTAAAAAAAAAAGAGTGAAGAAAGTGGAGTAGTTTTCAGAGATTATACAAGATGTATGGACACTGAAAATGAATCCCTTCTATGATTTATGTAACATTTCTTTTTAAAGACACTTGTCCTCTATATTTCAAGTTCAAAAAAGATTTATCTTTTTTAAAGGAGCTATAAGATATTCACTGTAAAATCAACTTAAATCATTCTCATTTCTCAGGATGGAAGTAACATTCCCTATAAATAATCGGTCCTCTCCATCAACAATTTAGTTCTGGACGGTCAGAGTGTAGCCCGTGTTTACTTCCTGGTTCCTGAGCCAATCATATCAGGGTTCCCAACACAGAGTGCAGCATTTGGTATTTTATCTTGGCAAAAAGCTGCAGCCTGCTAACATGGAAGCCAGTAAAAGAAGTGGACCAGAAATAGAACAGAATACAACATCATAGACCTATCCTGTGTAAGTAAAAATTCACAACAGCAACACCGTTTAAAAAGGCACATTAGATTGTGATTGGCAAGCTGCTGTACCAATTTAAGCCACAAGGTGTCCGTATTATTTATAGCTCCTTTAACGGCCACAAAATTTGGGTCCAAAAACAAGTTCTTATTGTCCACCACCAGTTCCATTGATCACTATAATATCTGGGTCAAAATGAATACCAGACTCAATATCTCAAGATAAAGGAAACATTTTATGACCAAACAAGCTTAAAGATGTCATTATTTTTCAGATTTCATCTTGAGATTTTTAAGCAGTAGAGCGCCGCTTCTCAAAAGGTATTGCAAGGGATGGGGAGCAAAAAAAGCCTTGCCTCTTTTTGCAGGTTTTCTAAATGTGACAACAGCATCCCCCAGCTGTTTGGTGTGTACCTGTGGTCAGTAGTATGATGAATACTATTAATAAACTCCTAAAAAAAGTACAAAATTTAATGTAACTGAAGTTTGTCTAATATTAATAGCTTGATATTATTTTTGCAATTAAAGGTTCATAGCTAGTTAAAATAATATGGCATTTTTCCAGAGAGTGTGTGCTGTCTGTGCAGGCAATGAACAATTATATTTCATTCGTTTTGACTGCAGGTACACGTCGGGCTAAAAGCCATTCACATTGTTACTAATAATACTGTATATAGTTTTTAAAAAGTGTGGTAATGTTGAAACATTCCAGTTGTTAAAAAAACATTGTTATGTTTTAAATGAACCCATACAGTTAAGCCCAGAAATATTTGGACAGTGACACAATCTTCAGGATTTGGGCTCTGCATGCCACCACATTGGATTTGAAATGAAACAACCACAACGAAGGAATTGTAGCCATTTTTATACAAGCGCTCCTCATTTAAGTGGTTCAAAGGTAATTGGACAAATAAACATAACCCTTAGTAAAATGTTACTTTTCAATATTTAGTTGAGAATCCTTTGCAGGCAATGACTGCCTGAAGTCTGGAACCCATGGACATCATCAAACGCTGGGTTTCCTCCTTAGTGATGCTTTGCCAGGCCTTTACTGCAGCTGTCTTCACTTCGTGCTTGTTTGTGGGTCTTTCTGCCTTAAGTTTTGTCTTGAGCAAATGAAGTGCATTCTTGATTGAGTTGAGATCTGGTGATTGACTCGGCCATTGCAGAATATTCCACTTTTTGCTTTAAAAAACTCTTGGGTTGCTTTTGCAGTATCATTTGGATCATTGTCCATCTTACTGTGAAGCGCCGTCCAATCAACTTTGGTGCATTTGGCTGAATCTGAGCAGAAAGTGAATCCCTATACACTTAAGAATTCATCCGGCTGCTTCTGTCTTTTGTCAAATTCATAGTAGGTTCTGTTAGATCACTTCTTTTTTTCAGCCTCAGGATGGTCTGTTTCACCTCCACTGAGAGCTCCTTTGACCGCATGTGTGTTCACAGCAACAGCTTCCAAATGCAAACGCCACACTTGGAATCAACTCCAGACCTTTTAACTGCTTAATAGATGACAGGTTAATGAGGGAATGTTATTTATTTTGCAGTCTTCTGAGTCAATCATCCAAATACTTTTGGTCCATTAAAAAGAGGCAACTACGTATTAAAGAGCTGTAATTCCTAAACCCTTGCTCCAATTTGGACGTGAATATTCTCAAATTACAGCTGAGAGTCTGCACTTTAAGCCCATATTGATTATAAAATTGTATCCTGAATATGTTTTCATAAACAGCTAAAATAACAAAACTTGTGTCACTGTTCAAATATTTCTGGGCCTCACTTATGTTATACATTTTAAAAGGGAGTCTGGGTAATCTGTAGAAATACAGCTTGAATGCATTAAAACTGAAAATGGTAAAAGTTAAAATTTTGACCCATTTTGTTGAAATGGGAGGCCTGAAAATGTTTCCTTCTTCAAAGGGGGCGCAACAGAAAACATTTGTGAACCACTGGTTTAGAGGAAGAAGCTGGAGAGGTCCCGTCTCCGTACAAGATAGTGGAACTGCTAATACTACGACAGACCCAGCAATTTTATTATCTCAAGATAGGACAACGAAAATTGACGGCCTCAAGTTTTCATCTCTAGATGAGGTCAATAAAATGGTAGGAGCTCGTCTCCTTTCAGCCATAGTGAAACTGCTGTCACAACACACATAAGGCTGAGATATCTTTATTTTAAGGTAATTTAAGCTTGTTTGTTGCAAAGTCGGGATGAGATATTGAAGCCCTCCGTGTGTCTCGTCTCCATATTGCGACATAATGATGTCAACATGACAAAAATAAGCCTTGGATTTTATTATATTGCTGTAAAAATGAAGCAGTGACAGCAACACACATTGTTTACATCAAGACTATGAAACTTGTTTATTCAAAACAAGACTGCATCTCAAGATAATAATAATATAAAAATCATTGCTTAAAAATAAGGGGCAGGTCAAATGTCCAAGAAAACCAAACTTATCACAGCAAAACAACTTGACAAAATCAAGTCATAGATTTCTGTATCTCAGGATTAATAAAATTAAAGTTAACACTTTATATTGAGCTTGAACTGTAACCTCAAAAAATCCTGATGGACTTGAAATCTTGGATACTCAAATAGTGAAAGTAATCACAACTAAACAGGTATAGGATATTATTATGAAAACAACCTTTTTAATATGACCTAGTTCTACAGAAATAGCCAGTTTGGGCTTTTTGAGCCATAGGTGGACATGGGTCCAGTGATAAAAAACAACATTTTCTAGATTGCATTTGATTGTGTCTAGGTAATAATCTAAGATCTTGCAAAATCAGAACAAATTTTCTACCATGAAAAACATTCTGTTTGGAAACCATTATCAACATCCTGATGTTTCAGGGTAAAATTGTTAAAAAATTCCTCCACCCTGTCTCATGTATCGTCTCATGGGCTGTAGGGTTACACTCCTAAGTAAAGCAAATATTTAGAAACGTGCATGACTTGGGAAAGAAAATCTAGCATTGAGCCTGGATCCGTTTTTTTTTTTTATAATAGGCAGCCATCAGCAGAGAAGGAGCAGAGATCTGATCCAAACCTGTGGATGGATGTCCTTTAATCAGACCTTTCTATCGTATCTCAGGTGTTTAATCGGAAAGAGAGCGGATGAGTTTGGGCCATAGTTGAGCTCAAGCAGCTCTCGCTCTACAACTGAAGCCCACCGTTCTGTCTCAGTGTCACATTTGTTCTCTGCTACCAGCACATGAACATTTGTCCACAGATTCAGAAATGTAGCTAATTTATGCAGTTTTTCTGTAGGATTTTACCAACCAGCCATTCTTTTAGCCCCGTTGATAGGACAACAAAATAATACTGCAGCTCTGAGAGAGCAATTAGAGTTAACTGAAAATATATGAAGTCTGTTCTCTTTTAGCAGCTAAATCTAGTTTGTTCTTGCAAATGTGACAAGCAGAGGGGTCTGTTTTATAGTTAAACCTAAAACTTCAACTCTTTGGGTTTTAGGGTTCTCAGCTATCCTCTCAAACAATTCAGCCTTTACGGCTCACTTGTGGGCGGCACATAAATCCAGTTCCTGATAATTAACCAGCGCCATCTGAGCAGACGCAGCGCTTTTCACCAAGTATTGCCTTCTAATTTTAGAGAGGAAGACAATGGGGGGAAATTCAGCAGGGGGGGACGTCAGTGAAAAATCCACCATCTGGACATACTTGCATACTGGTGGGAGGGCGGTGATTTATTTTCAGCTACCTCTCAAAACGCAATGAGAGACGCCTACTGCGCAAAGATCCGCAGAGAGCGAGGGGGAAATGAGAGCTGCTCCTGAGAGCAACAAATCCCAGAATTAAGAGCCATCTGAAAGGAAAGCATCGCCCAATCTGCTGATTGCAAGTAGAAGTATGCAAAAATGCTTTATATAGACACAAACATACTAGGTCCCTGTCACAAATATAATCTGAGCCATCATCATATGATGATTTCAGCTGCTGAGGCAGCATATTTAAAGTTAATTAGCTATTACATTTAAAAAAAGGATGATTTAAAGACATTTTCCTATTGAAGTATCATGGAGACACAAGCGAATATATATACTCTGTAAATACCATCCCCTATTTATAGAGCCCTGTAGATGTATTTATACCCGTAGAACCTTTAACAAGCTTGTGTTACATCCACAAACATCAATTTATTCAGTTTATTCGACTTGAATTTTAGGTAACACTTGATGCGCAGTTTTCAATATTTTCTGGAGAGAAAATCTCTGCAAAGTAGGGTGTCCATTTATGTTCAAGCCCCCTTTACTCTGATAACCTTAAATAAAACCCAAGGGAACCTATTGCCTTCAGAAGTCACCCTATCAGTGAATAAATTCCCCCCTTGTGTAATTTAGTCTCACTGTAAATCCAGCTTTTCTGTTAGTGAACACTAGCGAACAAACAGCATCAGGAAGACCAAGGAACACAGCAGACAGGTCAAGCTGTAAGCTGGGGAGATCTAATCAGAGGAGCAGCAAAGAGGTCCATGTTATCTCCACAGTAGCTCTTTTTTATCTTCGCCGTCGTTGGATGGAGCTAAATAACGGGAGGAAAAGTTACAGGTTTTTCCAACAGAGCTACAATTAAAATAGTTCAGATGAAAGTATTTCCCTGTGTCACAATGTCCCAGCCAAAATCCACATTATGAATATGTGCCAGCACTTGACGTTTGATGTTTACAGACTCTCTCCATTCAATCTGACCAAGCTTGAGCTATTTTGCAAAGAAGAGTTCCTAAAACCTTCAGTGTCAAGATATGAAAAACAGGTGGAGACGCTGGAACTACAGAGACAGGTTTTTTGTTTCTAAACATGAAAAAAGGAATAATTGTTTAAAGAATAAAGTTTTCAGCACTGTTGATCTTTTCCCCTCATGGCCACTAGATGGCAGTGTTACCTTTGGCCCTTGATGCCACCTAGAGCAGATCAACACATGCAGCATCTTCTTTTTTTGTGTTATTTCTTTTTTTCAAAGGATGTTAGATTTTTTGAGAAAACAAGATGCAATGTTGAATAACCTTGGGGAGGGAAACAGGGATTTTCGTGGCACAAATCCGAGGTGCCTCTCCGCACACCTTGTGATCCTCAGTCACAAACTTTGGACGTCATCCATCCAATTAACAGAGTCGGATAACTTTAGGACAGCAGCGGGGGGAGCAGAGACATTCCAAGAAGCGTTACAGCACCTGGTAATTTGAGGTATGGGGCCGATCCGAGGGCTTTCGCAGAGCAGCGTGTGGCTCACTTTCACCCGTATGAGTCTTAATGCAAATGACGGGCAGGAAATTGTGCAGGAAAGTGGCATAATTATAAGCCATTGAAAGTCCATTGTCATTTCTGTCTGAGAGGTCTCTCTTGAAAAATCAGGAGCTGATGGGAACCTCTCTAAGTACCTGAGATAGAGCCGGAGGGGGAAAATGACTAGGCCTGAGCTGCTATTATACCATGCTATTGCAATTATATTCAGTGATTGGCAGCAGCATAAATTAACCTCTGTCTTCTTGCTATGGTTTGCTTTATTTTTGCTCAGGTATCTGTTTTTCACAAGCACTGGCATTCCCCTTGGCCAGCTGTTCCCGGTGAAATACAAGACATTTATTTCGCAGTTTAACTCTGTAATTATTCCCTTTACTACCACAGTTTCTGCTCCAAGTGCATCCTCTTGTGGCCTCAACTCCAGAGATTCATGTCTGTGGTGGGAACCTCACAGCACCAGCTGTCCTTTAAAAAAAAAAATTGTTGATGTGAAATGTCTTCCTCCCTACTCGTCCCCGGTCATCAATTATTCACCGACTTCGACATTTGAACTAATTATGGAGCACCAATGGCCTATTTGAGCAGGGTCCTGTCAGATGAAAGCCGGGTCCTTCCTGACAGCGGTGAAGGCGGGGGAATGAGGCGACAGCAGAAGCCATTAAAAAGAACGGAGAACACACACTCCGCATCCTCCTTCACTGCCTCTCACGCACACCCACTCATAATAATAACAGAAGAAAAAGCATGAATTGCTTCCTCACACACACCTACTGTCACGCAGACATGCATAAACATGATGCAGGGCAGTGCTTTACACACACACACACTGGTGTGCTCGCCACCTGTGTGGGCTGTTTGGCCTCCTCATCCAGACCTCTCTGGTTTTAATTAGCCTGCTGCTGAAGTGTTTTCCTTTTTATATTCTCTGAAGGGTGATGATAACGGCTACAGTCGAGATGGAGGCTCTCCGCTGGTTTGTTTCATTAGGGAGAGCATAATGACCCTGCAATCACAACACCAAGAAAATACCTCCCCTAATAATTATTTTCCTTCTAATGGTTCGGTTTATACTCGACTGTGGCTTTTGTGGTCATGGCCTATATAGCGTTAAGAGTTATTAATCATTTTGGTGGAAATAATCCATACATGGATTCCTTGGATTCTTTTGTTACAAAGACATCAAAAGATACAAGTGATATCTTCATTTAGCAAAATGTGCAATGTACAAAAAAAGAATCGCCCATAATTTGGTGCATGGGAATGCAACCTATCCCCAGAGACTTTCTCAATTAGCAAACAATGCTAGTATGTGACTCGCGGCTAATGATCATTTTCATCATTAAGACCAAGAAACATATGCTGTACAATAAATGTCAGGGTGACAGTAATCACAGGTTAAATGAAATGAAAAATTATTTATTTGCTTTATTTTTGTAAGCAACAGCAGATTAGAATCCTACATTGCTTTTCTGGCTTCCTGTAGAAGCTAGCTGTGCTGCAGTGCTAATGCTAGCTTGTGTCCAAACAGCTGGTAGAGTTGCCTTCAGCTTCATTATTTTGTGTATATTTCCCTTCCTTTTGCCTTCTCCGTCTGCCCATTTCCTGTTAAATTACTTTGAACAAAGTCTGCTTGTGCCACAAA